>JAKOGI010000418.1:0-350000 GCA_029747015.1 Carnegiea gigantea
AGGCATCATTTTTTGCTGCTAACACTCTCTTAATTTGTAATGAGGTGTTCATGAAAATTCTCATATGTGGTCTGTGGGGATTTTTCAAACACATTTGAGCAACCTTTCTTATAGGCGATTCAAACCCTGACAATCATAGCTATTTAATTCTCTATTTTCATAATGGAGCTTATAATGACCCCCGGTGTGCATTCCTGTGTGATTTGTAGTTCTTCCTAAGCATATTTGACTCATTCTACTTGCAGCTTAGTCATCACTATGTTTATATTTTTACTTTCACCTACTTGAACTCATTGCTTCTATTTGGGCACTATTCATTTATTGCTTACAAAGCCTTTGGTTGCTTCAAACCTAATCATTGAGTGCCCTTGCAGTAATTAAATGTATCCATATTGTTCATGTTTCTATAGTACCATAACATCATGTTGGCATACTACTCCATGGTCGTGACCGCATGTCGTTATTCAAGTTATTTTGGTAATGCTTTCTTTACTAATATAGCCTATCTTGTTAATGATAAACAACAATTGGTGCTATTTTAATCTCCAGCAGTTTTGAAGTTTATATGCCTACCCAAGACTTCCATTTATTGCAAATTATTTTATTGATGGATGTCATCATGTTCAGTCATAATATTGACTCCTTCATCTTGACGTATTGTCCTTTCAAACATCAGATGAATAAGATTTTCCTTCTAATAGTGTTGACCCTTATCTTCATCATTTTACTCATATATGAATACCGTATGATTTTTCAAAAGCCGCTTTGGTAACCTGTTACATTTCTTCGCCTTCATTACTTAATACTCTCTCTCAACTTCATAACATCGATCATTTACTTTACTATGATGACTATCATGAATAAACTGCATGTCTTGTATATGCTGCAGGTCATTTCTATGCCTTGCCTCTTTCATTTCAATTCTTCGTCCTTTCATTCATTTAGCTTACATGTCAGTCCTTTCTAACCAATAAAGAAATATCTTTGCAAGAGTTCATATTGTGGTTACATCTCTTTATGTTTTGGATTACCCCCTGTCTTTTCAATTTATTGAGGCCATTAGGCAGTTGAATGTTTATCTTTTATACACATACCTCTAGTAGTATTGCTGGAACCATATTAATTGGACATTCAATCCAGTTTGATTGGCAGATCTGGTATCATTATGGGGCTGAACTAACTGTGTACTTACAGGACCATGATGATTGGTAAGGATCTTAAGGTTAGCCTGAGAGAGGATGATTGGCTAAACGCGCGTATCTTCAGGCCGATGGAAGAAAAGCCTTATTTATCCCCTCAATTACATTGTGCAAGCAAGTGAATTATCATGCCAGTAATGCATTGAATATTAGTGATTTGTCAACCACACTCGGTATATCCATATCTATATTTACAGTTGGTGGATTTAGAGATGTTTCATCTGAGGATTTTCAGGACTGTTTTCGTTAAGAAACATTGATTTTCAGATCAACCTAGTTCAAGGTGCTCAATCCATTTTCAAAACCCTTATCATATGACCCCCAACAGAGTTCAAAAGAATTAAAGATTCAGTAGATGAGTTGTAAAGGATTTATTTGACCAGGTGTGTCCTCATGGGGAACCTCAGGTTTATACGAAGAAGAAAGACAAAATCTTATGGTTATGTACTATACACAGAGAGTTGCACAAGATCACTGTCAAAATAAGTGCTCTATACCTTGAACAAATGATTTATGGGATTAACTACCAACAGCAGATGTCTTTTCCAGGAATGATTTAAGGTTCGAATATCACACCTAAACCATGCAACCACAGTTCATCTTTTGCAGGACTACCCATTTATAGTAATGATCTTAATACTTGTCTCATCTTCAAAACTTGATACTATCCAATGTTGTTTACGCTCCCTTGCATTTCAACCCTATGTTCCTATTAGCGTGATCTTCCATGTCTTTGCAAACCCATTGTTAAATGTACAATACATTCTTGTTCAACCTTATATGGTTGTCAACATCTCGTGCTCTTGACCTTCACCATCTCTATTTCATAATCTTGAGTTGTAGTTCATTTCGTTGAGAGCTAACTCCCACATCTGCCTTACATCTCATTTATTCATAATAATACGCTCGTATAACTTGTTCTGAATTCATAATGTAATTCAACTCTCATTGGTGTGGGTGATTGCGAGTGTCATAATTCCCTTACTCTCCTTATTTTGAACTTCAACTCCCACACATATATCTTACATGCTCACAAGTAAACTCTAGCTTTTCTGTTCAATCTTATTACTGGACTTGAATTGGTTTTATATGAGCAAAGGCATGTTTCTCATGTCACTTGTTCAATCTATTTACTTATCCATTGGTACTTTTCTCATTCTATCTATTAATCTATCTATTGTATTTTACCAGTTCAATCTATTGATCTATTTATGGCACTTGTAATTCTCACACCTATATCTTATATCTGCATAAGTGAACTTCAGTAATCCTTATGTAATCTTATTGCCGTACTTGACTTGGCTCCATATGAGCAAATGCATGTGTCCACTACAGCCTATCCAATCCATTTATCTATTCGTTAGACCTTGCTTATTTATCCAATCTAGTTATCTATCCATTGGCACTTTGCTTGTCTAATATTTATCTATCCATTGCACTTTGTGTATCCAATCTTTGTATTTATTTATTGCACATTGCTTGTCCCATCCATATATTATACTTATCTTGTTCCTTGTGGCTATAAAGTCACCTAGTTGAAGCTCAGTTGCTTGTCATCTTGTTTCCAATTCATCAGTTAAATCCGAGTATAACCATGCCATCTTTCTCCTTAGTGGATTATTCATTGGACCCTTTATGATCCATATTTATAAACCACAGTTCTTGTGGCATTATATTTTAGAATTCATGATATACTTATGGTTACCTTTACTCTAACCACCCCATGATAACCTCTCCTTTATTTGCCTTTTCTAGTCTTATTGTTCATTTCTTTTGTATGCAATGATTCATTTGGTTAAGAATTTCATTACTCTCATCCCTAACCATGGTCATTTCATTACCCTTTATCGACCGAGAGTAGATTCTTGAGTAGTCGGATAAGGGGAGATCCTGTGAGACATTAGGATGATGAGATGAGGAGATTTTGATAAGGGTATAAACTCAAGCACTGTCTAATTATATTGGAGTGAGCCAGAAGAAACATTGAGTACAAGGTCAGAGCCAACCCAAGCAAGCAGTAAGAGGAAAAATTCAAGTACATGTCGAGGTGATACAAGGTCGACAAAACAGTTGTGCTGGCAAAACAAAGAAATAACCAAAGTCTCAGATGAGATATAAAGTATTTCGAAGGGCTTATCTAGTCAAGGGTGTCAGGAGATTGGATATCAGCAATAATTGAGTCCTCGTTACCTTGGGCTTTGTGAGTCAGGAGTGTAGAATACCTTATTTGCAGTAACAAGGTCCTTTTCTTTCGAAGAGAATATCACTTTTGAAGCAAAGTAATTGAGTTCATTGAGGCTATTGTGTGAGAAGTATCCGGATCTACTACTGAAACATGGGATTAAGAAGTTATACAATACATACACCCTTAGTCGGAGTACATTCGGCAAATTATACCTCTTCAGAGGGAAGCAATGGGAACCAATGGCCCATGTGTTTTAAAGCAGTATTGCATATAGTTGACAAGTGTTATAAGTTTCGAGGACAAAACTCTTTAAGGGGGAAAGGCTGTAATAACCTAACCCTAACCCATATTTATTTATTTAAATCATCTTTATTTGTTTCATTAATCATGTTTATTCATTTACTTTATCATGTTTATTGACCGAATCACTCATGGTTATTTGCATAACCAAATCATGTTTATTAAATTCAATTACACTCAATTTATTTATTTAATGAATTCCATTATGTTATTTAAATTTTCCGCCTTCATTTATCGTATTTAATCATCCCGGTTGGGAGATATTTCATTTTGGGTACCACTTTACAACTCAAGTTTCATTGATTGTTAATTCGAGTTTCGTTGATTGATTAAATGTCTGGTGAATTGATATTAGGCCTCGGTGAGTATAAATTAGTGATTAATTATTTTCTTACCTTCAGTGAACTTTAATCCCGGGCAATACAAAATTTCATTTTTGTTCAACACTCCAAATAATTTTTTGAGCCCGAACTTAACTTGTTGGGCCTAAAACAAAAGCCTAAAACCTTGCTAACTTTGTTATTTCACTAAGTACTCATTTTAGCAGCTAATTTTAATTAGCAAAAAGCTACTTTTTGGGTGGGAAATTTCAGCCACATGTTGCTAATACTTGAGAATTTCCAGCCACAAAGGATTCAGCAAAAAAATCACAAGCCCATCTCTTCATTTCCTCTTTCCTCTCTACGGTTTTCAGGCAGTTGCTGCCCCTTTGTGCTACCAGTTCTGGTGGTTCCGGCCACTTTTCTGGCCACCTCCTAGCTGCCCCGAGTTCCCTTTGCTGCTGGCTATCATGTCTAACCCCTCAAATCATTCAAAACAGCCTCCTCCTCTCTCTAATTCAAGCCCAAATTGAGGTTTGTCTCGAAACCCTAACTTGTTTTATCTTGAATTTTATGGTTGTTTTATTTATGGGCTATGTTTGGATGATCAAATTGATAGTTGTTGTGCAATTTTTATTGATTTTGGAGATGTTTGGAGTAATGGGTATTTGATCAAGAGCATGATTTTCATGATTTTGCATTTGTTTAAATGCCACTGTCGAAAATTTTGGAAATTATAGGATTGTCTAAAAATTCTGAAATTTTTACTGTAGCTTCTCTATATTATTTGGGATTTTCTGGAAAAATGTCATGAATTTGAGAGGTGTAATCAGTGAGTTCTGGAATTTTGAAAAAAACTGCCCTGTTTTGGATACGAATTATGTAATTATGCATTAATGAAGTTGTTTAGAGTTTGGATATGTATATGAGGCCTTAAATGATCTTTTTATATCTTACTGTGGTGATTTGAGATGATTTCAAGTGAGTTTTATGTGAAAAAAAAAAGAGAAAGTTAAATCAGTAAAGGGCTGGAATTTCAGAAAATTAGGACTGACTTTGGGATTAAACTGGTAATGAATGGTCCAGACAAAAATTATAAGTTTGATGGGCATATATTCCAGTGTGTTAGCTTTAAAATGCCTCTTAAATCACCTTAATCCGAGATCTGTGGAAAAAGTTATGACCATTTTACCAAAACTGTGCAGATTGGACCAAAAACTAACACACTTATGTTTTAGCCCCATTTTGGGAATCCTAGTATGGGAATCACATTTTTTGTTGTGAATAAACGTTTTTGGGGACTTCTTAATCTTTTCATATTAGGATTTTAAGTCTCCATTTGAGGTCTAGAATGAAAGTTATGAATTTTTGAAGTGAACTGACCTGCTTCGGTGTAAATCAAGTCGTTATCGCAATTTCTGTGCAGTGTATACTTAGAGGAAAACTCTAAAAATTTTATCGTAGATTGTCCATATTGTTTTTAAATTTCCTATAAGATTTGATGAATTTCAGCTGAGTAATTGGAATTTGGTGATTTTCAGAAGCATTTTGAATAAATGTGTGAAGAGCATGCACTTATTTCGATCAACACTCATTTTGATCATTTTGGTGATTGACTGAGATTGATCATGTACTCAATTTGTGTATTTTGGGCCAAGCACGTCCATTTAAGGGGGATATGAATATTCATGAACTTTCATGGAGCTTTTAGCCTGATTAATGAGAAATAAGAAGACAAATATACAAATTTGGAGCTTGTTTATGAGCTGTGAATCATTTATGGATTTTACGAAGAAAATACCAAGTTTAGTGAGCTTAATAACTTCTATTGAGTTCAATGATTCATTTGGGGTGGAATTCTACATCTAATGGATTTATGCATGAATTATGAGTAGTGGGAAGAGTTGTAACTTAGAAACCATATTTGTCAGACCAAGTTATACAGCAGCAAGCCTTAAACCCGTATCAGTAACGTATTTCAGAAAAGGCTACAACCACTCTCTCAATTGTCACCATCAAGGTCTTTTCCCTTGTAATCTCATTTATCTCATTATGGACTATTTTACTTTCAATTACTTTATATCAAATTTAATTACTTTCATCAATTCAATTTTGAAGTTATATTGGAATACACAAATTATGTACACCATTTAATTACTCAATATCTATTATACATACTTTTATTACTCAATTATGCTAGTAAGGATCATTTACTGACTACACATACTTACAATGACATTTATGAAACAGAGTTAAGGCCTAGTTATCGTTCCCCATTATGCATAAGTGTTATCAAGTCAGAACATATTTATCAAGTCAGATGACATTTATGAAATAGCTGACTTGTATCAAGTCAGATGACATTTTTAAAGACTCAAGGTACGTCCATTGTCGGTATCTTCAGAAAGCAGATCATGTTTATCAAGTTACAACTCTTAATGAGTTTATCAATGAATCAGTTTATATAGTGATTTGCCATTTAACTTGTGGCCCCGTCAGTTATCATCTATAGGGCGTCAGCCCATCATTTACCCACGCGACTTCAGGCCAACTCTTGATCGGATTAGCAGGTGTACACCTTTGTATAGATCATATCAGTGCAAGGGGTTCACATCCAAATAATAATGAGCAATTCAATTTCATATTACTTTCATTTTTATTATTATTGCCAACTAAATGAATTGCAAAGACGGGCACCCATCAATAGTATTTCTATGCTCATTTTACAATACATGAATGCATGTGTTGAGTTTTTGCTCATGTTTTCGAATTGTTTTCATGTTTTCTATTTTAGGTAATAAAGTATCACATATTTCTCCTTTTAGCAAGCCATTTTGAAACTCATCAGATGCTCACAGTGGATTCAGTATAGCACGAGTGTTGGGATCAACCTCAGGGTCTATATTCAATATACATGTGTGTAGTATGGAGTGCGAGTTAGCACATGGTATGATTAAGTAAATGGTATTGAAGTGAGCTATTATGGACTTTGATCTTAAAGTGTATCAGTTTAATAGAGTTTATGATTGTGATCGTGAGCGGCAGGATTAAACGGTTCAGTTAGCCTTTTCCTTATCAGGACGGCGGTAGTGCCTTCGTTTACTGAGTCTTCTGCTGCAATTTTCAGTAATCATATCATCACTATTTTGGGGGCATTACATTGAGTTAGGCCTACATTTCGATAGTTATTTCTTAAAAAGGTATAACTATTATCTACTATATAATTCATAACACAAGATAGTTTTTTATTGGTTCATAGTTAATTTAATCTAAATTTGATTTAACAACACCACTAAAGCCAATTTGACATATGACAACTCTTAATTGGCTAAATAAAATTATTTTATTTAACATATGGCAACATATAATTTGTTAGCAAATTTGTTTCTCCTATAAATGCCCCTTTCGAGAGTTGGCAGCCTACACAAGCTTTGAGTGTTCGGAGTGGCTGAATCTCAAGAAGTTGAAAGATGATTGAAACTTTGAAATTATTATCACCATATCAGTGAGGAAATTTGTAATTTAACTAGGTGAACCTATCCGTCTTCGTACTTGTTTGGATATCCTCCTCAGTCACTGAAATTAAATATACCTTTCCTCCACCTCTTTTTAATGAACTCAGGGTTGGTTAGTCATGTAACCTTGGAATTTTTTTTAACCCTGAATTATATAGATTGAATATAGCTGAATCCAGTACATTACGCTGAATGGTTGTTCTCCTTGTTGAAATCTTATTTTGGCAATTCCTAAAATGGGATAGCCGACATGAAAAACTAATTAGGTAGTACTTCCTTTTTTTTGGGACCCTACACTTGGTAAAGCACCCTGCCTTCTTTTTTTAATTTCAATTTGTTATAATCAGACTTTTGAAATTGTGACAAACATTATCGTCAGCGGATCTAGGGGGTAGGAATAGGATACCCAATTGGATAGCCATTGTATATAAGTTTGAATGTAATAATGCTCCTCGATCACTACAAATTAACATCATCTATGACTCATTGCTCATCAAATTTAGGTGCTTCAAGGAATTAGGGGTTTGTTATGTCTATGTCGTCACTACGTTAATTTTTTCTTCTTCCCTTGTTTCATTTTTTGCGATGCTTAACTGGCCTTCATTGTTAATAAGAGCTTAGAGTTTGAATGTTCTGTCTTCCCATCGAAACTCACATCATGTTTTACTTGAGATTTACATGGAAGTGAAGAGATCGACAAAGAAAGGATATGAAGCTCTTTGTCTACTATATCTAGCCTCATGCTAAATACACCTAAACTTGGATCACGAGTGCCCCCTATTTGCCTTGCTTGGAGTTCTGCTATTTAACCTCTTTCTTTTCCTTTTTTTTAGGGGGAAAAAGCAGAGCCTCATGTGCACAATCTTGGCATAGGTTTCGCGGCTTTTATTTACCAATTTGACCGAAATTGCATTAAGGTGTTGTTCTGAATCTGCCTAACATGATTGTAACTATGCTTAGCACATGTTTCATGCGTTTTGCTTATTTCGCAACGAAAGGCTTTAGAGTACACATAATTTTCATCGAATTAGTTTAAATCAATTATGCTAAACTTATAAGACTCTCATCTTTTGTTTCCTCCATTTTTTCCCCCTTCTTTTTGCATTTTTTTACCTTTTCCTTTTTTAGGTACTGTACTAGTTGCCTAATTTACAACTAACTAATGACTTGATTTTTAGTTCATCAGTTTTGATTGTTCTTTCTTTTGTTACAACTAAATTAACACTTTATTTTTTTTAGGGAAGTGTAAGAGGCCTACTCCTTTATGAAGGAAGGATTCCTCCAATTTAACCAGAGAAATGAGGTTGACTATAAGTCAAGGTTCTCATCTCTCCTTGTAGGACGATACCTAGTCTCTACACCTACATCAAAGTAGGACATCTCCAACTTTTGTAGAGGATTAAGGTAAACTATAAGTCAATGGACTTCTATCTCCCATAGAATGATATCGTGCTGCCACTCCCTCATCAAAGCAAGACACACCCAATTTGGATAGAGAATTAAGGCTGATTGTAAGCCAAGGGAGTTACATCTTCCCATGGAAGGATGCATTGCTACCACTCCTTCGTCAAGGCATGACACCTCCAACTTTGATAGAGGAATGAGGTCGATTCTAAGTTTAGGAACTCGTATCTTCTCACAGAATAATTTCCCTTGCCCGTAAGCGCAAGGGTGCTATAGTTTAGAAAAGATATCATTCCTACACAGGCTAAATATAGTCTATTGAGTTTTATCCTCTGAAAGTGTTAAGCAAGCAAATTTCAATTGGGTGTTTGAATAATGCTATAATCTAATCAGAAAATTCAATCAATTTAAGACATCTAGGGATTTGTTTTACCTAGTAAAGATGTGGATCCATGGAATATAACATGCACTTGTTCTATATTGTGAGATTGAAAGGGGTGCAACTGTATTTAGAATTCAATCTTTTCTTTCAATATAAACTGAATTGCCTAAACTAACTAATTGCCATTCTTTCAAATGTCTTTGTTTAGTCTAAGTCATGGATTTTTGATGGCTAAAGTTCCTCTTAACAAGCAAATCTTTCTCAAGTACCGCTAAGTCAAGTCCTATCTTATCGGTCGTCAAAGAACAAGTTTCACCTTTTAGTCCTTAACTTAACTATTTAGAATTAGCAAGTAAATTTGGCCAAACTTCACTCATAATAATCTCACACACAAGATAGAATTCAAGCAATTCTAATCAAGAACAAGCACAACTCAATAAAAATTAGAAATTCCAACATCAATACTTGGCTAACAACCCTAGATTGAGAAAACTACTTAAACATATTTGAAACAACAACAACTAAAAGAAGTTTGAGAGAAGAAAGATTAGCATAATTGGAGATCCTCCAAGGGTTTCCCAACTTTATAAGGGCTCCAAAACAGCAAGCACTTCTTCACAACTTTCACTGCAACAACACCACCTCCCAGTGTGGTTCCCGCCTTTGAAGGGTCTGGAAAGATCTAGATGTAGGCAACCTTACCTTTACCGGTATCCCTGCCTGTACAGATGTTGATTTCAAGAGACCCACAAAATAAGATTTTGTGAACACATTTTATGGAAGAAAGATTTTATGAAAATATTTTATGGAGAAAGACTAACGATAAGCAGCAGAGAATGAACTAAGAAGTACTAATAAATTTGGTAGCAGTAACTATGTAAACATAAGTACAACATAGCAGGGGAAGGTACTATACCTCAACAAATAGGGGTAGGCAAACAATGTCTCTTTCCAAATGCATGTAATACTTGCATACAAACACGATATATGAAAAACCATAACCAAACCTACTCTACTGCAACCGAAGACAACTACGAGGCTAACTCTTTGCGATCTAGGATCTTAATCCTATCCTGCCATAGTGTCCTATCCTGAGCCATGTCCTCCGTCAACCCTATAGCTTTCAAGTTCTCTCTAATCACCTTATCTAAATTCTTCTTTGGTCATCCCCTCCCTTTTTTGCCTTCGGGGGTGTTAATTGTCTCACATCTCCTCACTGGAGCATCCGCAGTGCTTCTTTTCACATGGCCAAGCCATCTGAATCTTGTTTCTCTCATCTTATCTTCGATAGGAGCCACTTTAGCTAAGTCTCTAATTACTCCATTGCTAATTCTTTCCAATCTTATATGATCACACATCCATGTAATCATCTTCATCTCTGCTACCATTAACCTTTGAACCTGTATCTTTTTTATAGACCAGCATTCCGATCCATACAACACAGCAAGTTTAACTACCATATGATAAACTTTGCCTTTTAATCTTACATGCATTCTTTTATCACATAGCGCACCTGAAGCATACTTCCATTTTTGCCACCACTTTTATGCGATGGTTAATATCTTCATCAGCATCTCCTTTCTGTTGAATGATCGAGCCTAGATATTTAAACTTCTCAACCTTTGGTATCGCCATCCCATCAAGGGTGACTTCTAGCCTTGCATCTTCCCTTCCACTGAAATAACAATGTAGGTATTTGATTATACTACTGCAAATGCACAGATAGTCATAGTGTAGATAAAAGATATTGTCCCTCAGGGACTAATTATAGCTTACTGAGTCTTGCCTATTAGAATGTGCAAAGTAAAATTCTGGTTCAAGTAGATTTAATTTAACAATAGCAAATAAAATTTTCTAAATCAATAAGGGAAAAACGTGTAGGAATTCTTGTAGATGTGAAAGGAAATTGAATCAAAGCGACAAACATGTGCTTTTTCTCTAATCGATTAATCTCGAGGAATTGTAATCTCTTCAAAAACTCAGTCTATTCTTTCGAAATCAACTAACTTTGCCTAAACTAAGCAAAAGTTATTCTTTCAAACTAATTTGCCTTAATTCAAGTTCAATGTCTTTGATTACTTACTAGCCCTACTAACAAACAAATCTCTCTTTTGAGATGAAGTTATGTTAGGTCTAATCAAGCAGTCCAACAACCAAATGTCACTTTTCAGTTTTCCACTCGATTGTTTCAAGAGTGCAAGCAAATATCAGCCAAAAATCAATTCACAACAATCTAAACACTTGACAAAACAAAATTAACCTAATTATGAAAATATGCACAATTGTATAGATTAAAACATGATCCAACAACACTTCCACAAACTACTAAATCCCTAGACTAAAGAAAACTACTCGGACATGATAAAAGATTAACAAACTAACTAACGATTGGTGAAATCTGAGCGAGAAGGGGATTGACTAAGATAGCCTTCAACCAAGTGCTTCGAAGCCGCCTCAGGAACAAACTCTCACACTCAAGACTCGCACTAACACAATAACCAAACTAAAAACTACAAAATTTGAGAAAGAAACTAAAGTACTAATCTATGCTACTCCATACTTTTGCTTTGCTTGGAATGATCTTGGATGCTCTTTACTATTGTAGAATGTTGCTTTTTATAGAGAGGCTCGATCGATCTCAGCCACACAGCCAAGGGAAAATGAAGAGGCAGCAGTTACAGGCTCACCACGGTTGATGGGGTGTACCACGGTCCGACTGTGGTCTGTGCTGGAACCAGATTTTTGCTCATTCTTTGATCTACAGGCGTGGCATAACATGCATAGCCGTGGGGGAGGTCAAAATATAGCCATTGAAGGAATATGCTGGGTAATAAGGCTAAAAATTCTGCAAAACACAATAAACAACTATACCCAAGCATAAATTGAGAATAAGAGAGTAAATAACAACTTAAAATACAGTATTCTCCTAAAAAAGACAAAAAATATCCACAAAATGATGTGCATATTAAGCAGTTATCAAACTCCCCCATGCTTAAACTGTTGCTTGTCCTCAAGCAATGCAAAGATTAAAAGTATACACAGCCTCCTCACAATAGATGTAGATAACATTCAAATGGTAAAGCTGATCTAAAAATAACCCAAAAGGATAAAAAAAATCATTAACAAATAGAATAGGGAATGAAATTTTCGAAAACCTTTTTAATAGACCAAAAGGCCGAACTTGAAAGCAATCTCCCCTAATTTGTCAAATACAATCATTCAACATATGGAATAAGCAAAACCTGTAAAGCCGGTAGAACCTCACTATAGTTATGTGGCACTCAACGCTCATGTGTTTGAAGTGTATATATTTATGAAGGTTAGCTCAAATCAACTTTAGACACAAATCTACCATAAGCTTGACAAGATTCTCAAATTCACCATCATTAAAAATGCAAACACATTACACAATCATGAGGACTTTAATAGGGTTGTAACAGGGCTGGGGTTAAAGGTAAGAGGGGAACAAATTTTAATGGAAATGAGGAGCTAGAAGCCAAAGACTAAAAGCTAAACAATTCTAATGCATCAAACAACATGCTTCTTAAACCCTATCAAGTTAGAATAAATCCATAAATAAAGAGAAAAAGAGCTGAAAATCACAAATAACTTGCATTCCTAACAAGGCTAACTGCTTTCTTCGATTTTTTTTTTCCATTCTCTTTTCATTTTTTTTTTTTTGAAATTTTTTTTTGTTTTTTTGTTAAGCACTTATTATTTTTTTCAGAAGGGATAGCCAAGGGAGAAATCCATAATGAACTTTAGATTCCAACTCTTCTCTAAAATTTGTACAACAAAATAAGGGATTAATAAATATCTCATAACCCTACACCAAACAACACAATTACACCATAAGATATCATTCCATCTTACTAATGCCGTATCAAACTTGATGCAAAAGAATAGAACACTCCTCTAGCCTTGGCTTGAAGGTAAGGCCATGGGTTATAATAGGAGGTTCAAATCAAGAAAAATGGATACAGGCTCAAAGGGGCTAACAGGGGATACAATACACAACTAGGGTGGCTACTTGGCCGTGGGGTTTAAACAAATCAAAGAAAGAATTGCTTCAATCATTTTGCCTAAATGCATAAGCAAAATGTGATCTTGAATGAGAATCGGAGCAAGTTCTAGAGAAATGACATCAAGGAAGAGTCACACAAGAAAGAAAGAGACTTATAATGATAAACAGTCTCTAAAGGCTTAAAGTCTCACGGGACATCTATCAAGGTCAAAACTAGCTCACTAGTAAACACATGCTAAAATCTTGTAAAGACTCATAGGGAAAATTATTTCGCATCCAACATGTGGTCAAAACATGGAATTCATTTTGAAAACTCATTCGCAAACATTTTATGCACAATTTGGGCGAATCAAAGGATCAAACTAAACCTAAGAAAGCTACTAAATCTATAGAGATCATCATCAGAGGAGTTTTTCACTTATTTTTGTGTTCTTTTTTTTTTTGTAGTTTTTTCCTTCTCTTTATATGCATGCTCCTACAAACAATGCAAACTAAAATGCAAAATAAACTAATAAAAGAAAGAAACTAAAATGCAACCTAGAAGAAAACTAGATGCACTTCTAAAATAAAACTAAAACAATCAAAAACTATAAAAACTACCACTAAAAATATATACAAAGCAAAAACACACCAAACAGAAACAAGCATTAGATGCCAAATATAATGACTAACTCCCCCATGCTTGAATTACACATTGCCCTCAATGTGGGCACATAATAAGAAGGGAAGGGGAGTAGCATAAAACAAGATCAGTGAGGAGGAGGTGGAGGAGGATGGGGTCAGAAATTACCCGAAAACTTTGTTGCGCTTGATCCCTCTTCTATGGTTAAATCGATTCAATTAGCATATGAATAATGGCTTTGTCAATTGGTTGTCCCACCAGATATGGCTTCAATCATTGTCTATTGACTATAAAAGCTCCGGTAGACTCACTCCATATCTCCATTGCTCCACTGGGTTGAACTTTGGTGATGGTAAATGGTCCCAACCATCGAGATCTCTATTTACCCGGAAACAATCTCAACCTTGAGTTGAATAGGAGGACCATATCACATTTTTCAAAATGCTTTTTCATAATATGTTTGCCATGCCATTTCCTAGTTCGCTCTTTGTAAATATGTGAATTTTCATAAGCCTCCAGCCTTAGTTTGTCGAGCTCGTTTAGTTGCAGGAATCTTTGTTTTCCGACCGCTTTAAGATCAAAATTGAGTCTCCTTATAGCCCAATAGGCCTTATGTTTCATCTCCACTGGCAACTGACAAGATTTTCTAAACACTAACCGATATGGACTGGTGCCTACAGGAATCTTGTAAGCAGTTCGGTATGCCCAAAGAGCATTATCAAGCTTTAAGGACCAATCCTTGTGAGATCGATCCACCGTTTTTTCAATATGCTTTTCAATTCTCTATTCGAAAGTTTCACCTACCCACTTGTTTGGGGATGCTAAGGCGTAGCGACCTTATGAAATATCCCATATTTTTTTAAAAGTGACTCAAGATGCTTGTTGCAAAAATGTGTGCCGTTGTCACTTAGAAGAGCTCTCGGTATACCAAATTGTGTGAAAATATTTTTCTTCAGAAATTTGAGGACGATCTTGGAATCATTTGTCGGGGATGCAATGGCTTCCACCCACTTAGAAACATAGTCAACTGCCATAAGGATATAAAGGTTGTTATGGGATGGAGGAAAAGGACCCATAAAGTTGATTCCCCATACATCAAACAACTCTACTTCGAGTATACCACTTTGAGGCATCTCATGCCTCTTGGAAATGTTCCTTGCTCGCTGACATCTATCACAAGTCATGACAAATTTCCTTACATTTTTAAAGAGCATGGGCCAATAGAAGACTATTTAGAGTACTTTTGCAATGGTTTTGTCTGGTCCAAAGTGACCATCATAGGTTAAAGCATAGCAGTGGTGTAAGACACTATGGACCTCATCTTTGAGCAAGCATCTGCTATAAATCCTATCTCCACATAGCTTGTAAAGGAAAGGTTCTTTCCACACATAGTATTTGGCATCGGTAAAGAACTTCTTTTTTTATTGGTAGGACAATCCTGGAGGTAACACGCTGCACACCTTAAAGTTCACCACATCAGCATACCATGGGGCAACTTGTTGGGATATAGCTAATAATTGCTCATCGGGGAAAGAATCATCAATGGGAAGCTCTTCACTAGGAGTGGCCTCTGAGCCTAAACGAGATAGATGATCGACAACCACATTTTCTAATCCTGCCTTGTCTTTGATTTCTAATTAAAAGTTTCAAAGCGGCAAGATCCGTGAAAACGATGACCTTAGAATTGGTCAAATAGGATCAAAATTTTTCCAAGGTAAAGACAATTGCTAAGAACTCCTTTTCAGTTGTGCCATAGTTTACGTACGCCTCATCAAGAGTGCGGCTTGCATAATATATGGCATATGGTTTATTGTCCTTTCGCTAACCTGGAACAGTGCCCACTGCATAGTCACTTGCATCGCACATTACTTCAAAAGGTAGCTCCCATTATGGAGGTTGCATTACTAGGGCGGTGATTAATGCCTCTTTTAATCTGTGAAAAGCACTCAAGCATTTTTCGTTAAACTCAAAAGGCATAGCCTTAACAAGCGATTGGGTGAGAGGTTTTGCAATCTTTGAAAAATATTTAATATCATCGGTAAAAATCGACATGCCCGAGAAAACTTCTCACATCTTTTACAGTAGTTGCTGGTGATAACTTTTCAATCACCTCCACCTTTGCTTTGTTAACTTCAGTGTCTTTGTTAGAAACAACATGACCAAGGATAACTCCATCTTGCATCATAAAATGACATTTCTCCCAATTCAAGACCAAATTCACATCTTCACATCTCTGTAAAACCTTAGATAAGTTAGCCAAGCAACGGTCATATGTTGTACCATACACAGAAAAATCATCGATAAAGACTTCCATTATGTCCTCTATAAAACCTAAAAATATAGCCATCATGTAACGTTGAAATGTGGCAGGGGCATTGCATAACCCAAATGGCATTCGCCTATAAGCATACGTGCCATATGGACATGTAAAAGTAGTCTTTTCTTGGGCATTTGGGTGGATAGGGATTTGAAAGAACCCCGAATATCCATCTAACTAGCAAAAAAATGAGTTCCTTGCCAATAGTTCAAGCATTTAGTCAATAAAAGGAAGGGAAAATTGGTCTTTACGGATGGCTTTATTTAATTTTTGATAATCAATGCACATATGCCATCGTGTAATAATCCTAGTAGGGATTAGCTCATTATTCTCATTTGTGACAACATTCATCCCTCCTTTCTTAGGTACAACATGGACTGGGCTTACCTTGCACTATCTGAGATAGTGTAGATAATACCAGCTTTAAGCAACTTCAAAATTTCCTTTTTAAGCACCTCTTGCATGCTAGGTTTCAATCTTCTTTGGTGTTCAATTGAAGGCTTATGGTTGTCTTCTATTAAGATTCACTGCATACACAAGGAAGGATGAATCCCTTTTAAGTCATCCAGGGTGTATCATATGGCTTTACGATGCTTCCTAAGCACTCTAAGCAAAGAGTCAATTCGGGTAGCATTCAAATTTGCATTCATAATCACAGGATATGTAGATTTTGGTCCAAGAAATTCATACCTCAATGATGAAGGGAGAGGTTTTAACTCCACCTCGGGAGCTTTCGCCTCATCAGATGAGGGCTTACTTTCATCCTGTAATAATTTCACCTTAGTAAGGAAAGGCAAAATTAGTGGAGAGGCTTCTAGCAATTGAGTACACTCAGCTACTTCGGAGTTTTCATCCTCAATAGTGTTGTCATTCAATATCAAGTGCTCAAGTGGATCATTAGAATTAATGTTAGATGTGGTTCCCCGTATTAAACCATTAACCACATCGATCTTATTACATTCATAAGAAATAGAAGGAAACTTAGCTACTTTTAGTAAATTAAATTCCACATGAACATCACCCACGTCAAAAGTTAATGTACCGTTTTTCACATCGATGCGGCACCCTACGGTGGTCAAGAATGGCCTCCCAGTCTGTGTATCCTTTTCCCTTTCTGGAATTACAAAGTCTACTGGGACGTATAAATTTCCAACTTTTATTAAGACATCCTCCAAAATACCCACCGGGTATTTTACAGAACAGTTTGCTAATTGCAAGAAGATAGCAGTTGGTCTTAGCTCTCCTAATTCTAATTTTCACACAGAGAAAAGGGGCATCAAGCTTACGCTTGATCCTAAATCACATAAAGCACAGTTTATAGGCACATTCTCTATCAGGCAGGGAATTGAAAAACTGTCAGGATCCTTTAAGTTAGCTAGAAGCTTATTTTGAATTGCTGCACTGCACTCTTTAGTCAAAGCTACATTCTCATGTTCTTCTAGCTTTCGTTTGTTAGACAAAATTTCTTTCAGAAATTGAGCATATGAAGGCATTTGGGTCGAAGCTTCAGTAAACGGTATGTTTTTGTAGAGTTTTTTAAGGATGTCTAAAAACTTTCGAAATTTCATATCAAGTTTTGCCTTAGCCCTCCTTGAGGAAATGGTAAAGGTGGGGTGTAGGGCTTTGGAGAGGTGATCTTAAGATCTTTAAGAACCTTATCAGGCTTATGCACGACATCATTAATTACTTCCTTAGAGGGTGAAGGTAATTCATTCTCAACATTCTTGACATGCTCATTCCAATCATGTGAGGACTCATTATTGGTGACCTCCTTAGGACCTTCTAGTTGTTTCCCCCCTCTTAAAAGCATTGCACTGCGTTGCTCCCTTGGGATAAGCTCAAGCTTACTAGGAAGTTTATCTGGGGGCGTAGATAAGAAACTAGCTTTTTGGACAATTTGGGCTTCTAACATCCTATTATGAGTTATAAGCACATCAACCTTTGAGGCTAATTACTTAATATACTTATCCTATGTTTGTTGTGCCGTAAACATATTTTCCATCATTACCTTTAGATTAGATTTTTTGTGGCATCTGAGATGGTAATGGGGGTCTTTGAAAACTAGAAGGTACTCTAGCATTCATAGGGGGCATAGTCACAGTGTTTGGATTCAACCTGTAAGAAAAATTTAGATGATTCTTCTAACCTAAATTATAGGTATTAGAGTAAGAGTCATTGGTCGTTCTCAGGTTAAAATTTTGAACATAATTAACTTTATTAGGGTCCTGGGAAAAAGGACTTCCAACTTGACAATTCAGAGTTATATGTTCAATTGAACCACAAATTTCATAAGGGGAAGGGCCACTAGATTTCATAGCATTAACATTCATTTGGTCTAGTCTACGAGGCATGGCATTTACTTTACTAGAAAGTAAAGTAATTGCATCAACTTTATGCTTACCTCCAACCCGCTTGGGTTGGGTTTGTTCAGCGGACCATTAGAAGTTGTTAAGCGCCATCTCCTCGATCAGATTATAGGCTTCATCCTCAGTCTTGTTCATTAGAGTTCCTCCTACCGCCACATCAATAGGGGACCTTATAGATTAGGTCACACCATTATAAAAGGCTTGGACTATCATCCAATGCTGAAGATCATGATGGGGGCACAAACATAATAGATCTTTAAAATGCTCCCAGGCTTTATAGAGCGTCTCGTCATCTCTTTGTAGAAAGTTGGTGATCCGACTCCTTAGGCTCGCTATTTTGCTTGGAGGGAAGAACTTGGCGAGGAATGCTCTTGTCAACTCATTGCAGGTGGTTATGCATCCAGTCGACAAAGAGTGCAACCAATCCCTCGCTTTATCCCTAAATGAGAAAGGGAATAATCGCAGTCGAATCGCATCACTAGATACACCATTTAATTTCAGTGTATAACACACTTCTAAAAAGACCGAGAGGTGTTGATTTGGGTCTTCCAAGGGAGTTCCGCCGAACTAAAATTGTTGCACAATGGAAATGAGTACTAGTTTGAGCTCGAAGTTATTGGCATCGACAGCAGGGCGGGCACAGGCGATCTCCTGGACTCCTGGGGTAACAAAATCACGTAGAGTCCTTCGTTTGTCACCTTCTGCCATGTTTGAATTCCTTCTTGCCTCGCGTCATTGCTCTTCAATCCTTTGCTTTTTTCTCCTTAAGCGAAAAGTCCTTTCAATCTCTGGATCGGGTTCGTACAAGATCGGACTTCACATAAACTAGGAAAAATTCCTGCATGCACTTTCACCAACACTAGCAGCACAATTTAAACTAGCAAAGAAAGAAAAAGAATAAAAAAGAACAATAAAAAAAATAAAATACTTAGTCACTTTTGTAAGACTAACTTGATAGTTAACAGTTTTAGTCCCCGGCAATGGTGCCAAAAACTTAATCATACTACCACAAGCGCATGGATAGTCGTAGTATAGATAAAAGATATTGTTCCTCAGGGACTAATTGTAACTTACTGAGTCTTACCTATCAGAATGTGCTAAGTAAAATTCTGGTTCAAGTGGATTCGATTTAACAATAGCAAATAAACTTTTCTAAATCAATAAGGGAAAAACGTTTCGGAATTCTCGTAATTGTGAAAGGAAATTGGATCAAAACGACAAACATGTGCTTTTTCTCTAATTGGTTAATCTCGAGGAATTGTAATCTCTTTAAAAACTCAGTCTATTCCTTCGAAATCAACTAAATTTGCCTAAACTAAGCAAAAGTCATCATTTCAAACTAATTTGCCTTAATTCAAGTTCAATGTCTTCTATTACTTACTAGTCCTCCTAACATACAAATCTCTCTTTTGAACAAAGTTACGTTAAGTCTAATTAAGAAGTCTAACAACCAAATGTCAGCTTTCAATTTTCTAATCGATTGTTTCAAGAGTGCAAGCAAATTTTGGCCAAAAATTAACTCACAATAATCCAAACACTTGACAAAGCAAAATCAAACCAATCATGAAAATAAGCACGATTGTATAGATTAAAACATGATCCAACAACACTTCCATAAACTACTAAGTCCCTAGGCTAAGGAAAACTACTCAGACATGATAAAAGATTAACAAACTAACCAATGATTGGCGAAATCTGAGCGAGAAGGGGATTGGCTAAGATGGCCTTCAACTAAGGGCTTCGGAACCGCCTCAAGAACAAACTCTCACACTCAAGACTCACACCAACATAGTAACCAAACTAAAAGCTATAAAATTTGAGAAAGAAACTAAAGCACTAATCTATGCTACTCTATACTTTTGCTTTGCTTGGAATGATCTTGGATGCTTTCTACTGCTATAGAATGTCGCTTTTTGTAGAGAGGCTCGGTCGATCTCAACCACATAGCTGCGGAAAAATGAAGAGGCAGTACTTACAGGCTCACCACGGTCCGTGGGGTACACTATGGTCTGACTATCGTCTATGCTAGAGCTGGGTTTTTGCTCATTCTTTGCTCTACGGGCGTGGCATAACATGAATGACTATGGAGGAGGTCAAAATGCAACCATTGAAGGACAAATGCTGGGTAATAAGGCTAAAAATTCTGCAAAACACATCAAACAACTATACCCAAGCATAAATCGAGAATAGCAGAGTCAATAAAAACTTAAAGCACAATATTCTCCTAAAAACGACACAAAATAGCCCTAAAGTGATATACATATTAAGCATTGATTAGTATTCAGTTTTTGATCTAGTTACGCTAAAGCCTCTCGACTCCGATGAATGTCTTTATTGCTCCAACTTGCCATTCACTCCCTTTCTGAGCTCATCAATAAAAACAATGTCACCTGTGAATAGCATACACCATGGTAACTCATCTTAATCCCTTTTGTAAGTTCATCCATAACTAGAGTGAAAAGAAAAGTGCATAAAGCGGAACCTTGATGCAGGCCCATACTAACGTAGAAGTCATTGGTAAACCTTCCTGGCATCCTAACACTCGTCCTACCTCCCTTATACATATCCTTAATGACTGGAATATACACAGGTGACGCTCCTTTCTTTTCCAAGCATCTCTATAACACTTCACACAGAACTCTATCATATGCTTTTTCAAGGTCAATCAACACCATATGAAGATCTACTGTTCTATCTCTGTATAATCCCATGAGCCTTCTAAGGAGGTAAATCAAATCTGTGGTCGACCTGCCAGGCATAAAACCAAATTGGTTCTTTGATATCAAAATATCCTTTCACTACCTTGTCTCAGTCGCCCTTTCTCATAAGTTCATAGTGTGACTGAGTAACTTTATCCCCTTATAATTATCACAATCCTAAATATCCCCTTTATTCTTATACAATAGGATGGTTGTACTAAACCTCCATTTTGTAGGCATCTTAGTAGTCCTAAAAATAACATTGAAAAACTCTACTAGCCACTTCAATCCCTCTTCACCCAAACACTTCTACACTTCCACTGGTATCTGATCTGGTCCCTCTACCTTTCCATTGGTCATCTTCTTTGGGGTCTCTTTAATCTTATTTGTTTAATAGGTTCACACAATCGAGGATCAAGTTGACTCTCACTACTCTTTCTTTCTATACTTTAAAAATCGTCCACCACGTCACCATTGAGGAGTTTGGAAAAGTACCTTTGCCATCTCTTCTTGATTTCTACATCCTCAGATAGCACCTTATCATTTTCATCTTTGATGCACCTCACAACACCTAAATCCCTTGTTTTTCTTTTCCTAGCCCTCACGAGTTTGAAGACTTCCTTCACACCTTCCTTGGTCTCTAGTTTTTGATATAACCTATCATAAGTCATGCTCTTAGCTACAGCAATAACTTTCTTAGCTACCTTTTTTACTGCCTTATATCTAACTCTGCTAATCTCTTTCTCTTCATCGGTTTTACTGTTTATGAATGTAGTGTATATCTCTTTTTTTCCTTGACATTCTTCTTTACCTCCTCGTTCCGCCACTGGGCTCCCTTAATTCTGCTACCACGTCTTCTAGATGTACCTTAGCTAACCTTTGTATACATACTGCCATTGCGTCCCACATTATATCTGCATCCTCTACCTGCCTCCAAGCTCCTTCTTTAGTAATCCTTTCTGCTAACTTCACAACATTCTCCTTAGTAAGATTCCCCCACTTAACTCTAGGTTCCCTAACGCTCCTCTTCTTCCACTTTGAGCATTTGAGCTTCACATCCAACACTAACAGCCTATGATGAGATCCTAAATATTCACTTAGTATCACCTTATAATCCTTACATAACCTCTTATTATTCGCCCTGATCAGGAAGTATTCTTAACAACTTTCACTCTTAAACTCAAAACTAACTAGGAAATATAAAACTAAACTAAGAAAATAGAAAAGAACGGAAGAGATTAGAGAATAGAAGTTTTGTTTTGCTGTGTGTCTCCTCAGTTTGCTATAAAATGGATCTATTTAAAGACGAACTCAATCAACCTCAGCCACATGATGAAGGAAAATGAAGAGGCTTGCAGTTATAGACACACAACGGACCTTGGCCTTCATCACGGACCGTCTCTCGGCATTCTTCTGTTCTTTCTTACTTCCAGGGGTATATGACTTAGGGGAGTCCATGGGGGATCAAGCTACACTCATTTAGGGCTCAAATCTAGGGTAAAATGGTCCAAAACCTGCAAAACACAGAAAAGAACCATATCTGAGTGTAAAACAGAAAAACGAGTGCATAATATAGCACAAAACACATAATTCTCCCTAAAAATGGTACAAAATGACCTCAAAATAGAGTGCACTTTAAGCACTTATCAAACTCCCCCATGCTTAAACATTACTTGTACCCAAGCAACTATGAAACTAAGTCTAACAATGAATAACCTCCTTAAGCAGCCAATAATAGTAACATTAATAGCTAAATCAACCCAAGAAGTTTAGCCCAAAAGTGATTAAAAACTTTTACAAATAGATAGGAGAAGGAAATTTTTGAAATAAATGTAAGAACCATCACATCAAATATTAAATCAATCACTCAAACTAACTTAAACAAGCATATTGGCATATTACAATAAGTAGAGCTAGAAGAGCCGATAGAACCTCACTTTAGGATGAGGCCCTCATCACTCATATGTTTAAAGTAAAATACGGTTATCTCAAATCTCATTCCATAGAACCAAATCAACCATAAGCTTGATAAGACTCTCTAATTCGCCACCTCTGCAATGTAAAATAGACAAGGCAATCATAAGGACTTTTTAAGGGTTGTAACGGGGCAATTTGGTAAAGGTAAGGAGGGAACAAACATTTTGGATTTGTGGGACTAGAAGCTAAAGACTAAGAGCATAAACCATTAGCTCCCAACTAAAACATATTCCTCAAGTCTATACATCTCAAAATATCACAACATTCCTAGTGAGATCACAAGAGAAAGTGCTTAAAAAATATAAAACCAATGCCAAATCCTTTTTTTTTTTTTGTTCTTTTGTTATTTTTGTTTTTTTTTCTTCTTTCTTTCAACATTTTTTTTGAACACTTTTGGTGTGGTTTGTTATTTTTTCCCCCCCAGTTTTGTCCCTTTTCTTGTCAACCAACATAGAGGATGATCATGGTAAAGGAAATTACACACTTTTCAATACTTTTCTAGTAGCTCACAAAACATAACCCAATTGACTTGAAAGGAAAATAGAACATGAATCCCTTATCACATCCAACCAAACCACAATATCCATAAAATGTTATTATCCACAAACTACTCCCAATCAACTATGAAACTTTATAGCCTTTGCTAAAAGGGTAAGACATGTGTGTGGCCAAGGATGATAATGTAAGTTCTCATCAATAAACACGGTAAAGACTCAAAGTGGTAGCAAGGGATAAATCATTCATATGAGGGTGGCTATTTGGTCAATGTAGCTTATAAAGTCAAAGAATGCCTTAATACAACAACAACAACTCCCAGTGTGGGTCCTGTTTTCGCAGGGCCTGGGGAGATCCAGATGTAGGTAGCCTTACCTCAACGGACATCTCTGTCCGTAAAGAGGCTGATTCTAAACGACCCACAAAGTAAGAATTTTGTGAAAACAAATGTAAACATTTGCAAAAGAAAGGTTAGAGAGAAAGCCACTAGTATAGTAAAAGAGGGTTAGAGGGGGAGGTACCATACCTTACCAGCGATGGACACATAATGACCTCTCCAGAAGCAAGTACAACCTGCAAACAACACAACAAACGCAAACCCATAACCCAACGAACCCTACTACAACCGAAAGGCACTAAGTCGACAAAGCTCCTCGATTTACGACCTTAATCCTATCCCGCCAGAGTCTTCTATCCTGAGCCATGTCCTCCGTTAATTCTATAACTTTCAGGTCCCCTCTAATCACCTCATCCATACTCTTCTTCAGTAGACCTCTCCCTCTGTTACCGACGGGGATGTTAATGGTCTCACATCTCCTTACTGGTGTGTCCATACTCCGTCTTTTCACAGGACCAAACCATCTTAATCTTGATTCTCTCATCTTGTCTTCAATGGACGCCACTTTGACTAAGTCCCTTATTACTGCATTCCTAATTTTATCCAATCTCGTATAACCGCATATCCATCTGATCATCCTCATCGCTGCGACCAACAGCCTTTGAATCTGAGTCTTCTTTAACGCCCAACACTCCGAACCGTACATCATAGCGGGTCTTACTACCGTACGATAAACTTTGCCTTTTAAACCTACAGGCATCCGCTTGTCACACAACACACCTGTAGCATGCTCCCATTTTAACCAGCCGACTCTAATGCGCTGGTTAATATCTTCGTCGATCTCACCATTTTGCTGAACGATCGAACCGAGGTATCTAAACTGCTCAACCTTCGGTAACGGCACCCCATCGATGGTGATATCCCCCCCGCACCTCCCCTCTCGCTAAAGTGGCAATCCGTATTCAGTTTTTAATCTACTTACTCTGAAAGCTTTAGACTCCAGAGTGTACCTCCAACTCTCTGACTTACTATGAACTCCCTCTCTGGTCTCATCAATAAGAACAATATCATCGGCAAATAACATACACCAAGGTAACTCATCCTGGATCCCTTTATTAAGCTCATCCATCACTATAGTGAACAGGAAAGGACTTAGAGCGGACCCTTGATGTAGGCCTATACCAACGTAGAAGTTGTCAATATCCCCCCCAGACGTCCTAACCCTCGTCCTACCCCCCTCGTACATATCCTTAATAACTCGAATATACTCTGGCAGCACTCCTTTCAGTTCCAAACAACTCCAAACTAGATCGCGTGGAACTCTGTCGTAGGCTTTTTCTAGGTCGATGAACACCAAATGAAGATCCACTGTACAATTCCATAAGCCTTCTAAGGAGGTAGATCGCCTCAGTGATCGACCTGCCAGGCATAAAACCAAATTGGTTCTCTGAGATTGAGATATTCTTCCGCAACCTTCGCTCAATCACCCTCTCCCATAACTTCATTGTGTGACTGAGCAACTTTGTGCCCCGATAATTGTTACAGTCTTGAACATCCCCTTTGTGCTTATACAGTGCGATGACTGTACTAAATCGACATTCTCTGGGCATTCTAGAGGTCCTAAGAATAACATTAAAAAGCTATGTTAGCCATTCCAGTCCCCCCTTGCCCAAGCACGTCCGAACTTCCACTGGTATACGATCTGGTCCTTCTGCCTTCCCATTGGGCATCCTCTTCAAGGCCTCTTTAATCTCACCCCTGCTGATCGGTTCACCCAGGCAAAGGTGAAGACCCATCCCGCTCCTTTCACCTGTGCTTCGAGGGTCTACGCTCGCTTCCCCATTGAGGAGTCCGAAAAAGTACTTCTGTCATCTGCCCTTGATTTTCGCATCGCCTGACAGTACCCTACCATCTTTATCTTTGATACACCTCATGCCACCCAAGTCTCTAGTACTTCTTTCTCTGGCTCTAGCCAGTTTAAAGACTTCTTTCTTACCTTCCTTGGCCTCCAACTTTCGATATAACCTATCATATGCCCTGCACTTAGCTACCGCAACAGCTTTCTTGGTTGCCTTGTATCTACCTTTGTTGAACTCTTTCTCTTCGTCCGTTCTACTGTTTATAAAAGCAGCGTAAGCGTCCTTTTTCTCCTTGACTTTCTCCTTGACCCCCTCGTTCCACCACTAGGCTCCCTTCATTCTACTACTACCTCTCCTAGAAACCCCTAGGATCTCCTTAGCGGACTTTCAAATACAATCTACCATTGCTTCTCACATCAAATCTGAATCCTCTACTCGCCTCTAGGCTCCTTCTTCCGTGATCCTAGCTGATAATTTCAAAGCATTCTACTTAGTAAGATTCTACCACTTGACTCTAAGGTCCCCAACACCCCTCCTCTTCCACTTTACACGAGTGAACTCTGCATCTAAAACAAGCAACCTATGCTGAGAACCTACAAACTCACTAGGAATCACCTTACAATCCCTACACGACCTCCGACTATCTGCCCTCGTAAGGAAGTAGTCAATTTGGGTTTTAAAAGAACCACTCTTAAAGGTCACCAAGTGGTCCTCCTTCTTCTTAAAAAGAGAGTTAACCACTAACAAATCGTAGGCAATGGCAAAGTCCAGGACAGCAACTCCCCCACCGTTCCTCACCCCAAAACTGAAACCTCCGTGAGCTGACTCATAACCACCTGAGTCTCCCCCAATATGACCATTAAAGTCTTCTCCTTTGTAAAGCTTTTCGCCCTAAGGTACATCCTGCACGAACATATCCACATCCTCCCAGAAACGCTTCTTAACCTCGTCAGACAAGCCTATCTAAGGTGCATAAACACTGAACACATTAAGGATTACTGACCCCACCACCACCTTAATGGCCATGATTCGGTCACTCTTGTGGCTCACTTCAACAATAGAGTCAACTAACTCCTTGTCAACCAAAATGCCAACTCCATTCTTCGCCCTATTAGAACCCGAGTACCGCAGCTTGTACCCATCAACTACTCTTGCTTTCGCACCCACCCATTTAGTCTCTTGAATACAGGCTATGCTAATCCAACGTCTACGTAAAGACTTGACCAATTCTATAGACTTACCAGTAAGAGACCCAATATTCCAAGATGCTAAGCGCACCTTCCAAGAACCTGCACCCCTCCTAACCCCACAAAGAATGCCTTAATCATGTTGCTAAATATATGTAAGACCCGCATTCTTTGTTTTCCGTTAAGCTAACTGTATTACCTTTTTACGATATAAATTCGTACTTTTAGAAACTATATGAGTTAAATTATTATCGATGTGCTTTTGGGAGCTATAGTTTTATTAAAAAGGGTTTATTATTGCTATTAATGATTTTAAAGTTAATTCGTGTTATTTGCGACTTCAAATTATATCGATAGTTTAATTTAGTCGTTATTCGATTTATTTAGTCGTTTCCCAAATGCAAGTAGGTCGTTAACCTTAGAATTAGTTTCGAGGTTTATAAAAATCGAACCTCGACATATTTGTGAACGAATAGTCGATAGAAAGTCGTATTAGTGATTCGGGTTTAGAGTTCGGGATACGAACTAGACTAGCGATGCCAATTATTGATCATCTTGAGTAAAAAAAAAAAAAAACATAAGGGGCCGAAGCCCCTTTCGCTATCAGGCAGAGAGAGAAACACGAAAGGGGGGTGGTTCTCAACCCAGCCACGACCCCAACGCCAAGAGAGAGAAAGAGAGAAGAGGAGAAGGGGGCTGACTGGCCAGGAAGTACGACGGCGGCGGCGCAGCACCACCTCGGTACGCACGGCGGTGTTTCGACCATCCCAGTGACGGCCGCGAGCCAAAATAGTCAGAGAGAGAGAGAGGGATGAGCGAAGGGGAGAGAGAAGGCCGGTGGCGGCGGCGCCACCGTGGTGCGCACGCCCGCCCGGTGGTCCACCAGCCCGACGCAGCCATCACAGAGTGAGAGACAGATGGGCCAAGCGAGAGCCATGGTTCAGGGGGGGTTAGGGTTTGAAACCTCCAACGCCACCACCACCGTTCCGACTACTAGTGTGGGCTCAAAATTGACCCTACCGAAAAGGGCTGGAGGTTGGCGAACGGGTCAGTAGCGACCAGCGAGTGAGGAAGCCCACCGAACCAAACCCTAAGTCGATTTAGTAGCTTGGATTCCAGGTGGATGTTTCTTGCCTTCTAAGTATTAGTAGTTTCAAAATCGTTTTAAGTTTTGAGTTGAAAAGCATGTTAAATTTAGCTAGTTTATGCCCGATAGTGACTTCGAATCGATATATGTTAGTTTAGTTGATTAATACTCGAAAGTGGCTTAGAATCAATTCAAGTGAATTTAGTTAATTCACGCCTGAAGATTTAATTTGAAGTGAATTATGCTTGTTTAGCTTTGATTCGAACCTATTCAGTTAATTCATGCCTGAAAACTAACTTCAAAGTGGATTATAAATGTTTAGAAACGACGAATGTATGTTTAGTTAATTCATAATCGTTTATTAAGTTCGAAGTAAACCATAAATGACCCATGATCATTTGATAACTTCGAAGTAAACTTTAAATGCTTAGAATCATTATATGTATGCTTAGCGGAATCAAGTTCGTTCAATGACTTTGTAATAGACTATAAATGCCTAGAATCGACCCTTGTACACTTAGTCAATTCATGCTCGATTAATAGCTTCGAAAAGAAACAAACACCCTGAAAGAACTTATACTTAAATGACTTATTTAGATTCGAATAATGATTTCGATGTAATAAATGAACGTTTCGAATCGTATTATGCTGAAATAGCTCAGTTAGACTTGAAATGTAACTTCGAAACAATGAATGAACGCTTCGAATCGATACTTGCCTATTAGTTGAATTATGCTTATAAAGCAACTTTGGAAATAACATTTGAATGACAAAGTGAGCATCCCCTTAACTCCAATGTATGAATGTTTGAAACGAACCAAGATCACCTAAGATTGAAGCAAGATAATTTGATTAGTTCATGTTTATAAGTAACCCTTGAATGACAAGCATTCTTTAAATTGACGCACATTGAACTAGCTAATTCATGCTTAAGAGTACCCTTTGAAATGACCTGAGAACATTTTAAGCCAATGCATGTTTAGTTGGATGGTTATACTTTGAATATTAGTTGATTAGTTATGCGTAAAAGTGGCATGAATTTGGTATGCTTACCTTCTATTCGCAAGTCATGAATGTAGACTAAGTTTCATACGCTGTGAGTTTATTTCAATTAATTGAGTTCTTATTTCAATTAATGCAAAATATACCTATATATTTATGCTTCTGTATGTGGTAACGAGCTATGGGACGGTTGCTGCTTGCTTGGTAAGGTATACGTAGCTATTTCATAAGACCTCTTTTGATAATATGTTATGATTATCGAATTAAAAACCGAGATGGTAGTTGGATGGTTTGAGGTGGAACTATGAGTGGTTTGACGTTCTTGTGGTGCGGCGCTTGTGAGGAGGGAGTCTGGGTTGTGAATTAACCGCAATTGTGTGGATTGCGAGGTCATGTGTGGCTCATTGTGATGAATTAATTATGAAGTGCTTGAATGTGATATATATGGACCCCCTTCCCTTCCATGTCCTCAAGTTATATTATGTGCATAAGGGTGAGATTTTCAAAGAAGGATTTCATGTTTTGAAATAATAGTAGCCATAAATATTAGTGCATGATGGCATATTTTAACTAAATGAATATAGTTTTGAGAGTGAACCTGCTTGAACGGGGGAATCCTAAAGAGTTTTACAAAGGCGTGAGTTACATGATAAAGGATTTCGCTGTGAGAGGCAGCAAACTTACTAGCCGTTATGACCAGTTTAAATGGCTAAGATAAGTGCTTAGGGACAATAGATGGGAGTGAACCTACTTGAACGGGGGAATCCCTAGCCTAGGGAGTAATCCCTACAAACCCTGACGAGGGTTACGGTCTAAAGTTAGTTGCCATTCCGGGGTTAAGAGCTTAGTGTGAGTTAATCTCACTGGGACTGAGTCTAGATCTCTCCCAACTAGCACTTTAGGATGATCTTATGCCCAGAGTAGTTTCTTATTAAATAAGAAAAGCAGTTGGCGTTTCGCCTTTTTAAGTATTTTAGAAAGAAAGTTTTTAAGGGTCATTATGAGACCAAGATGAAAGAGATTCTTGTAGAAGAATATGAGCCTTAAGAGGCTAAGAGAAGAGTTTTTATGAGTCTTAAGAGGCTAACTGAAGTGTTTTTAGTAAAAGAAAGAAAGTTTCCTATGTATGATATGTGCTGTTCTAACTATAACTTATGAATAAGATGCTGAGTAAGATACGAATATGAAAAGTAAGTCTTATGAGCATATTTCATGCATACCTTATGAATGAGACTTGAAATGTGTGTATCTTATGCATATCATATGAATGAAATGCCAAGAAAAGTATGATTCTGAAAAGAAATAACCTTATGTGCAGATCATATGAATAGGGTTTCGTGCATAGTTCGAATGGAATGCTAAGAAGTAATGTTTATGAAAAAGAAAGCCCCTGTGCTTAACCTCACCCTTTGTGTAAGTGTTTGACTGCTTGTTAGTAAGAAGTTTAGTCACTTAGAAACGTAGAAATGTGTGAGTGCTTAAAGTGAAGTTTATGATTAGTGCTATTTCCATAAGAATTTTATGAATGCCTAATATGATAGTAAAGTATGGAAACGTGATATGTGACTAGTAAAGATAGTATTGCCTGTAACGGTTTTGGTTTTAAGGGGGTTGGGGGACACTCACTGAGCGTGTGGTTGCTCATCCCACTATTCCTTCCCTTTTCCTCAGGTTTTCTTTGTGACAGGTGAAAGTTAAGCCATTTATGCGGAGTTAAAGTTTACTCCTGGTTGAAAAAGAGTTATGTGTGCCATATAGAAGTAGTTTCTCGAGTTCAACGATATAATATAATGTACTCTTAGTTTGTAATTGTTGTAACCTAAGTTTTCTAGCTCATATATTGCATATTGATTACGAGTCGCTCTGTATGGCCATACGAGGCAACCATCTAATTAGTTAAATGTATTCTTGGTTAAAGTTAATTATGTTTTGGGATGTAAACCCCAATACTCCGGTTGTGTGAACCGTTAAGTTGTATCTTTTGCTTTTCCTCTATTAATGAACTATTCTGTTTGGTGTACTCTGAGCGGGTGGCTCGTTGAGTTATGATCTCCAGCATGTGGCCGTTGAGCTATGTCTATATGTTTTATGCTTCCGCTGATTTACTGAGAGTTATTGTAAGGCTTTTAGCCTAGGAACGGTCAGTTTTTAGGGGAAACTCTGCCCATTTCATCCCAGAACTTAAATAAAAGTTAAGAAAACGTAACGCTTTCGGCCCTAGGGGCTGGGGGTGTTATAATATACATGCTAAATGTGATCTTGAACAAGAGTCAAAGCAAGTTCTGGAGACTCGAAATCTAGGAAGAGTCACACATGAAAAGAAATATAAGACTAAAATGATGAATTCGTCTATTCAAGCTCAAAATCGCACAAGACAAAGCTCATCTAGCTCATTTAATTTCATATGCCAAATACTCATGTTAAGAATCATTAAGCAATCAATTCACATCCAGCTTAATGGTCAGAACATGAAGCATAGTTCAAAAATTCATAAACAAGCATTTTATTCACAAATGGGCCTAACAAAAAGGGTCAAAATAGGCAAAAGAAAGCCACTTAGTCTAAAGACTCATCATTAGAGGATTTATAGGCTCATTTTTTTTTTGGATTTTTTTTTTGGTTTTTTTCTGATAAGTTCCACATGCAACTAAAGACTAAAAAATGTCAACACATAATTAAAATGAAGAAAGAAACCTAAAAAAACTAAATAATCAGCTAAAAATGCAAACTAAACCTAAATGCATGACCTAAAAATGCAAAGTTTCACACATCCACAACACACATATATACAACCACAAACACATAGCAACTACAGCAACTCCCCAATGCTTGGACAAAGCATTGTCCTTAATGCAAGCATATAAAAGGCATAAGACACTAAAAGGGGGATGTAGAAGGAGAAGGGTAGGGTTAAGACAGGTGGTGGATAGCAATCATGTCAATAAGTTCCCCCACATAGTATGTAACGGCCCCTAATTAAGCATGCTTCCTGTTTACAATTATTATTTTGATTCCCTTAATTACAACTGATAAAGCCAATGAGGGGTGTTACCGCCATCCCAAAAGGACAAGGCTTACTACAAGTGTACTAGAGATAACATAGTCAGGCATAACTTCAACCATATGCACTCACTCATTAACTAACATAAGGTTTGTACACTACAGTAAAGCAATTCACCACAAAGCTTACACTTCTATACACTGAAGATTACAAAATACAGCTCCAAAGTATGCATGGTTTATATCACTGTTAATTCATCCAAGTTTCCCTTACTTATCCTCTTCGGCTGACTCGCTAGCATGGTTTTCGGCTAACTTGCTAACATGAGGGCGATTCACTGGGTGTTTGCCTAAAACAAAACATGAAAACATTTTGAACTGTGAGCTGAACTTCGCACATGCATTCCTGTATTGTTAAATTGATCACTGAATAAATTGGTTGGGTGCCTGCTTTCTAATTCATTTTAAGTTAAAATAGTAAATAAGATGAATGTAAAATGACATTGCTAGTTATTATCTGACAGTCAACCCCTTGTAACTGTTACGATCTATGGATAGGTGTACACCTGCCAAGCCAATCGGACCTGGCTTGAAGTTGTGCGGGTAATTGAGGGGCTATGCTCTGTAATTGATAACTGATGTGGTCACTAATTATGTGATAAATCACTGATTAAACTGATTCATTGATGTACTTACCAAAACATTATAATTTTGATACATACATGCTGATTTCTAAAGATACAGACAATGGATGGATCTAAAGTCTTTAAAATGCAATCTCACTTGATAATACTTATGCACAATGGGAAACGATAGATTAGGCCCCAATTTCTATTTAAGAAATATAATTATTGGTATATGTTATTAGTAAACAATGTTGACTTTAATAATTTGTGATTCTAATAGAAATTCATTAAAAGGCATCCATAACTCAAATAATTCAATAGAAGAGAAGTTCTATCAACATGATTTGAAAACTAAATGAATTAGGGTAATTTAACTCAAAGTGAAAATAATGTAGAAGTAAAACTGATCAAGGTAGAATAATTGAGATCATAAAACAGAGACTTTGATGGGTATAATTGATCACGGGTTTTTGATATTTTTGAGATGGATAACAAAGGTTTGAATGCAATTGGACTGGTGGTAGGTTCAAAATAACTTCAAACACACCGGTTTGGACCAGCAAACACTAATCTTGAGTTGTCAATCTCCCCACTTCTTCAATTTTGTAGTACATACTATACAGCTTAGCTTTCCAAACCAAATAAGTTTCTAAGTGCAATCAAAATTGTTACCAATACAAGGTCCACCTTAAAAAATTCATAACTTTCACCCCCAACCTCCAATTAAGCTATAAAACCCAATATGAAAAGATCAAGAAGTCCCACAACACTTATATTTAGAACACCAAACACAATTCCCACTATATGGTTCCCAAAAGGGGACTAGAATACAAGTATGTTAGTTTTGATCTAACCTGCGCAGCTCTGGTAAAACGGCCATAGCTTTCTCCATAGACCTCGGATTAGGGCGATTCAAGAGGCACATGAAAGATAACACACTGAACTATCTATGACCAAAAATCATAATTTTTAATGGGCTGATAATTACCAGTTTAATCACAAAGCTTGCCCAATTTTGCGAAAATTTCCAGCCTTCACTATCAAGGCTTTCTCCTTTCTTTTTGCACAATTTCCCATCCAAAATCACACCTTAAAGTCATGTAATAAGGCTTTGGTCCTTCCCATCGCCATACAAAACCATCACACTCAATTTCACTTCAAAATCATGTACATCAAAGATCATTTTTCCATCAAATATACGCTAATAACTTGCTTGCTATCAAAGGAAGGTTAAACCCTTACATAATCGATAAAACCCTAACTTTTGGCCAACCTCCACTTCATCTAAGATCACCAAGAACATCCTTATAACATTATTAGAGATTAAAATCACTAAATCAAACACAAGAATCAAAGAAAAACAAACTTCACACTTAAAGCTTGCATGATTATGAATAACCCTAACCCTAACATGCTCCCAACTCAACGCCCCCATGACCAACATCAAAATAACTCTTATTACTTATATAAACATCATGACCAACAATCAAAAACATTGAAACAAGAACCAAAACTAAGATAAAAATCAAAACCAACAAGATCAAGATTAAGGTTACTCACTTCAAGCATGATAAAAGTAGAGATGGAGGTGATGTTTAGTGGTTTTGATGATGAAGGATGGTAGCTAGTGGTCCTATGATGTCAGGGGGGTCAGAGGCAATCGGGGCTGGTAGAAAACTAGCTAGAAAACACTGAACTGTAGCTGGGGGAGGAGGCTGGCTTGCTCGAGAGAGAAAGGAGAGAGAAGATGGGTTTTGGGTTGGGTTGTGTTTTTTGACTAATCAAATCAACTTGGCTGAGTTTTTATCTTCAAAATGACTTTTTGGCTAGCCATGGTGAAGATTAATCATGGTAATTAGTTAGGTTAAGAAAGCGAACATGTTGTGCTTCAAATTGGGCTGAAGAAAGTTGGATTCGGCAATAAGACACTTTGTAACAATAACGTTTTTGTGTACTGAAATTTAAATTTTTGTAATGTTACGGAAAACAGAATTAATTACTTAGATTAAACTTGTTAGGGCCTGCTATCAATTTTTCCAAAGTTTTTGTTAATAATTAAATAAATAAATAAAATCCGAATTGCCAAGTGAGGGCCCAAATAAAATTTTCCCCATCAGGATGATTAAATGCGATAAATAAACGTGAGAAAATCATTAATATGAGGTAATTAAATAAATAAACATAATTTAGGGTTGGACAATTATAGCCTTCCCCCCTTAAAGAGTTTCGTCATCGAAACTTATGAACTTTGCCAAAACATACAAGTTTATCTTAAATACATATGCATACTTGGCTTGCATCTCATCCTCGGTTTCCCTTACTGGATTCTGAGGAGGTATGAATTGCCAATGTACTTTGATTAAAGGTATCTGCTTAATGCGTAGCTACTTATTCCTGTGATCTACTATCTGAATTGGGTGCTCTTTAAATGCGAGACCCTGCATGGTCAGGATCTGAAATGTACTACCTGAGTTATAAGGTAAGAAACACGTTATGCACGTGTTTGAGTTATATAGGCAGACCTAGTCAACAAGCTCGGGGATTAAAGGTGTCTGCATATTGTATAACTGCTTAATCCCATGTTTCAGTAGCAGATCCAGACACTTCTCACCAGACTAGCTTCAATGAACGTAATCATTCGGGTTCAAAATTGATATTCTTTTCGAATGAAAAGAACCTTGTTACTAGTGAGGAGGTGCTCACTACTAGTTCATCACTTTATCCACTAATGGAAACTGTTATATATCCTAATAAGTACTCTGATACTATTACGAGTTATAAAACACGTTAAGTACCTGTCCGGGTTCAACAAATAGGTGTAGTCAACAAGTTACAAGATCAAACCTTTCAATGAATCATAAGGCCCAATGTAACTAGTCCTTAATTGTCCTTGGATAGTTGGTCTTTTACTACCTTTGACTAGAAAAGCCTTTTGAAACACTCTATAACCCATTTGAGGCTTTGGTTGTTTCCTTATTTTACCAGCACAACTCTGTTGTCAACCTTGTATCACCTTAACATGTACTTAAATTTTTCCCTCTTAATGCTTGCTTAGATTAGCTCTGACCTTATACTCAATGTTTCTTCTGGCTTACTCAAATATAATTAGACAGTGCTTGAGACTATGCCCTTATCAAAAAGTTATCATCTGATATGCTTAATGCATCACATGATCTCCCCTCATCAGACTACTCAAGAATCTGCTCCCGGTTGATAATGGGTGATGAAATGACCATGATTAAGGATGAGAGCGATGGGATTGTTAGCCGAGCGAATCATTGCATACAAAAAGCATGAACAATGAGACTAGAAAAGGCTAATAAAGGAGAGATTATCATGGGGTGGTTAGAACAAGGATAACCATGAGTGTATCCAGAATTCTGAACCATAATACCACAAGAATCATGGTTTATAAAGAATGGTTATAAAGGATCCAATACATAGTTATCCAGGAAGATAGATGGCCCGGTTGTCTTCGAGTTTAGCTGATCATTTAAAAAAAAAAAAAAGATGGCCAGCAACGGAGTTTCAACAGGGTGACTTTCTAGATAGCATTGACAAGATAAATGTAATCGAGGGAGTGGCCAAACAAAATACAATAAACAGAGAAATAGATTGGATAAACAAGGTACAATGGATAAATAAATAGCTTGAACAAGCAAGGTCTAATGAATAGATAAATGAATTGAATAGACTGCAGTGGGAACATGCCTTTGCTCATACGGAGCCAAGTTAAGTGTGGCAATAAGATTAAATAAGGATTACTGAAGTTTACTTATGAGGATATAAGATATAGGTGTGAGAATTGCAAGTGCAATAAATAGATCAATAGATTCAACCGGTAAAGTGCAATGGATAGACCAATAGATTAGACGAGCAAAGCACCAATGGATAAGTAAATAGATTAAACAAGTGACATTAGAATCATACCTTTGCTCATATGAAACCAATTCAAGTCCAGCAGTAAGATTGAATAGAAACATTGGAGTTTATTTATGAGCATGTAAGATATATGTGTGGGAGTTGAAGTTCAAAATAAGGAGAGTAAGGGGATTGTCACAATCTCAATCACCCACACCAATAAGAGTTGAATTCCATTATAAATTCAGAATAAGTTACACGAGCTCATCATTATGAATAAATGAGATGTAAGGTAGATGTATGAATCAACTCTCAACGGAATGAACTAGAACTTATGATGATGAAATAAAGATGGTGAAGGTCGAGAGCACTGGAATGTTGACAACCATATAAGGTTGAAAAAAAATGTATTACACATTTAACAATGGGTTTGCAAAGACTTGGAGGATCATGCTAATAGGAAATATCGGGTTGCAATGCAAGGGAGATTAAACAATATTGGATAGTATCAAGTTTTAAAGATGAGACAGGCAAACAATTACAAGAATTACTCTAAAAGGGCATTCTTATAAAAGATAAATTGTGGTTGCGTGGTTTAGGTGTGATATTCGGATCTTAAATCATTCCTGAAAAAGACTTCTGTTGTTGGAAGTTAATCCCATAAATCATTTATTTAAGGTATAGGCAACTTATTTTTGATAGTGATCTTTTTAACTCTCTGCATGCTATGCACAACCATAAGGTTCTGCTTTCATTCTTCACACATATAAAACTAGGATTTCCTACGGTGACACACTTGGTTAAATAACTCCCTTCTGTAATAACTCATCTTACTAAATCTTTAGTTCTTTGAACTCTGCTGGCGGTCATATGATAGGGGCTTTGAAAATGGATTGAGCACCTTGAACTAAGTTGATCTAAAAATTAATGTTTCTTGGGGAAAAACAGTCTTGAAAGTCCTCAGATGAAACATCTCTAAATTCATAAATTGTAATTATGGATATGTATATGCTGAGTGTGGTTGCATGTCACTAATATTCAATGCATTACTGACACAATAACTCACTTGTTTGCACAGTGTAATTAGGGCAGAAATAGGGTTTTCTTCCCTTGGTACATAGAAACACACGTCTAGTCTTTCCTCATTCCTTAAGCTAACCTTAAGATCTTTACAGGTCATCTTCTATAAGTACGCAGTCAGTTCATCCCCATAATGATAATAAGGTCTGCCAATCAAACTGGATTGAATGCCCAATGAATATGGTTCCAACAATACTAATAGAGGCATATTTATAAAAGATAACACATTCAACTACCTATTGGTCTCAGTAAATTTAAATGACAGGGGGACAAGCTAAAGTGTAAAAAGATGTAACCACACTATGAACTCTTGTAAAGATATTTCTTTATTGGTTATAAAGGACTGGCATGTAAGCTGAATGAATAAAAGGACAAAGATTCGTAATGAAAGAGGTAAGGTATATAAATAACTTGCATATATAAGACATGCAGTTTATTCATAATGGTCATGATAGTAAAGTAAATGAACGATGTTATGAAGTTGAGAGGGAGTATTAAGTACTAAAGGTGAAGAAATCTAACAGATTACCAAAGAGGTATTTAAAAGTCATACGGTACCCGTAGGTAAGTAAAATGACGAATATGACGGTCAACACCACTGAAAGGAAAATTTTATTCATTTGTTGTTTGAAAGGCAAATACGTCAAGATGAAGGGGTCAGTCTTATGACTGAACATGATGGCATCAGCATCCATCAATAACACATTCTGCAGTAAATGGAAGTCTTGGGTAGACATATAAACTTCGAACTGCTGGTAGATGAAAATAGCATAAATCATTGTTCATCATTAATGAGATAGGCTGTACTAGTAAAGAAAGAATTGCCAAAATAACTTGAGTAACGACATGCAGTCACGACCATAGAGTAGTATACCAACATGATGTTACGATGCTGTAGGAACACGAATAATATGGATCCATTTAATTGCTGAAAGGGCGCTCAATGACTGGGTCTGGCGCAACCAAAGGCTTTGCAAGCAATAAATGAATAGTGCCCAAATAGAAGCAAGGAGTTAAAGTAGGTGACAGTAAAAATATGAATAGAGTGATGACTGAACTATAAGTAGAATGGGTCAAATATGCTTTAGAAGAACTACAAATCACATAGTAATGCACACCAAGGGTCATTATAAGCTCCACTACAGAAACAGAGAACTAGATGATTATGATTGTCACGGTTTAAAATTAGGTTTAAGAAAGGTTGCTCAGATGTATTTAAAGGACTCCCCACATACCACATACGAGATTTTATTTTTTATAAACACTCCATTACAAATCAAGAGAGTGTTAGTGGCAAAGAAATGATGCCTCTGAATAATTCAAGGTAACTAAGGTAGAAATAAGTAGATGGCAGGAAGTAATGGGAGCATTGCTGATGTAAGGTCTTAGTGTCAAGACCAGATATTTTCTATACATGGCAGCTTAATCTTACTCGTACCACCCATATAATACCAAATAGCTCACTATAAGCTACTAACTGTTATCACCAGACATAAGCACTCACTGTAATGTTCATCTCATACTAGTTCACCTCAAAGATATTGTCCCACAAGGCATTTCCTCATCCAAAGGTTTACATCTAACTTGACACTGTGTTAATCCCTTAAGAAGTTGCAAATGGCATCCCCACATCGGATTTTAACCATCATTTTACCCAAGATCAGGTATATTAACACACCTCACTAAACTCTCAAATCCTGGGGTAAAACGGACAGAGTTTCACCTAAAAACTGACTAAAACCTGGCTTAAAGCCTTACAATCGATACATGAAATGAAAAGAAACACTTTAATAGCTCAACAGCCACACGCCGGAGTTCATAATTCAATGGGTCACACACCCGGAGTGTATGATCACAAAAATTTAAACAAGTGAGAGAAATGAAACATATAATATAATTCCCAAATAAATGAAAGCATGCCTCACTAGAAGGTCACCCAAATGGTTCCACACTCCACTTTGCTAATGCTCGAATCTCAGGATATTACAAAATGATTGAATCACCCAAATGGAAATGGTTCCTCCTTATATGCCCATACATATAAACTTATAGTCAGTAGCTCATTTAACTGGTTCAACATAACTCATACACACCTTAATAGCTAAATCATAGACACTTGGTAGCTCACAGTGGCCCTTAAAACATTAGCTCTGATACCAAATCTGTGATGCCCCCTAATTAAGCATGTTTTATTGTTTGCAATCATTATTCTGATTCCCTCAATTACAACTGACAAACTTAATGATCGGGGCATTATCGCCGTCCCAAAAGGACAAGGCTTGTTGTAAGTGTACTAGAGATAACATAGTCAGGCATAACTTCAACCATATGCCTTCACTCATTAGCCAACATAGGGTTTATACACTATAGTAAAGCAATTCACCACAAAGCTTACACTTCTATACATTAAAGATTACAAAATACGGCTCCAAAGTATGCATGGTCTATATCACTGTTGATTCATCCAAGTTTCCCTTACTTACCTATTCTCTTCATCTGACTCGCTAGCATGCTTTTCGGCTGACTTGCTAGCATGAGGGCGATTTAGTGAGCGTTTGCCTAATATAAAACATGAAAACATTTTGACCTATGAGCCGAAGCGCAGTACATGTATTCTTGTGTTGTTAAATTGATCATTGTATAAATTGATAGGGCGCTCGCTTTACAATTCATTTTAAGTTAAAACAGTGAATAAGATGAATGTAAAACTACATTGCTGGTTATTATCTGAGAGTAAACCCCTTGTAACTATTACGATATATAGATGGATATACACCTGCCAAGCCGATTAGGACCTGGGCTGAAGTTGCGCGGGAATCTTAAGGGCTATGCCCTGCAACTGATAACTGATGGGGTCACTAATTATGTGATAAATCACTGATTAAACTGATTCATTGATGTACTTACCAAAATATTATAATTTTGATAAGTGCATGCTAATTTCTAAAGATATAGATAATGAACGTACCTGAAGTCTTTAAAATGCAATTTGACTTGATAATACTTATGCACAATAGGAAACAATAGACTAGGCTTCAATTTTTGTTTAAGAAATATAATTATAGGTATATGTAATTAGTAAACAACGTTGACTTTAATAATTTGCGATTGTAATAGAAATTCATTAAAATGCATCAATAGCTCAAATAATTCAATAGAAGATAAGTTCTGCCAGCAAGATTTGAAAACTAAATGAATTAGGGTAATTTAACTCAAAGTGAAAATAATTTGGCATAAAACTGATCAAGGTAGAATAGTTGAGATCATAAAATAAAGACTTTGATGGGTATAGATCACGGATTTTTGATATTTCTGAGATGGATAACAAAGGTTTGAATGTAATTGGACTGGTGGTAGGCTCAAAATAACTTCAAACACACTGGTTTGGACCAATGAACACTAATCTTGAGTTATTGATCTCCCCACTTCTTTAATTTCGTGTCACATATCATACCGCTTAGTTTTTTAAACCAAATAATCTTTTGAGTGCAATTAAAATTGTTATCGATTCAAGGTCCACCTTAGAAAATTCATAACTTTCACCCCTAACCTCCAATTGAGCTGTAAAACCCAATATGAAAAGATCAAAAAGTCCAGTAACACTTTCTTTTAGAACACCAAATACAATTCCCACTATAGGGTACCCAAAATGGGACTACAACACAAGTATGTCAGTTTTGGTCTAACCTGTGCAGCTTTGATAAAACGGCCATAACTTTTTTCACAGACCTCGAATTAAAGCGATTCAAAAGGCATCTAAAAGCTAACACACTAAACTATCTACTCATCAAAAATTATAATTTTTTAATAGGCCGATAATTATCAGTTTAATCACAAATCTTGCCCTATTTTCTGAAATTTTCCAGCCTTCACTGTCAAGGCTTTCTCCTTTCTTTTCACACAATTCCCCATCCAAAATCACACCTTAAAGTCATATGACAAGGCTTTGGTCCTTCCCATCTCCATACAAACCATCACACTCAATCTCAGTTCAAAATCATGTACATCAAAGATCATTTTTCAATCAAATATACACTAATAACATGCTTGCTATCAAAGGAAGGTTAAACTCTTGCATAATCAATAAAATCCTAACTTTTGGCCAACTTCCACTTCATCTAAGATCACTAAGAACATCTTCATAACATTATTAGAGATTAAAACCACTAAATCGAATACAAGAATCGAAGAAAAACAAACTTCCCACTTAAAGCTTGCATGATTATGAATAACCCTAACCTTAACACGCTCCCAACTCAACTCCACCATGATCAACATCAAAATAAATCTTATTTCTAATCAAAACATCATGATCAATAATCAAAAACATCAAAATAAGAATCAAAAGTAAGATAAAAGTCAAAACCAACAAGATCAAGATTAAGGTTACTCACTTCAATCTTGATAAAAGCAGAGATGGAGGTGATGTTTAGTGATTTTGATGATGGAGGATGGTGGCTAGTGGTACTAGGATGTCAGGGGCCGAAAAGTGGCCAAAAACTGGTCGAAAAACACCAAACAGCAGCTAGGGGAGGGGGCTATCGTGCTAGAGAGAGAAAGGAGAGAGAAGATGGGTTTTGGGTTGGGTTGTATTTTTTTAACAAATCAAACCAACTTGGCTGGGTTTTTATCTTCAAAATGACTTTTTGGCTAACCATGGTTAAGCTTAATCATGGTAATTAGTTAGGTTAAGAAAGCAAATATGTTGGGCTTCAAATTGGGCCGAAGAAAGTTGGATTCGGAAATAAAACGCTTCATAACGATAACGTTTTGGTGCACTGAAATTTAAATTTTTGTGATGGTACGGAAAACAAAGTAAATTACTTAGATTAAACTTGTTAGGGCCTGCTATCAATTCTTCCAAAGTTTTTGTTAATAATTAACTAAATAAATAAACCCCGAATTGCCAAGTGAGGCCCTAAATAAATTTTTTCCCACTAGAGTGGTTAAATACAATAAATAAATTTGAGAAAATCATTAGCATGAGGTAATTAAATAGATAAACATAATTTAGGGTTGCGCTATTGCATTGTAAGATTTAAGACGTAGCCCCTTTACTTAAACGTACCAATTGTCTAACTCCAGACTTCCAATGCTCCATAAAGGAAGACTTTTATAACTTTAAATGGGCCTGACCACCGGGATCTCAGCTTGCCCGAAAATAACCGCAACATAGAATTGAACCACAAGACGGAGTCACCTGCCTCAAATCTTTTCTTCATAATATGCTTGTCATGCTAGTGGCTGGTCCTTTCCTTATAAATTCTCGAGATTTCATAGGCCTCTAGACATAACTCATCTGACTTATTCAACTGCAAAAGCCTCTTCTTACCGACTGCCTCAAGATCAAAGTTTAGAGTTCTAATTGCCCAATATGCCTTGTGTTCTAACTCAATCGGCAAATGGTAAGATTTTTCGAAAACTAAGGGGTATGGAGTAGTACCAATATGTGTTTTGTGAGCAGTCCCGTAAGCCTAAAGTGCATCATTAAGCTTTTAAGACGAGACCGATCAACTGTTTTTTCCAAAATGCTTTTCAACTCTCGATTAAATAACTCAACTTGACCATAGGCTTGCAAATGATAGGGCGCAGCAATTTTATGAAAAATCCCATACTTCTTTAATAGAGACCCAACTGGCTTGTTGTAAAAATAAGTCCCATTATCACTCAAAAGAGCCCTTGCTGTGCCGAACCTTATACATATGTTCTTTTCAAGAAACTTAATTACCACCTTAGAATCATTAGTGGGAGAGGCAATAGCTTCTACTCAATTGGAAACGTAATCAACCGCCACGAGCATATAAACATTATTGTGAGAAGGAGAAAATGGTCCCATAAAGTCAATTCTCCAAACGTTAAAAAGTTCTTCCTCAAGAATCCCACTTTGAGGCATCTCATGCTTTTTGGCAATGTTCCTTGACTGTTGGCATCTATCACGACCCATAATGAGGTTCTGGCATCTTTAAAGAGAGTGGGCTTATAGAAACCAACTTGAGGCACCTTAGCTGTAGTCTCGTCGGGTCCAAAGTGTCCCCCATAAGTTAAGGCATGGCAATGGTGGATGACACTAGGAATCTCATCTTTCGGCAAACGTCTTCTATATACTCCATCTCCACATAGCGTGTGGAGTAGAGGCTCTTCCCATGCATAATATTTCACATCAAAAATGAATCTCTTCCATTGTTTATAAGATAACCCGGATGGCATAACTTCAAACACATTGAAATTCACCAAATCAGCATACCATGGCGCCGCTTGGTGAGATATTGCAAGGAGTTGGTCATTTGGAAAAAAGCCGTCTATGGGAAGTTCCTCTAGTGGAGTGGCCTCGGGACTTAAGCGCGATAAGTGGTCTCCAACTACATTTTGACGGCCAGCTTTGTCTCGAATTTTCAAATCCAACTCTTAGAGAAGAAGCACCCAGTGAATGAGACGGGCTTAGAGTTGGACGTTTTCAAGCGATATTTCAATGCGATATGATCTGTAAAAATGATCACCTTAGAATTGTTCAAATATGAACGGAATTTCTCCAAGGCCAACAAAATAGCTAGGAGCTCTTTCTCAGCTGTGGCATAATTCATTTAAGCATCGTCGAAAGTTCGACTTGCATAGGAGATGTCATATAACTTATTGTCCTTTGTTTGTCCCAAAACTACTCCCACTATGTTGTCACGGGCATCGTACATGACCTCAAAAGGTAACTCCCAATCTGAGGCCTGCATAATTAGGGTAAAAATCAAAGCCTCCTTCAACCTGTGAAAGCCACTTAAACACTCTCCATTAAATTTAAAGGGCACATCTTTAACAAGTAAATGGGTGAGAGGCTTTGCAATTTTCAATTTTTTTTTTTTTGGAACCGTCGATAGAAACCAACATGTCCAAGAACACTCCTTACACCATTTACAGTAGAAGGTGGCCGCAAATTCTTAATTACCTTTACCTTTTCCTTGTCAACTTTAATACCCCTATTTGAAATAAGATGGCCTAAAATAACCCCCTCCTGTACCATAAAATGGCCCCCTTCCCAATTGAAGACCAAATTCATATCTTCACACCTTTGTAAGACTTTGGACAAATTATTCAAGAATATACAGAAAAATTATCCATAAATACTTTCATTATGTTCTTAATACAATCGAAAAAAATAGCCATCATGCATCATTAAAATGTGATAGGGGTATTACACAGCCCAAATGGCATTCTCCTATAAAAAAATGTACCATATAGACAAGTAAATGTAGTCTTATCTTGGTCACTAGGGTGAATAGGGATTTGAAAGAATCCTGAATAGCCAACTAAGTAGCGAATAAGAGTTCTTTGCCAGCCTCTCGTGCATTTGGTCGATGAAAGGTAGGGGAAAATGGTCCTTATGGGTGGCTTTATTCAATTTCCTATAGTCTAGGCGCATACACCAACCAATAACTATCCTAGTAGGTATAAGTTCCTTATTTTCCTTTTTTACAATCATTATTAACTGCTTTTTAGGGACAACATAGACCGGGCTTACCTACTTACTATCAGAGATGGGTAGATAATGACAGCCTTAAGCAGTTTTAAGATTTCTTTCTTTACCATATCTCGTATATTAGGGTTCAATCTCCTTTGGTGTTTAATTGAGGGTTTATAATAATCTTCCATCAAAATACGATGCATGCACATAGAAGGGTGAATTCCTTTAAGGTCATCAAGAGTATATCCTATGGCCTTATAATGCAATCTAAGTATTCTTAGCATTCTTAGCAAAGAGTCAACTTGAGATGCATATAAACTCGCATTCACAATCACAGGATTGTAAAATTTGGGCCAAGAAACTCATATCTCAAAGAGGAAGTAAGAGGTTTTCGTTTTACCTAGGGGCCACTTTCCTCATTTGTCGAGAATGCATCATTATGTACTAGCAATTGCATTGTGGTATAAAAGTGGGGGTAAATGGTGGAGATTCCAGGAATTGAGCACACATTGCAACTTTCAAAAATTTTCATTTCTAGTAGTACCATCATTTAATAAATGATACTCAAGTGGATCATGAGAATCATTATTAGAAATGGTCTTTTATACCAAACTATCAAGTACATCAATCCGAGTGCAGTCACTAGATTTAGAAGCTTAATCAAGTTAAATTCCACATGTTCATCATCCACATCTGAACGTAACTTGCTATTTTTAACATCTATACGACACCCAACAGTGGCCAAGAATGTCCTCCCAAGAATAATGGGGGTGCACGTATCCTCTTCCATTTAAAAGATTACAAAATCTACGGGCACATATAAATCTCCTACTTTAATGGGGACATCCTCTAAAATACCTACGGGGTACTTTACAGAATAGTTTGCCAATTGTAAAGAGATGGTGGTGGGTCTCATTTCTCTTAGGTCCAACTTTTTATAAAGAGAGAAGTGCATTAAACTTACAATGGACTCTAAATCATATAAGGCACGATCTATTGACTCATTCCCTATTAGACAAGGGATAGAAAAGCTATCGAGACCCTCAGCTTAGCAGGGAGCTTATTTTGAAATGCAGCACTACATTCTTTAGTCAATGGCACTATTTTATGCTCTTCCAACTTTCTTTTATTAGATAAAATATCCTTCAAAAATTTAGCATAAGAAGACATTTGTGATAAGGCATCAGTGAACGAAATGTTAATGTACAATTTCTTAAGGGCCTTTAGAAACTTTCTAAATTATTGGTCAAGTTTAGCCTTAGCCATTCATTGGGGGAATGATAAAGGTGGTACACAGGGTTTTGAGGAGATTTTCTTGGGGTTATCATGAATCTTATTAGAAGTATCATCACCTATAACCTCTTTAGAAGGAGTAGATACTTCTTTCTCAACAAGCTCATCATATCTATAATGTGAATGCTTATTTTGGCCAACCCTCTTAGGTCCCTCAAATTGCTTACCCCCTCTTAAAATCATGACATTACATTATTCCCCAGAGCTAAGTTCGTTCTTACTAGAAAATTTACCCAGAGGTGCAAATAAAGATATAGCTTGTTGAGCAATTTGAGCTTTCAACATCTTATTGTGAGTAGTAAGCACATCAATCTTAGAGGCTAATTGCCTAATATACTCATCTTACTTTTGTTGACCCTAAAAGCATATTCCAACTTACCTCTGGGCTGATTGGGTTGGGTTCTGTCAAACCATTGGAAATTGTTAAGAGTTATCTCTTCTATAAGATTGTATGCTTCTTGCTCAGTTTTGATTATAAGAGTACCTGCTGTTATCGTATCAATAGTAGATCTTAATGGCTGAGTGACTCTATTATAAAATGCGCGATCATCCACCTTTGATGACCATGGTGCGAGCATAATCGTAAAAGGTCCTTGAATCGCTCCTAGGCTTCATAGAGCGTATCATGTTCCTTTTGAGAGAAGGTAGTGATTTGATTTCGCAGGCTTGCCATCTTACTTAGAGGAATGAAATTGGCAAGAAAAACTTTTATAAGCTCATCCCATATCATGACGCATCCTGGAGGCAACGAGTGAAGGCATGACCTTGCCTTATCCCTAAGTGAAAATGAAAATAAGCACAAGCAGCTGACATCGGTAGAAACTCTGTTGAGCTTTAACGTGTCGCACGTCTCTAAAAAGACCGTGTAAGTTTGGATCTTGTAACTGGGTGCCTCCAAAGTGGGATTGCTATACCTCAATAAATAAGGGTTGGCTTATGCTTAAAATTGTTTGGTTCTACGGTCGACCGAGTGATGCTTGAGGAAATGCCTTGGACTACTGGTGTAACAAAATCCTGGGGTGTCCTCCTTTGGTCACCTCCTATTCCAGCCATCAAGAAGAAACTGCTTGAATCTTTAGTCTTTGCTTTTCTACCCTTAATTTCTTCCTCTGAGAGTGAAAAGTCCTTTCGATTTCTTGATCGAATTGAAACAGAAAGAGACTTCACATATAAAGGAGAAATCCTGCAAAATTACCGACAAAACTACCAACGCAAAGAAAAAATATTAAAAAAAAGAAAGAATGACAAAAATGCTTTATCAATTTCTAAGGGCTAACTCAATATCTATAAATTTGGTCCCTGGTAATGTCGCATAAAACTTGACCTTGCCCACAAGGACATGGGTGTTGTAGTTAGAAAAGATATCATTCCCACAGAGATCAAATGTAGTCTATTAAGTTTTTCCCTATAAAATTTCAATTGGGTTTTTGAATAACGGTATAATCCAATTGGAAAATTCAGTCAATTTAAGACATTCAGAGATTTGTTTTGCCTAGTAAAAATGTGGATCAATGGAATATAACATGCATTTAATCTATATTGGGAGACTGAAAGGGGTGCAATCGTATTTGGAATTCAATCTTATCTTTCAAAATAAACTGAATTGCTTAACTAACCAATTATCATTCTTTCAAATGTCCTTCTTAACTCTAAGTCATGGATTTTTGATGGCTAAAGTTCCTTTTAACAAGTAAATCTTTCTCAAGTATTGCTAAGTCAAGTCCTATCTTGTCGGTCAAACAACAAGTTTCACCTTTCAGTCCTTCACTTAGCTATTTAGAATTAGCAAGTAATTTTAGCCAAAATTCACCCACAACAATCTCACACGCAAGATAGAATTCAACCAATTCTAATAAAGAATAAGCACAACTAAATAAAAATTGGATATTCCAGGATCACTACTTGGCTAACACTCCCTAGATTGAGAAAACTACTCACACATATTTGAAATAGCAACAACTAAATGAAGTCTAAGAGAAGAAAGCTTAACACAATTGAAGATCCTCTAAGGGTTTCCCAACCTTGCAAGGGCTCCAAAATGGCAAGCACTTCTTCACAACTTTCATTCTTAAACTTAAAACTAACGAAGAAATCTAAAATTAAACTAAGAAAATGGAAAAGAATGGAAGAGATTAAAGAATAGAAGTTCTCTTTTGCTATGCGTCTCCTCAATCTGCTACAAAGTGACTCTATTTAATGAAAACACGATCAATCTCAACCACATGATGAAGAAAAATAAAGAGACTTGCAGTTATGGGTTTTCCACGGACCATAGCCTTTACCACGAATCTTCCGCAGTGAGCTTTGTCTCAACATTCTTATGTTCTTTCTTCATTCCACGGACATAGTGACTTGGGGGTGTCCATGGGGGGTCAAGCTACACTCATTTAGGGGTTAAATCTAGGATAAAATGTTCTAAAAACCTACAAAATGTAGAAAAGAACCATACCTGAGTGTAAAACAGCGAAATGAGTGCATAATATAGCATAAAATACGTAATTCTCCCTAAAAATGGTACAAAATGACCTTAAAATAAAGTGCACTTTAAGGGCTTATCAACAATACCTTGTTACCACTCCATTATTGTGGTAGGACTCCTCCAATTTTGTTAGAGAAATAAGGTTGACGATAAGTTGAGGGATTTGTATCTTTTTATAGATTTTATTTTTTACAAGAGACATTTTCATTTGATAATCTAGTTGTGGTCTACTTGATTTTTTCCCTTGAAAATCCATGCTTTAAAGGCTTGTCAACACCTACCTTGTGCAAGAGTTTTACTTAATCTACTTGGGTTACCAAACCTTTACATGCTAAAGTATGGAAAAGACTTAAAGAGCACTAGCATGGACTAACTCGATCTTAAGGGGAATAGTTCAGACAATAGTGGTGGAAGACTTGAAAGCTGACAAGTTTAACGATTTAGGACTCCAAAGAGGTGACGTAAAAATCTGCATGTTTACCAATTTAGAAGTTTGCAATAGCTAACTTGGGAGTCTTCAAGTTTGATAACTTAGAAGTTTACAATCTTGACTTAGAAGTCCATAAGGAGCAGCTTAGTAGTCTACGATAAAGACCTAATAGTTTGCCATGTTAATGGATAGATTTGATAGTCTATGAGTTTGATGGCTTGGAAGTATGTGGTGTTGACTTAGAAGTCTCGAAGGAATAACTTGATAGTTTGCGAGTTTGATAACTTAGAAGCCTGTGGTGCTGACTTGGAAGTTGGAAGGAGTGACTTGGTAGCTTGGGAGTTTGATGACTTAGAAGTCTGCAGTATTAACTTGGAAATCTACAATATTGAGTTGGAAATCTATAAGACATGACTTGGGCGTCTTTGAGTTTGATGACATCAAAGTTTGTAATATCAACTTGGAAATTTGAAAGTAATGACCTAGCAATCTACAAGTTTAATTATTGAGATGTAACTTGGGAGTCTATGATTTGACGACTTACACATATGCAGTGTTGACTTAGAAGTCTACAAGGAGTGACTTGGTATTCTATGAATTTGATCACTTGGAAGTATGTGGTCTTCACTAGGAAGTTTATCAAGAGTGACTTAGAAGTCTGCGATTTAGATGACTTAGAATTATGTAGTGTTGATTTAGAAGTTTGGAAGGACGGACTTGGTAGTATGCTAGTTTAATGACTTAAAAGTCTATAATTTTAGCATATCAAAAGTTCGAGATTTAATGACTTAGATGTGTGTAAGAAATGACTTAGACGTATGAGAATCTAATGACTTCGGAGATCATAAAGAGAGAGTTGAAAGTCTACGAGTTAGATGACTTGGAAGTCTGCAAGTTTGATGAGTGAAGAATCTAATGGGTTGACTTAGGAGCCAAATGATGTAATGACATTAGAGTCTTTGGTAGTAAGTCAAAAGCTTAAGTTTTTTTTTTTTTTGGGGTGCTACTTGGGAGTCTTTCTTTAATGTCTTAAGCATCTTTAAATACAACTAGGAAGTATTTACTTTGGTGGCCTAGGTATCCATGAGAATAACTTAAAAGTCTAGGATTTTGCTATCTTAGAAGTGCTGCACTTCTAGGACTTTAGGCACCTACAACGTTGCCTTAAAAGTTTATTTCTAGATGCCTATTTTTGATGATGTTTTTACTTTGCAAGTTGCATGACTTAATCCTTAAATGCATTGCACTTCTCTATAGCATAGCCAATCATGTGATGCTTACAATATTTGGAATCATTAGCTCTTTCAATTTCTTTAGGACACTTTGACTTTGGGTGTTCTATAAGTTCGTTATCAAGAAGCTTGTCTAGTGTTTTTGGCACATGAAACTTAGAATAAAGACATTCATTCTTTTTCGAGCCTCTGAAAATGAAGCTTGTGTTGCCAATTCTTGGAATGTCTTGGGTTTGTTCGCCTATAAAACATAAAGTATATCCAAATCCATCATTTAGGCACAAATCTCAATAGTTGAAGACTAACATAAATGGTCTTTACACTTCAAAGAAAGGGAGAAGCATGTTAACGGTTAATACAATTGATGACTGGCTAATTATTCCATTGCCTTATGTTAGGCAACTTTGTGATGCCAACTATATGGTGTATACTATAGAAGAAATTCAAGAACTCACTTTTCATTTGCCCCTAGCTATTAATGGTTTCAAAAGTAAGGAGTTAAATGCAATGCCTTAAGGGATCACAAGAACTGCTTCACCAATCAACCTACTTCAGTCCCAACATTATTGTGTGTTTTGATAAAGTGCGTTTTGTGCTGCTTAGGGTTACCCTTGCTAGCAAATTGCTAGAACTTAGGTGGTTGATACCCATAAGGCATACGGTGAGCATTGATCTTCTTCGTATAAGTTTTTATATACAAGTTTTAAAAGCATCTTCTCCTAGTTGGACCATCACTGCAACAATTTCAAGCTTTTAATTTGTCTAGTAATAATAAGCCTGAGGATGAATCTTTATTTGGTTTGCTATTTTAATCACAGTCTTCAGTGAGGTTTCACTCTTTGTTAGACTTTTCTCTTTCAAGCCTTTGTTGGAAGCTGTAAATGATTACGTCTCTAACTTCTTTGTTCAATCATCTATGTGCTTGCTTTTAAGCTTAATCTGAGAATCCTTTTTATGCTATATTTAGAAAGTCTCTCCCTTACGGCTAACTAATTATTTCGAATCTAATTTGAGTTACACGCTAACTAATTGTTTTGAGTTAAGTTTTGAATAATAATGAGCTTGAAAGCGATCGAAGGTTTTAATTTGCTTAAGCACCTCTCTTCGAGTTAAAAAGGAATTTTCAAACGAATCTAGGTTGCATTTATTGCTAACTAAGTATTTAAGTCTCAAATGGGTTTCGATTTCGAACTTAGTTTGAATTTAACGTTAACTAAGCATGTTATATCTCAAACGAGTTTTGATCTACGATTTAGCAAACGTATTACGTTTAAAAGAAGCTTTTTAGCTAAAAAGTGAAGTCGCCTTGGTGAGTTCGCAATCTTTTTACATTTATAAGAAGTTTTTAAGTTGAAAACGAAATCGTTTTACGATTTTGCAACCTTATTACATTTATATGTAGCTTCTAAATTGAAAACAAAATCGTTATATGAATTAGTAAAATTAATACGTCTATACGAAGCTTCTAAGTTGAAACTGAAGTTGTTTTACGATTTAGCAACGCTATTACATTGATACAAAGCATTTAAGTTAGAAACTAAGTTGTTTTACGATTTAGTAAACATTTTACGTTTATAAGAAGCCTTTAAAGCCAATTTACGTGTTAACAAATCTTATTTCATTTATAAGAAGCTTGTAAGTTTAAAACTAAGTCGTTTTACAAACTAACAAACGTATTACGTTATTAAGAAGCTTTTAAGTTGAAAACGAAATCGTTTTGCGATTTAGCGAAAACTAATTACATTTATACGAAGCTTTTAACCTAGAGATGAAGTCATTTTACGAATTAGCAAACATATTACATTTATAAGAAGCTTTTAAAGTTAAAAGGAAAGTCGTTTTACAAGTTAGTACGTTTATAAGAAGTTTTTAAATTAAAAACGAAATGAGCTACAAGCATTTAGAAAGATTATAGTCGCTTTGTTAAAAAGTAAGGTTTCAGCAAAGTAAGCATTTGAAAAAGAGAAATGAAATGCGATCTTAAAGGCTAAGAAAGTGCTAGGCAATTGGCCAGAGGGTAGGAAGTGGACTCAAGATATGAGTTATCTTGGTGTGAGCTGCTCTTGGAAACTAGATGCAAAGATAGCGTAAGCTGTTTCCCCCTAAAGAAATGTTAGGAACTGGACTCAAGATATGAGTTATCTCGGTGTGAACTGCTCCTGGAAACTAGACACAAAGATGGCGTGAGATCTTTCCTCCTAAAGAAATGTTAGGAACTGGACTCAAGATATGAATTATCTTGGTGTGAGCTATTCCTGGGAACTGGGCTCAAGATATGAATGATCTTGGTGTGAGCTATTCCCCAGATAAGTTATGATGCATAACACGTAAGAGATCCTTGAGGGGGACGGGACTCAGGATATGATTATCCTGGTGTGAGTTGTTACCTCACAGAGGACAATATTGAAGTTTGAGTTTATCTGCTGAGACGCTTTTGGCCAAAAGTTAAGTACGTATACCCCGGGGGTAACGTAGATTAAGAGTGATGATCTCACTTAAGGGCGGTGTTGACCTCCCTAGCCAGCACAAAAAGATGTTTTTATGTTATAAGTAAGTTCCTGATAAAAAGGATATTTGGCTTTTGCCATTCTAAGCAGTTCAGGAAAGAAAAGAAGTTCTTTTAAAGTAACACGGGCCTTAAGAGGCCAAGTAAAGTGTTTTTAAGAAAAGAAGAAAACTTTCTCATGTATGTAACCTGCATGTATTTTATGAATGTGTTCTGAATATGGTTTGAATGAAATTCCAAATGAAGTACAGTTACATCTTACTAATGCATCGTACATTCAAGCTTTTCAATGCACATATTCCATGAAAGAATGTTTCTTGCCAAGTCTTTCTTACCAGTTTGGATGTTTTGAGTACTTTTAGAAAGAATTATAAGCTTTAAAGGAGTTTATGTGGATTATAAACCATTCTTGGTATTTATCGAGAGACACTATGTTTTGAAAAGTAAGTTTGAAGGTCTTCGTATCCAGTCCTTGTTGCATACTTGTTTATATGCATGAATGCCTGCTAGTGGGGAAGTTTGGTCATTGAGAGCCTAGAATTGAGTTGAGTGGTTGGAATGATGTTTAAGGAAGGTGATGTTTCCTTGGGAACTATGATTGCCGAATGTGATAGTAAAGTATGAATGCGTGATATGTGGCTATTATTAGTATTATTACCTACAACTGTTTTGGGTTTTAAGGAGTAGGGGAATTCTCTCTGAGCGTGTCGTTGCTCACTCTATTACTCTTCCCCCTTTTTCCCTAGGCTTCTGTTATGACAGGTGGAAGTCAAGCTACTTACGCTGAGCTGGAGATTGCCCCCACTTGAGAAAGAGTTATGTGTGTCATATAGAAGGAGGCATGTGTTTAATGATGTAATGTAATGTATTCCTGGTTTGTAAATGTTGTAAACTAAGTTTCTAGCTCATATAATGCATATTGTTTATGAATCGCTCTATATGGCCATGTGAGCCAACCATCTGATTGGTTATATCTCTTTAGTTGAAATTAGCTGTGCTTTGGGATCTAAACCCCAGTACTCTGGTTGTGGAAACCGTTGAGTTGTATATTTGATTTTATTCTCTATTTATGAACTTTATGCTGGGTGTGCTCCGGGCGAGTGTCCCGTAGAGCTGTGGACTTCGGCGTGTAGTCGTTGAGCTTGTTCTAGAAGTTTTGTATGGTTCCATTCCATGCAGGGATTTGTTGTAAGGCTTTTAGCCTGGGAAATTATCAGTTTATAGGTGAAACTCTGTCCGTTCCCTGACCCTATGGGCTGGGGTGTTACATTGATGGTATCAGAGCAAGGTTCTGCGACCATAGGCCACGACCTGAGTCTTACATCTCATATAGTTGCCTAGGAACACGTTTACGATGATGTGATATATGCCTGCCCTGTATGTAAGTTGAGGGTCTCATCCTTTGATGTGCTGAGGATCATCATCACACAATCGCACATGGACAGTGCAAGTTATTGTTTGACAGAGATTTTTATGAGATTCTTGCAGTCACGATTTGGTTTCATTACAAGAAGATCAACTACGAAAGCGGTGAATCTTATCAGATAACTTATGAAATTCTAGAGGGATAGAAGAAAAGGATTTGCATATGGTGTTTATTTATATTAAGAAGGATTGTGATAGGGTGCTTTGAGAAGTGCATTGGAATTGTTGAAGAAAGAATTATTTACCTTTTCGTTATGTTTATTGAAGATATGTATGAGAGAGTCAAGACTAAGGATTGGGATAATAGGAAGAGACCTAAAGGACCTCCTTGTTGATATTAGGTCATATTGAGGATTGGCTTTAAGCCCTTTACAGTCATCTCAGATAAGTTCACAAATGACATGTAGGGTGAAATACCATGGTGAATGTTGTTTGTCACCTATCTTGACGTAATAGAGAGGCACTCGAAGGAGCCTAACAATATGTTAGAAAAGTAGAGACGTATTTTGGAGTCTAAAGGTTTTAGATTGAGTACTTGGAATGTAAGTCAAGTGAAATGAATAAAGAGGCACGGGAGGAAGTCACCATTGATACGATGACACCGAAGATTAAGAAGTTTAAATACTTGGATTGATTTTACAAGGCAACGAAGATATCGATGAAGACATTGGCTTCGCAATATGAGGCTGGGATGACAAAAATGGAGGTATACATTTAGAGTGTTGTGTTATAAGAAGATCCCAAGTTATAAGAGAGATGAGGAGAATTGGATTGATGTGTAGTTATGTGAGATTGGATGAGATCAGTAATAAAGTTTTTAAAGGGAAAGTATGAGTGACACCTAAAGAACATAAGATGAGGGGAGTAAGGTTTAGATGATTGGTCACATCAAGAGAAAGGATACAGCTGCACTTACAAAGGTATGAGAGCATTGCCCTTCAGGCCTGTTACTGGGATAGAGGAAGACTTATTTGTGATCATGGATTGCCTTAGGAGGTATAGGGGCACCTGGCTACCTATCAATTTGAAAAAGAAGCAGAGTTCTGGCATGGGGGTTAGTGAAACCCAGGGTAGGTGAACATGTGTTAACCTAGAAACAGCTGAAAACCTTAATGGACGCTCAATATTGCCCTCAAGACGAAAGAAGAGTTAAGGAGCGGGAGTTCTTATGTTTGAAGCAAGGAGAAATGAGCGTAATAGAATATGCGGTGAAGTTCAATGGGCTGAGCTGATTTGCACCAAACCAAGTGGCCACTGAAGAAATAAGAATGGACCACTTCGAACAGGGATTAAGAGGGGGAAGTGAAACAGATAATAGTAGGATATACTTATGGTAGTTTCCAAGAAATGTACCAGAAGGCCGTGAAAATAGCTTGCATCATGAGCGAAACCGAGATTGAAAATAGAAAGAAGGACCAAGTAAAGGAGGAATTCGGCCCTGGAGGATCCAATTCTCAAGGAAACAGAAATCTTAAAAGGTTTAAACATGGGATGAAGCAGGACAAGGAAAGCAAGCCGCCGAATGGAAACCGAGGAAGCTTGTCAGTAAACCTCATGAGATGTGCATGCAACATTTCATAACCTCTTCCTTAAAAACCATCTGCCATACAGATCATACTTATAGGATTGAGTTGTTATAGTGTAAGGGAGAATGCTCTATGATGATTGGGTTCGAATAGAAATCCAAGGATGGGATGCTATGGTGAAGGCATAATGGATAGTTAAGCGTAAAGTGACTTGGATTGTGAAAGAGATGCGGATGAAGTACACCCATTAATTCCTCCAAGTAAGTAATTTCGAGGACGAAATTCTTTTAAGGGGGGAGAGTGTAAGGCCCTCGTACCTTGTTTTCTGTCAAGTTGTTGTAACGCCTTTTTACGTTATAAAAATTTATTTTATTTAACGATACGAGTTAATTAATTATTGACGTGCTTATGTGAGCGATGATTTTACTAAGAAGTATTTTTGTCAGCAGTAATAATAATATTATTATTATTTTTGAAAGTCCCTCAATGATTTCTAATAAGCGCTATTAACGGTTACTAACGAGTATTAAATCGATTAGGAACCCGAATACGATTAGGTTACAAACCTTAGATATAGTTCGATATTTATGAAATCGAACCTGATGTATCTGCGAACAAGTAATCAATGAAATGTTATATTATCGATTTGGGTTTAGAATTCGGGTTACGAATTGGATTAGTGATATCTTATATGAAACAGTTTGGGACAAAAAAATAATAGAGGGAGGGCATTTTAGCCATTACGCGTGACCCCCGTTTCCCTTCTCACCCTGCTGCGAGCCCCCCCTTCCATTCACGACATCTCACACACTCTCTCAGCCTTTTCCATCCTCCTCCTCTCTTCCACCATAGCCACGGCCTCCCAGCTCCATTTTCAGAGAATTTTCGCTACTTCACTGTGCAAAACCTACCCATCCGGCCTCCCCCACAATGTAGTCATCATTTGGCATGAATCTGGGCAAGGTTTCGAATGAACCCACCACGTTTACGGTGGGTTAGCGCTGTGGAATATGGGCACGAACGCATGCTCAGGTATGGCCATGTAATTTAGCTCTTAGTTATTTCCATTTTCTATAAATTGGAGCAAAATTTCACAAGTTCAAACACCCAATCGACCTCAAGTTGGTAAATGAAATTTTCATTTGTTTAGGGTTCGAATTTGGTGAAGTTTGGGCATGAATAGGGGACTGACGTGTGTGGTGAGCAAGAGCCAAAGGATTGGCGTTGTTCGATTACCTAGAATCGAGCCAGCAGCTTCGAACGATCATCAATTCGATGTGAGGGTTCCTTTCCTCCTAAATTACTACTAATTTCAACGATTTTAACTAGATTAGTTAGCACATGTTAATTGAGGTTGGAGATCAGTTTGGGTAAACCTAGAATTGAAATTGAGGAAATTATGAACATGATGTTAATTGTGGGTTAATTGGATGTTGAAACTGCTATTGGATTATTTATAGCTAGACAGTTTGGAAGTTCATTGAATTATTAATAATCAGATGATCACCTCAGTGTTGCAGCTTTGTCAGTTTATTAGCCCTGAATCATGTTATGAAGTTTAAAAATGCTAATTGGGCGAATTAAGGCATTAGACAAGCATGTTGGTTTTTGTTTAGAAGTTATCGCTAAATCAGTACAACTGCGTTAATTTCTATATTGGGCTATTATTGAGAATGTTATGCCTATATATGATGGTTTTATGAATTACTGGTTTATTTATGACAATATTAAACCGAGTTAGTTGTTGGAAGGCTTGAGGTAGAACTGTTGAGAAATTTGAGGTTTTTGTGATCGGTGTTGTGTGAGGAGGGAGTTTGGGTTGTGAATTACCACAATCGTGTGGATTGCGAGGTCATGTGTGGCTCATTCAATAGATTCTATCGAGTTGTGTTATGAAGTGTGCGAGTGTGCTATGTGTAAACTTCTCTCCCCCTCAATGTGCAATGTGGCCAATTCTTTCTAAAAATTAATACGTCTTTAAAAGAGAAAAGGGCCATTTGAAAAGCTTGTTTTTACAATTTCGAACGCTTTTAAGTGCTTACCAATTACTTGTTAGTTGATTGAGATGTTTGTGGCCTAAAAGAGATCCTAAATCGTCGAACTATTTAGTTAGTGACTCGACTGAATTATCGATATGTTTGGGAAGTTTAAAAGTGAACTAAAAGTGAGTTCGAAAATTTTTTAAGGCATCGATTAGTGTATGACTTCTCCTTGCGTTTAAAAGAATTTAGACAACCTGAAAAAGAGCATCTTAAGGTGCTAATTGTGTGTTTAGCTGATTTGTATATTATTTGCTTACTTGAGTCTCTATGAAATTTCAAGTTAAGAGCTAGTAAAACCATTACGTTTCAAGAAGCATTTACATAAAACGTTTATGAAGAGATGTTTGCCTCGTAAATGAGCCAAGTGCTTCAAGTTTTTAAATAGTAGCAAGTTTGGGAACGTTTTAAGCCTTTAGTTTGTTTATACACCCTTCTTGAGTTTAAAAGGAATTGAAACGAGCTATAGAATGACAACTAATGTTTTTATTTTGAATCTAATTTGAGTCACATGCTAACTAATTATTTTGAGTGAGGTTTTGAATAATAATGAGCTTAAAAGCGATTGAAGGTCTTAATTTGCTTAAGCATCTCTCTTTGAGTTAAAAAGGAATTCTCAAACGAATCTACCTTGCATTTATTGCTAACAAAGTATTTAAGCCTCAAATGGGCTTCGATTTCGAACTTAGTTTGAATTAAACGTTAACTAAGAACGTTATGTCTCAAATGAGTTTCGTTCTACGATTTAGCAAATGTATTGCATTTAAAAGAAGCTTCTTAGCTAAAAAGTGAAGTCGCCTTGGTGAGTTAGCAATCATTTTACATTATAAGAAGTTTTTAAGTTGAAAACGAAGTCGTTTTACGATTTAGTAACCTTATTACATTTATATGTAGCTTCTAAATTGAAAACAAAATCCTTTTACAATTAAGTACACTTAATACGTCTATACGAAACTTTTAAGTTGAAAACGAAGTCATTTTACGATTTAGCAATGCTATTGCATTTATACGAAGCATTTTAGTTAGAAACTAAGTCGTTTTACGATTTAGTAAACATTTTATGTTTATAAGAAGCCTTTGAGTTATTTACGAAGCCGTTTTACGTGTTAACAAATCTTATTTCGTTTATAAGAAGCTTGTAAGTTTAAAACTAAGTCGTTTTACAAACTAACAAACGTATTATGTTATTAAGAAGCTTTTAAGTTGAAAACGAAATCGTTTTACGATTTGGCAAACTAATTACGTTTTTACAAAGCTTTTAAGCTAGAAACGAAGTCGTTTTACGAATTAGTAAACGTATTACGTTTATAAGAAGCTTTTAAAGTTAAAAGTAAAGTCGTTTCACGAGTTAGTACGTTTGTAAGAAGTTTTTAAATTAAAAACAAAATGAGCCATAAGCATTTAGAAAGGTTATAATTGTTTTGTTAAAAAGTAAGTTTTCAGTAAAGTAAGCATTCGAAAAAGAGAAATGAAATACGATCTTAAAGGCTAAGAAAGTGCTAGGCAATTAGCCAGATGGTAGGAACTAGACTCAAGATATGAGTTACATTAGTGTGAGCTGTACCTGGAAACTGGACGCAAAGATGGCGTGAGCTATTTCCCCCTAAACAAACATTAGGAACTGGACTCAAGACATGAGTTATCGTGGTGTGAGCTGTTCCTAGAAACAGGACGGAAGGATGACGTGAGATCTTTCCCCCTAAAAAAATGTTAGGAACTAGACTCAAGATATGAATTATCTTGGTGTGAGCTATTCCTGTGAGCTAGACTCAAGATATGAATTATCTTAGTGTGAGCTGTTCCACTGATAAGTTATGATGTGTGATGCATAAGGAAACCTTGAGGGAGACTGGACTCAGGATATGATTATCCTGGTGTGCACTGTTGCCCCACAGAGGGCAATATCGAAGTTTGAGTTTATCTGCTGAGATGCATTTTGGCCAAAAATTAAGTACGTATACCGCAGGGATAACGTAGATTAAGAGTGACGATCTCACTTAAGGGCGGTGTTGACCTCCCTAGCCAGCACAAGAAGATGTTTTTATGTTATAAGTAAGTTCCTGATAAAAAGGAGATTTGGCTTTTGCCATTCTAAGCAGTTCAGGAAAGAAAAGAAGTTCTTTTAAAGTAACACGAGCCTCAAGAGGGCAAGCAAAGCGTTTTTAAGAAAAGAAGAAAGCTTTCTAATGTACGTAACCTGTATGTTTTTTATGAATGTGTTTTGAATATGGTTTGAATGAAATTCCAAATGAAGTACAGTTACATCTTAGTAATGTATCGTACATTCAAGCTTTTCAATGTACATATTCCATGAAAGAATGTTTCTTGTCAAGTCCTTCGTGCTAGTTTGGATGTTTTGAGTACTTTTAGGAAGAATTATAAGCTTTAAAGAAGTTTTTGTGGATTATAAACCATTCTTGGTATTTATTGAGAGTCACTATGTTTTCAAGAGTGAGTTTGAAGGCCTTTGTATTTAGTCGTTGTTGTATACTTGTTTATGTGCCTGAATGGCTGCTAGTAGGGAAGTTTGGTCATTGAGAGCCTAGAATGGAGTTGAGTGGTTGGAATGATGTTTAAGGAGGGTGATGTTCCCTGGGGAACTATGATTGCCTAATAAGATAGTAAAATATGAATACGTGATATGTGGCTATTATTAGTATTATTGCCTGTAACTGTTTTGGGTTTTAAGGAGTAGGGGAATTCTCACTGAGCGTGTGGTTACTCACCCCATGACTCTTCCCCCTTTTTCCCCAGGCTTCTGTTATGACAGGTGGAATTCTAGCTAGTTACACTGAGCTGGAGATTACCCCCGCTTGAAAAAGAATTATATGTACCACATAGAAGTAGGTTCATATGTTTAACGATGTAATGTAACGTATTCCTAGTTTATAAATGTTGTAAACTAAGTTTCTAGCTCATATAATGAATGTTGTTTATGAGTAACTCTGTATGACCATGCGAGCCAACCATCTGATTGGTTATATGTCTTTAGTTGAAATTAGCCGTGCTTTGGGATGTAAACTCCAGTACTCCGGCAGTGTAAACTGTTGAGTTATATATTTGATTTACTTCTCTATTGATGAACTTTGTGGTTGGTGTGCTCCAGGCGAGTGTCCCGTAGAGCTGTGGACTCCGGCGTGTAGCCGTTGAGCTTGTTCTAGAAGTTTTGTACGTTTCCGTTCTATGCAGGGATTTGTTGTAAGGCTTTTAGCCTGGGAAATGATCAGTTTATAAGTGAACCTCTGCCCGTTTCACCCTAGGAATTAAGTAAGAAGTAAGAAAACATAACGCTCCCAACCGTAGGACTGGGGTGTTACATTGATGGTATCAGAGTAAGGTCCTGCAACCATAGGCCGCAACCTGAGTCTAACATCTCATATAGTTGCCTAGGAACATATTTACGATGACGTGATATATGCTTGCCCTGCAGGTAGGTTGAGGGTCTCATCCTTTGATGTGTTGAGGATCATCATCACATAATCGTGCATGGACGATGCAAGTTATTGTCTGGTGGAGATTTTTACGAGATTCTTGCAGTCACGGTTTGGTTTCATTGCAAGAAGATCAACTACAGAAGCGGTGAATCTTATGAGATAACTTATGAAATTCTAGAGGGATAGAAGAAAAGGATTTGCATACGGTGTTCATTTATATCAACAAGGATCATGATAGGGTGCTTTGAGAAGTGCGTTGGAATTGTTGAGGAAAGAATTATTTACCGTTTAGTTATGTTTAATCAAGATATGTATGAGAGAGTGAAGATTAAGGATTGGGATAATAGGAAGAGACCTAAAGGACCTCCTTGTTGATATTAGGTCATACTGAGGATTGGCTTTAAGCCCTTTCACAGTCGTCTTGGGTGTGTTCACAAATGACATGTAGGGTGAAATACCGTGGTGAATGTTGTTTACCGCCCATGTTGACGTAAGAGAGAGGCACTCGAAGGAGCCTAACAATATGTTAGAAAAGTAAAGATGTATTTTAGAGTCTAAAGGTTTTCGATCGAGTACTTATAATGTAAGCCAGGTGAAAAGAATATAGAGGCACGGGAGGAAGTTACCATTGATATAATGATACCGAAGTGATGCATATTTCCATATGCATCATTTTTATTCAAGTCCAATTTCAAAGAAGAAAAGGGTCAAAGAAGATCATGCATAGAAATGTGCCTATTTGGTCTTCTTAAGTGAGTTCAAAGACTCGCGACACTATGGAGAGGTCAAAAAGAGGTTAAGCTTTGATAGAAATTTGGTGCCGAATTCATCCCTGCGGAACCCGATTTTTGTGACCACTTTTGGACAAGCTCAAGTGTACCCACAACTTGAGGGCCCATGTGCTTTTGAAGCTTAAGATTTCAGCTTTCAAATAAGCCCAAGTTTGTTTAATTTGGACGTCATTTGATTGGGCAAAATATCACTCAAAGATACGTTATGCTGATCCAGTCCAGTCTGAGATAGGTGCATTGTTTGGGCCATAACTTTTAAACCGCTTATCCAAGTATTATGGAAGTTATGCTCTGTTGAAGTTGAGGCAGCTACAAGGATTAATTCTGGGAATATGAAGAGTCTTCGGTTACATGTGATTGTGTGGCTGACATTGTGCACGTTTTGGAGCCTTCTAGATTGGTGTAATCAGCTAAGAAATCCTAGAATATTCCTCGTAACCTCCCCCACCCCTTTTATGATGTGTCTTTCCATTTATCTTAGTCTTTTCATTTTACTAGTTTTAATTATTAGGAGTTATTTGAGTCCTTTTATTGTCTTTTGCTGAGCCTATATAAAGGGGGGGCGTGTGAGCATTGTAGATCAGATTTCTAAGGCATGTTCAAGAGTAATTCAAGCACCTTTGAGAGTGATTCTCATTTGTGTCCCAAAAATTCCTAGTTCTATATCTTGAATTTGGCTAATTCAAGTGGTGTTCTAGGTTCTCCTTCTTTTCTTTGGAGTGATTCCTCAGAAGAGTGAAGGAAATTAGCCCAAGACCAAGGTGTGAGTGGCTCCGGAAGGATTATCTCATACACAAAGTCTTGCACTACCCATCTCTATCCTGTTTGGTGATATTCTTCATCTTTCGCATCTTTCTCTCTTTTCATTTTGCTTAAGTTTGATTTGAGTTTGATTTGGATCACTTTCCACCCAGATATACATCAATTGGTATCAGAGCCACGGTTCTTAAGTGACCCACATCACACCCAAGTACATCCCAAAAAGCCAAAATACAAACCAAAAAAAAAAAAAGGCACAAACCGGCAAACCCAGTCTCGAAGACCAGAGAAGCAGCACGGTGCCCCCGTGCCCCCTTGCACGACCGTGCCACTTTCCCTGCTGCATATTCTTCCTTCAAAGCATCTCCAACATGTCTGCAAAGTCCACAAGAAGCGACCAAGCACGTGTGGAAGAGTTAGAAGCTCAAGTCACTTATCTTCAACTCAACTTGGGCAACTTTTGGCGGAAAAACGAAGGTGGGTTCATAGCCCCACTCCCTCTCGTCCTCATGAACCGGTGGTCGAATCGGAAGAAGAAGTCTTTCAATCCCGAGCCAATTCTAGTGACGAAGAAGCCCCAAGGAGACGAAGGCAAGGAGGCAATATTGGTGGTGTACGAATTGACATCCCCGAATTTGAAGGCCAACTTGACCCGGACTTATTTCTCGATTGGTTGCACACCATTGAGAGGATTTTTGAATATAAGGACATCCCGGAGGACAAGAAGGTGAAACTCGTAGCCCTTAAACTCCGCAAATATGCTTCAATCTGGTGGGCTAACCTTGGAGCAAAAAGAGCAAGAAATGGGAAAGGGAAAATTAGAACGTGGGCCAAAATGAAAGAAAAGCTTAAGGCCAAGTTTCTTCCCTCTCACTATGTGCAAGACAATTATCTCAAGCTCCATCGACTCAAGCAAGGATTCAAGAGTGTGGAAGAATACACTCGGGAGTTTGAACAACTCCTCCTCAAGTGTGATTTGAAAGAAGATGATGTACAAACATTGGTAAGATATTTGAGTGGTCTTGATGAATCAATTACTCATGTAATTGAGTTGCAACCCTATTCATCCCTAGATGACTTGAGTTCTCTAGCCTATAAGGTAGAGCAACAAAAGAAATCTAAGGAAAAGAGCATCTTTTCCAAGACTCCTTCCTGTTCTTTTTCTCAAGAATCACCTTACTTGCCCCTACAAATTCAAACCCCCTCACCCACCAAAAGTGTCCTTCCCATCACCCCTCCACCTCCCACAAAAGTGCCCTCACGGCCAAAAGACCAGGTTCGTTGTTTCCGTTGTCAAGGTATGGGACATTTTGCATCTGAGTGTCCTAACAAGAAGATTGTTTCCCTGGCTGAGTACCAAGCTTCTTTTGAGGAGCATGACCATGAAGAAGAGTAAAGTTTGGAGGAAAAAGAAGAAGAGGTTATCATAGGCCCCGATGAAGGTGAGTTGCTTGTCATTAGGCGAGCATTGAGCGGATTTGCTACTCAAGAAGGCTTGGAGCAAACAGAGGCGATTTTCCACACAAGGTGCACTGTTCAAGGGAAAGTTTGTACCCTCATCATCGATGGAGGTAGTTGTACAAATGTTGCATCCAAAACCATGGGGGACAAGCTCAAACTTGCGACTACACCCCATCCTAAGCCTTATAGCATCCAATGGCTAAATCAAGGCAAAGGTATATACATTTCTCATCAGTGCCTCATTTCTCTTTCTATTGGAGACCACTATAAGGATGAGATATTGTGTGTCATTCTTCCTATGGATGCAAGCCATATATTGTTGGGTAGACCATGGATGTTTGATCGCCATGTAATTCATCATGGGAGCCTCAACACCTACTCCTTTATTAAGGATGAGAAGAAAATCACCTTGACCCCTATTCCATCGTGCCAAAGCCCCAAGCCACAAAAGGACCGATAAGCCTTAACCCTCATTCATCCTTCCCAAACCCTTGCCCCCAAAGAAGATTTCCCACTTTCGCCTCTTCTCCTCACCAGGTATGACCCGTTTTATCATCCTCCCCTCACCCTCTTCTATATCTCCCTAGAGGTGATGCCCTTTGACCACTTCCTACAAGAGCTCCCATTTCATAAGCATGCCTCCCTTCATGAGAAGCTTGCCAACCCTTTGAGTTTGAGGACAAACTCAAAACAACCCGGGGAGTATGATGCATATTTCCATATGCATCATTTTTATTCAAGTCCAATTTCATAGAAGAAAAGGGTCAAAGAAGATCATGCTTGGAAGTGTGCTTATTTGGTCTTATTAAGTGAGTTCAAAGACTCACGACACTATGGAGAGGTCAAAAAGAGGTTAAGGTTTGCTAGAAATTTGGTGCCGAATTCATCCCTGCGGAACCCGATTTTTGTGACCACTTTTGGACAAGCTCAAGTGGACCCACAACTTGAGGGCCCATGTGCTTTTGAAGCTTAAGATTTCATCTTTCAAATAAGCCCAAGTTTGTGTAATTTGGACATCATTTGATTGGGCAAAATATCACTCAAAGATACGTTATGCTGATCCAGTCCAGTCTGAGATAGGTGCATTGTTTGGGCCATAACTTTTAAACCGCTTATCCAAATTGAGCAAATGAGCCCATTCTGCATACTAGACTTCTAGGGATTTCTATCAAGCCTAAGAACGCGTGATTTCGCCGAGTATTCTGGAAGTTATGCTCTGTTGAAGTTGAGGCAGCTGCAAGGATTAATTCTGGGAATATGAAGAGTTCTTCGGTTATATGTGATTGTGTGGCTGACATTGTGCACGTTTTGGAGCCTTCTAGATTGGTGTAATCAGCTAAGAAATCCTAGAATATTCCTTGTAACCTCCCCCACCCCTTTTATGATGTGTCTTTCCATTTATCTTAGTCTTTTCATTTTACTAGTTTTAATTGTTAGGAGTTATTTGAGTCCTTTTGTTGTCTTTGCTGAGCCTATATAAAGGGGGGGCGTGTGAGCATTGTAGATCAGATTTCTAAGGCATTTTCAAGAGTAATTCAAGCACCTTTGAGAGTGATTCTCATTTGCGTCCCAAAATTCCTAGTTCTATATCTTGAATTTGCTATTCAAGTGGTGTTCTAGGTTCTCCTTCTTTTCTTGGAGTGATTCCTCAGAAGAGTGAAGGGAATTAGCCCAAGACCAAGGTGTGTGCGGCTCCGGAAGGATTATCTCATACTCAAAGTCTTGCACTATCCATCTCTATCCTGTTTGGTGATATTCTTCATCTTTCTCTCTTTTCATTTTGCTTAAGTTTGATTTGAGTTTGATTTGGATCACTTACCACCCACATATACATCAATTGGTATCAGAGCCACGGTTTTTAAGTGACCCACATCACACCCAAGTACATCCCAAAAAGCCAAAACACAAAAAAAAAAGGCACAAACCGGCAAACCCAGTCTCGAAGACCAAGAAGCAGCACGTGTGCCGTCCGTGCCCCCTTGCACGACCGTGCCACTTTCCCTGCTGCATGTTCTTCCTTCAAAGCATCTCCAACATGTCTACAAAGTCCACAAGAAGCGACCAAGCACGTGTGAAGAGTTAGAAGCTCAAGTCACTTATCTTCGAACTCAACTTGGGCAACTTTTGGAGGAAAAACGAAGGTGGGTTCATAGCCCCACTCCCTCTCGTCCTCATGAACCGGTGGTCGAATCGGAAGAAGAAGTCTTTTAATCCCGAGCCAATTCTAGTGACGAAGAAGCCCCAAGGAGACGAAGGCAAGGAGGCAATATTGGTGGTGTCCGAATTGACATCCCCAAATTTGAAGGCCAACTTGACCCGGACTTATTTCTCGATTGGTTGCACACCATTGAGAGGATTTTTGAATATGAGGACATCCCGGAGGACAAGAAGGTGAAACTTGTAGCCCTTAAACTCCGCAAATATGCTTCAATCTGGTGGGCTAACCTTGGAGCAAAAAGAGCAAGAAATGGGAAAGGGAAAATTAGAACGTGGGCCAAAATGAAAGAAAAGCTTAAGGCCAAGTTTCTTCCCTCTCACTATGTGCAAGACAATTATCTCAAGCTCCATCGACTCAAGCAAGGATTCAAGAGTGTGGAAGAGTACACTCGGGAGTTTGAACAACTCCTACTCAAATGTGATTTGAGAGAAGACGACTCACAAACCTTGGTAAGATACTTAACCGGTCTTGATGAGTCCATTGCTCATGTAATTGAGTTGCAACCTTCCTCATCCCTAGATGACTTGAGTTCTCTAGCCTATAAGGTAGAGCAACAAAAGAAATCTAAGGAAAAGAGCATCTTTTCCAAGGCTCCTTCCCGTCCTTTTTCTCAAGAATCACCTTACTTTCCCCCACAAATTCAAACCCCTTCACCCGCCAAAAGTGTCCCTCCCATCCCCCCTCCACCTCCCACAAAAGTGCCCTCACGGCCAAAAGACCATGTTCGTTGTTTCCGTTGTCAAGGTATGGGACATTTTGCATCTGAGTGTCCTAACAAGAAGATTGTTTCCCTGGCTGAGTACCAAGCTTCTTTTAAGGAGCATGACCATGAAGAAGAGGAAAGTTTGGAGGAAAAAGAAGAAGAGGTTATCATAGGCCCCGATGAAGGTGAGTTGCTTGTCATTAGGCGAGCATCGAGCGGATTTGCTACTCAAGAAGGCTTGGAGCAAAGAGAGGCGATTTTCCACTCAAGGTGCACTATTCAAGGGAAAGTTTGTACCCTCATCATCGATGGAGGTAGTTGTACAAATGTTGCATCTAAAACCATGGTGGACAAGCTCAAACTTGAGACTACACCCCATCCTAAGCCTTATAGCATCCAATGGCTAAATCAAGACAAAGGTATATACATTTCTCATCAGTGCCTCATTTCTCTTTCTATTGGAGGCCACTATAAGGATGAGATATTGTGTGACATTCTTCCTATGGATGCAAGCCATATATTGTTGGGTAGACCATGGATGTTTGATCGCCATGTAATTCATCATGGGCGCCTCAACACCTACTCCTTTATTAAGGATGAGAAGAAAACCACCTTGACCCCTATTCCATCGTGCCAAAGCCCCAAGCCACAAAAGGACCGACAAGCCTTAACCCTCATTCATCCTTCCCAAACCCTTGCCCCCAAAGAAGATTTCCCATTTCCGCCTCTTCTCCTCACCAGGTATGACCCGTTTTATCATCCTCCCCTCAACCTCTTCTATATCTCTCTAGAGGTGATGCCCTGTGACCTCCTTCCCCAAAAGCTCCCATATTGTAAGCGCGACCCCTTTCTTGAGAGGCTTGCCAACCCTTTGAGTTTGAGGACAAACTCAAAACACCCCGGGGAGTATGATGCATATTTCCATATGCATCATTTTTATTCAAGTCCAATTTCAAAGAAGAAAAGGGTCAAAGAAGATCATGCATGGAAATGTGCCTATTTGTTCTTCTTAAGTGAGTTCAAAGACTCGTGACACTATGGAGAGGTCAAAAAGAGGTTAAGCTTTGCTAGAAATTTGGTGCCGAATTCATCCCTGCGGAACCTGATTTTTGTGACCACTTTTGGACAAGCTCAAGTGGACCCACAACTTGAGGGCCCATGTGCTTTTGAAGATTAAGATTTCATCTTTCAAATAAGCCCAAGTTTGTTTAATTTGGACATCATTTGATTGGGCAAAATATCACTCAAAGATACGTTATGCTGATCCAGTCCAGTATGAGATAGGTGCATTGTTTGGGCCATAACTTTCAAACCGCTTATCCAAATTGAGCAAATGAGACCATTCTGGAAAATAGACTTCCAGGGCTTTCTAACAAGCCCAAGAACGCGTGATTTGGCCGAGTATTCTGGAAGTTATGCTCTGTTGAAGTTGAGGTAGCTGCAAGGATTAATTCTGGGAAAATGAAGAGTCTTCGGTTACATGTATTTGTGTGGCTGATATTGTGCACGTTTTAGATGCTTCTAGATTGATGTAATCAGCTGCAAAAATCCTAGAATATTCCTTGTAACCTCCCCCACCCCCTTTTATGATGTGTCTTTCCATTTATCTTAGTCTTTTCATTTTACTAGTTTTAATTGTTAGGAGTTATTTGAGTCCTTTTGTTGTCTTTTGCTGAGCCTATATAAAGAAGGGGCGTGTGAGCATTGTAGATCAGATTTCTAAGGCATTTTCAAGAGTAATTCAAGCACCTTTGAGAGTAATTCTCATTTGTGTCCCAAAAATTTCTAGTTCTATATCTTGAATTTGGCTAATTCAAGTAGTGTTCTAGATTCTCCTTCTTTTCTTTAGAGTGATTCCTCAGAAGAGTGAAGGGAATTAGTCCAAGACCAAGGTGTGTGTGGCTCCGGAAGGATTATCTCATACTCAAAGTCTTGCACTATCCATCTCTATCCTGTTTGGTGATATTCTTCATCTTTCGCATCTTTCTCTCTTTTCATTTTGCTTAAGTTTGATTTGAGTTTGATTTGGATCACTTACCACCCACATATACATCACGAAGATTAAGAAGTTTAAATACTTGGATTGATCTTACAAGGCAACGAAGACATCGATGAAGACATTGGCTTCGCAATATGAGGCTGGAGTGACAAAAATGAAGGTATACGCTTAGAGTGTTGTGTTATAAGAAGATCCCAGGTTATAGCAGAGATAAGCAGAATTGGATTGATGTGTAGTTATGTAAGATTAGATGAGATCAGTAATAAAGTTTTTCAAGGGAAAGTATGAGTGACACCTAAAGAACATGAGATGAGGGGAGTAAGGCTTAGATGATTGGTCATATTAAGAGAAAGGATACAGCTGCACTTACAAAGGTGTGAGAGCATTGCCCTTCGGGCCTGTTATTGGGATAGAGGAAGAGTTATTTGTGATCATGGAGTGCCTTAGGAGGTTTAGGGGCACCTTGCTACCTATCAATTTGAAAAAGAAACTGAGTTCTGGCGTGGGGGTTAGTGAAACCTAGGGTAGGTGAACATGTATTAACCCAGAACCAGCTAAAAACCTTAATGGACGCTCAATATTTCCCTCAAGATGAAAGAAGAGTTAAGGAGCGGGAGTTCTTATGCTTGAAGCAAGGAGAAATGAGCGTAATAGAATATACGGTGAAGTTCAATGGGCTGAGCTGATTGGCACCAAACTAAGTGGCCACTGAAGAAATAAGAATGGACCACTTCGAATAGTGATTAAGAGGGGGAAGTTAAATAGATAATAGTAGGATATACTTATGGTAGTTTCCAAGAAATGTACCAGAAGGCCGTGAAAATAGCTCGTATCATGAGCGAAACTGAGATTGAAAATAGAAAGAAGGACCAAGTAAAGGAGGAATTTGGCCCTGAAGGATCCAGTTCTCAAGGAAATAGGAATCTTAAAAGGTTTAAACATGGGATGAAACAGGGCAAGGAAAGCAAGCCGCCCAATCGAAACCGAGGAAGCTTGTTGGTAAACCTCATGAGATGTGTATGCAATATTTCATAACCTCTTCCTTAAAAACCATCTACCATATGGATCATACTTGTAGCGATTGAGTTGTCATAGTGCAAGGGAGAATGGTCCGTGATGATTAGGTTGGAATAGAAATCCAAGGATTGGATGCTATGGTGAAGACAGAATGGATAGTTAAGCATAGAATGAGTTGGATTGTGAAAGAGATGCAGATGAAGTACACCCATTAATTCGTCCGAGTAAGTAATTTTGAGTTCAAAATTCTTTTAAGGGGAGAGAGTGTAAGGGCCCCGTGCCTTGTTTTCTGTCAAGTTGTTGTAACGCCTTATTACGTTATAAAAATTTATTTTATTTAACGATACGAGTTAATTAATTATTGACATGCTTATGTGAGCGATGCTTTTACTAAAAAATATTTTTGTTGCCAGTAATAATATTGTTATTATTAGTTTTGAAAGTCCCTCAACGACTTCTACTAGGCGTTACTAACGGTTGCTGACGAGTATTAAATCGACTAGGAACCGGAATACGACTAGGTTGTAAACCTTAGATATAGTTCGATGTTTATTAAATCGAACCTGACTGTATCTAGGAATAAATAATCGATGAAATGTTATATTATCGATTTGGGTTTAGAATTCGGGTTACGAATTGGATTAGCGATGTCTTATATGAAACAGCTTGGGACAAAAAAATAATACAGGGAGGGCATTTTAGTCATCACGCGTGACCCCCTTATTCCTTCTCACACTGCTGCGAGCCCCCCTTCCATTCACGACATGTCACTCGCTCTGTCGACCTACTTCTTCCTCCTCCTCTATTCCACCATAGCCATGGCCTCCAAGGTCCATTTTCAGAGCATTTTCGCCGCCTCATTGTGCGAAACCTACCCATCCGGGCTCCCCCACAACATAGTCATCATTAGACGTGAATCTGGGCAAGGTTTCGAATGAACCCACCACGTTTACGGTGGGTCTGGGCGGTAGATTATGGGCACGAACGCATGCTTAGGTATGGCCATGTAATTTAGCTCCTAGTTAGTTTAATTTTCTATAAATTGGAGCAAAATCTCACAAGTTCAAACACCCAATCGACCTCAAGTTGGTAAATGAAATTTTGGTTTGTTTAGGGTTCGAATTTGGTGAAGTTTGGGCATGAATAGGGGACTGACGTGCATGGTGAGCAAGAGTCGAAGGATTGGTGTTGTTCGATCGCCTAGAGCCGAGCCGGCAGCTTCGAACGATCATCATTTCGATGTGAGGGTTTCTTTCCTCCTAAATTACTACTAATTTCAATGATTTTAACTAGATTAGTTAGCGCATATTAATTGAGGTTAGAGATCAGTTTGGGTAAACCTAGAATTGAAATTGAGGAAATTATGAACATGATGTTAATTATGGGTTAATTAGATGTTGAAACTGCTGTTGGATTATTTATAGCTAGACAGTTTGGAAGTTCATTGAATTATTAATAATTAGATTATCACCTCAGTGTTGTCGCTTTGCCAGTTTATTAGCCCTAAATCATGTTATGAAGTTTAAAAATGCTAATTAGGCGAATTAAGGCATTAGACAAGCATGTTGGTTTCTGTTTAGAAGTTATCGCTAAATCAGTACAACTGCATTAATTTCTATATTGGGCTATTGTCGAGAATGTTATGCCTATATATGATGTTTTTATGAATTATTGATTTATTTATGACAATATTAAACCGAGTTAGTAGTTGGAAGGCTTGAGGTAGAACTGTTGAGAAATTTGAAATTTTTGTGATCGTTGTTGTGTGAGGAGGGACTTTGGGTTGTGAATTACCACAATCGTGTAGATTGCGAGGCCATGTGTGGCTCATTCAATAGATTCTATCGAGTTGTCTTATGAAGTGTGTGAGTGTGCTATGTGTAAACTTCTCTCCCCCTCAATGTGCTATGCGGCCAATTCTTTCTAAAAGTTAATGCGTCTTTAAAAGAGAAAAGGACCATTTAAAAAGCTTGTTTTTACAATTTCGAATGCTTTTAAGTGCCTACCAATTACTTGTTAGTTGATTAAGATGTTTGTGGCCTAAAAGAGATCCAAAATCATCGAACTATTCAGTTAGTGACTCGACTGAATAATCGATTGGTTTAGGAAGTTTAAAAGTGAACTAAAAGCGAGTTCGAAAATGTTTTAAAGCGTCGGGTAGTGTATGACTTCTCCTTGCATTTAAAAGAATTTAGACAACCTGAAAAAGAGCATCTTAAGGTGCCAATTGTGTGTTTAGCTGATTTGTATACTATTTGCTTACTTGAGCCTCTATGAAATTCCGAGTTAAGAGCGAGTAAAACCGTTACGTTTCAAGAAGCATTCACAGAGAAACTTTATAAAGAGATGTTTGCCTCATAAATGAGCCAACTGCTTTAAGTTTTTGAATAGTAGCAAGTCTGGGAATGTTTTAAGCCTTTAGTTTATTTATACACCCTTCTTTAGTTTAAAAGGAATTGAAACGAGCTATAGAATGACAACTGAAGTTTTTATTTTGAATTTAATTTGAGTTACATGCTAACTAATTATTTTGAGTTAAGTTTTGAATAATAGTGAGCTTGAAAGTGATTGAAGGTCTTAATTTGCTTAAGCACCTCTCTTCGAGTTAAAAAGGAATTCTCAAACGAATCTAGCTTACATTTATTGCTAACTAAGTATTGAAGTCTCAAATGGGTTTCGATTTCGAACTTAGTTTGAATTAAACGTTAACTAAGCACGTTATGTCCGAAACGAGTTTCGATCTACGATTTAGCAAATGTATTACGTTTAAAAGACACTTTTTAGCTAAAAAGCGAAGTCGCCTTGGTGAGTTAGCAATCGTTTTACATTTATAAGAAGTTTGTAAGTTGAAAACGAAGTCGTTTTATGATTTAGCAACCTTATTCCATTTATATGTAGCTTCTAAAATGGAACCGAAATCGCTTTACGATTTAGTAAACTCAATATGTCTATACGAAACTTCTAAGTTAAAAATGAAGTCGTTTTACGATTTAGCAATGTTATTACATTTATACGAAGCATTTAAGTTAGAAACTAAGTCGTTTTATGATTTAGTAAATATTTTACCTTTATAAGAAGCCTTTAAGTTATTTACGAAGCTGCTTTACATGTTAACAAATCTCAATTCGTTTATAAGAATCCTGTAAGTTTAAAACTAAGTCGTTTTACAAACTGACAAACGTATTATGTTATTAAGAAGCTTTTAAGTTGAAAACGAAATCGTTTTACGATTTAGTAAACTAATTACGTTTATATGAAGCTTTTAAGCTAGAAACGAAGTCGTTTTTCGAATTCGTAAACGTATCACGTTTATAAGAAGCTTTTAAAGTTAAAAAAAGTTACGTTGTTTTACGAGTTAGTACGTTTATAAGAAGTTTTTAAATTAAAAACGAAATGAGCTACAAGCATTTAGAAAGATTGTAGTCGTTTTGTTAAAAAGTAAGTTTTCAGCAATAAGCATTTGAAAAAGAGAAATAAAATACGATCTTAAAGGCTAAGAAAGAGCTGGGCAATTGGCCAGAGAGTAGGAATTGGACTCAAGATATGAGTTATCTTGGTGGGAGCTGTTCCTGGAAACTGGACGCCAAGATGGCGTGAGCTCTTCCCCCTAAAGAAATGTTAGGAACTGGACTCAAAATATGAATTATCTTGGTGTGAGCTGTTCCTGGGAACTAGATTCAAGATATGAATTATCTTGGTGTGAGCTGTTCCCCAGATAAGTTATAATGTGTGACGCGTAAGATAACCTTGAGGGGGACTGGACTCAGGATATGATTATCTTGGTGTGAGCTGTTGCCCCACAGAGGACAATATCGAAGTTTGAGTTTATCTGCTGAGACGCGTTTTGGCCAAAAGTTAAGTACGTATACCCTGGGGATAACGTAGATTAAGAGTGATGATCTCATTTAAGGGCGGTATTGACCTCCCTAGCCAGCACAATAAAATGTTTTTATGTTATAAGTAAGTTCCTGACAAAAAGGAGAATTGGCTTTTGCCATTCTAAGCAACTCGGAAAAGAAACGAAGTTCTTTTAAAGTAACACGAGCCTTAAGAGGCCAAGCAAAGCGTTTTTAAGAAAAGAGGAAAGCTTTCTCATGTACGTAACCTGTACATATTTTATGAATGTGTTTTGAATAAGGTTTGAATGAAATTCCAAATGAAGTATAGTTACATCTTAGTAATGCATCGTACAGTCAAGCTTTTCAATGTACATATTCCATGAAAGAATGTTTCTTGCCAAGTCTTTCTTACGAGTTTAGATGTTTTGAGTACTTTTAGAAAGAATTATAAGCTTTAAAGGAGTTTATGTGGATTATAAACCATTCTTGCTATTTATCGAGAGTCACTATGTTTTTAAAAGTGAGTTTGAAGGGCTTTGTATCCAGTCCTGATTGCATACTTGTTTATATGCCTGAATGCCTGCTGCTAGGGAAGTTTGGTCATTGAGGGCCTAGAATGGAGTTGAGTGGTTAGAATGATGTTTAAGGAGGCTGATCTTTCCTTGGGAACCATGATTTCCTAATATGATAGTGAAGTATGAATGTGTGATATATGGCTATTATTAGTATTATTGCCTACAACTATTTTGGGTTTTAAGGAGTAGGGAAATTCTCACTGAGCGTGTGGTTGCTCACCCCATTACTCTCCCCCCTTTTTCCCCAGGCTTCTATTGTGACAGGTGGAAGTCAAGCTACTTACGCTGAGCTGGAGATTACCCCCGCTTGAAAAAGGGTTATGTGTGTCATATAGAAGTAGGTTCATGTGTTTAACGATGTAATGTAACGTATTCCTAGTTTGTAAATGTTGTAAACTGTGTTTCTCGCTCATATAATGCATAATGTTTATGAGTCACTCTGTATGACCATGTAAGCCAACCATCTGATTGGTTATATGTCTTTAGTTGAAATGAGCCATGCTTTGGGATGTAAACCCCAGTACTCTGGCTGTGTAAACCGTTGAGTTATATATTTGGCTTTCTTCTCTATTGATGAACTTTGTGGTTGGTGTGCTCCAGGCAAGCATCCCGTAGAGCTGTGAACTCCGGTGTGTAGCCGTTGAGCTTGTTCTAGAAGTTTTATACGTTTCCATTCCATGCAGGGATTTATTGTAAGACTTTTAGCCTGAGAAATGATCAGTTTATTGGCCAAACTCTGTCCGTTTCATCCCAAGAATTAAGTAAGAAGTAAGAAAACATAACGCCCCTAACCCTAGGGTTGGGGTGTTACATTGATGGTATCAGAGCAAGGTCCTGCAACTATAGGCTGCGACCTGAGTCTTACATCTCATATAGTTGCCTAGGAACTTGTTTACGATGACGTGATATATGCTTGCCCTGTATGTAAGTTGAGGGTCTCATCCTTTGATGTGCTGAGGATCATCATCACACAATCGTGCATGGACGATGCAAGTTATTGTCTGATGGAGATTTTTGTGAGATTCCTGTAGTCACGATTTGGTTTCATTGTAAGAAGATCAACTGCAGAAGCGGTGAATCTTATGGGGTAACTTATGAAATTCTAGAGGGATAGAAGAAAAGGATTTGTATACGGTGTTTATTTATATTAAGAAGGATCGCGATAGGGTGGTTTGAGAAGTGCGTTAGAATTGTTGAAGAAAGAATTATTCACCGTTTTAATAAGTTTAATGAAGATTTGTATGAGAGAGTGAAGACTAAGGATTGGGATAATGGGAAGAGACCTAAAGGACCTCCTTGTTGATATTAGGTCATATTGAGGATTGGCTTTAAGCCCTTCTACAGTCGTCTCGGATGAGTTCACAAATGACATGTAGGGTGAAATACCGTGGTGAATGTTGTTTGCCGCCTATGTTCACGTAAGAGAGAGGCACTCGAACGAGGCTAACAATATGTTAGAAAAGTAGAGAGGTCTTTTGGAGTCTAAAGGTTTTAGATTGAGTACTTGGAATGTAAGTCAAGTGAAAAGAATAAAGAGGCACGGGAGGAAGTTACCATTGATACGATGATACCGAACATTAAGAAGTTTAAATACTTGGATTGATCTTACAAGGAAACGAAGATATCGATGAAGACATTGGCTTTGCAATATAAGGCTGGAATGACAAAAATGAAGGTATACGCTTAGAGTGTTGTGTTATAAGAAGATCCCAGGTTATAGGAGAGATGAGCAGAATTGGATTGATGTGTAGTTATATAAGATTGGATGAGATCAGTAATAAAGTTTTTAAAGGGAAAGTATGAGTGACACCTAAAGAACATAAGATGAGGGAAGTAAGGCTTAGATGATTGGTCACATCAAGAGAAGGATACAACTGCACTTGCAAAGGTGTGAGAGCATTACACTTCTGGTCTGTATGTGAGATAGAGGAAGACTTATTTGAGATCATGGAGTGCCCTGAGCGGTTTAAGGGCACCTAGCCACCTATCAATTTGAAAAAGAAGGTGAGTTCTGGTGCGGGGGTCAGTGAAACCTAGGATAGGTGAACATGTTTTAACCTAGAAACAGCTGAAAACCTTAATGGACGGTCAATATTACCCTCAAGATGAAACAAGAGTTAAGGAGCAGGAGTTCTTATGCTTGAAGCAAGGAGAAATGAGCGTAATAGAATGGGCGGCGATGTTCAATGGGCTGAGCTGAGTTGCTCCAAACCAAGTGGCCACTGAAAAAATGAGAATGGACCAGTTCGAACAGGGATTAAGAGGGGAAAGTGAAACAGATAATCGCATCATATACTTATGGTAGTTTCCAAGAAACGCACCAGAAGGCCGTGAAAATAGCTCGCATGATGAGCGAAACCGAGATTGAGAATAGAAAGAAGGACCAAGTAAAGGAGGAATTTGGCCCTGGAGGATCCAATTCTCAGGGAAACAAAAACTGTAGGAGGTTTAAACATGGGATGAAATAGGACAAGGAAAGCAAGCCGCCCAATGGAAACAGAGGAAACTTATTAGTAAACTGCATGAGATGTGTATGCAACATTTCATAACCTCTTCCTTAAAAACCATCTACCATATGGATCATACTTGTAGCGATTGAGTTATTATAGTGCAAGGGAGAATGGTCCGTGATGATTGGGTTCGAATAGAAATCCAAGGATGGGATGTTATGGTGAAGGCAGAATGGATAGTTAAGTGTAGAATGAGTTGGATTGTGAAAGAGATGCGGATGAAGTACACCCATTAATTCCTCCGAGTAAGTAATTTTGAGTTCAAAATTCTTTTAAGGGGGGAGAGTGTAAGGCCCCCGTACCTTGTTTTCTGTCAAGTTGTTGTAACGCCTTTTTACGTTATAAAAATTTATTTTATTTAACGATACGAGTTAATTAATTATTGACATGCTTATGTGAGCGATGCTTTTACTAAAAAGTATTTTTGCCACTAGTAATAATATTGTTATTATTAGTTTTGAAAGTCCCTCAACGATTTCTACTAAGCGCTATTAAGGGTTGCTGTCGAGTATTAAATCGATTAAGAACCCGAATACGACTAGGTTGTAAACCTTAGATATAGTTCGATGTTTATTAAATCGAACCTAACTGTATCTAGGAACAAATAATCGATGAAATGTTATATTATCGATTTGGGATTAGAATTCGGGTTACGAATTGGATTACCGATGCCTTATATGAAACAGCTTGGGATAAAAAAATAATAGAGGGAGGGCATTTGAGTCATTACGCGTGACCCCCTTATTCCTTCTCACACTACCACGAGCCCCCCTTCCATTCACGACATGTCACACGCTCTCTCGGCCTTCTTCTTCTCCTCCTCTGTTCCACCATAGCCATGGCCTCCAAGATCCATTTTCAGAGAATTTTCGCCACTTCAGTGTGCGAAACCTACCCATCCGGCCTCCCCCACAACATAGTAATCATTTGACGTGAATCTGGGCAAGGTTTCGAATGAACCCGCCACGTTTACGATGGGTCTGGGAACGCATGCTTCGGTATGGCCATGTAATTTAGCTCCTATTTATTTCAATTTTCTATAAATTGGAGCAAAATTTCACAAGTTCAAACACCCAATCGACCTCAAGTTGATAAATGAAATTTTCGTTTGTTTAGGGTTCGAATTTGGTGAAGTTTGGGCATGAATAGGGGACTGACGTGTGTGGTGAGCAAGAGCCGAAGGATTGGCGTTGTTCGATCACCTAGAACCGAGCCGGCAGCTTCGAACGATCATCAATTCGATGTGAGCGTTTCTTTCCTCCTAAATTACTACTAATTTCAACGATCCTAACTAGATTAGTTAGCACATGTTAATTGAGGTTAGAGATCAGTTTGGGTAAACCTAGAATTGAAATTGAGGAAATTATGAACGTGATGTTAATTGTGGGTTAATTGGATGTTGAAACTGCTATTAGATTATTTATAGCTAGACAGTTTGGAAGTTCGTTGAATTATTAATAATCAGATGATCACCTCAGTGTTGTCGCTTTGTCAGTTTATTAGCCCTGAATCATGTTATGAAGTTTAAAAATGCTAATTGGGCGAATTAAGGCATTAGAGAAGCATATTGGTTTCTGTTTAGAAGTTATCACTAAATCAGTACAACTGCGGTAATTTCTATATTGGGCTATTGTTGAGAATGTTATGCCCTATATGATGGTTTTATGAATTATTAGTTTATTTATGACAATATTAAACCCAGTTAGTAGTTGGAAGGCTTGAGGTGGAACTGTTGAGAAATTTGAGATTCTTGTGATCGGTGTTATATGAGGAGGGAGTTTGGGTTGTGAATTACTGCAATCGTGTGGATTGCGAGGCCATGTGTGGCTCGTTAAATAGATTCTATCGAGTTGTGTTGTGAAGTGTGTGAATGTGCTATGTGGAAACTCCTCTCCCCCTCAATGTGCAATGTGGCCAATTCTTTCTAAAAGTTAATACGTCTTTAAAAAAGAAAAGGGCCATTTAAAAAGCTTGTTTTTACAATTTCGAATGCTTTTAAGTGCCGACCAATTACTTGTTAGTTGATTAAGATGTTTGTGGCCTAAAAAAGATCCTAAATCATCGAACTATTCAGTTAGTGACTCGACTGAATAATCGATAGGTTTGGGAAGTTTAAAAGTGAACTAAAAGCGAGTTCGAAAATTTTTTAAGCCATCGGTTAGTGTATGACTTCTCCTTGAGTTTAAAAGAATTTAGACAACTTGAAAAAGAGCATCTTAACGTGCTAATTGTGTGTTTAACTGATTTGTATACTATTTGCTTACTTAAGTCTCTATGAAATTTCGAGTTAAGCGCTAGTAAAACCGTTACATTTTAAGAAGCATTTACATAGAAAGTTTATGAAGAGATGTTTGCTTCATAAATGAGCCGAGTGCTTTAAGTTTTTAAATAGTAGCAAGTTTGGGAACGTTTTAAGCCTTTAGTTCATTTATAGACCCTTCTTGAGTTTAAAAGGAATTGAAACGAGCTACAGAATGACAACTGAAGTTTTTATTTTGAATCTAATTTAAGTTAGATGCTAACTAATTATTTTGAGTTAAGTTTTGAATAATAATAAGCTTAAAAGCGATCGAATGTCTTAATTTGCTTAAGCACCTCTCTTTGAGTTAAAAAGGAATTCTCAAATGAATCTAGCTTGCATTTATTGCTAACTAAGTATTTAAGTCTCAAATGGGCTTCGATTCCGAACTTAGTTTGAATTAAACATTAACTAAGAACGTTATGTCTCAAATGAGTTTTAATCTACGATTTAGCAAACGTATTACGTTTAAAAGAAGCTTCTTAGCTAAAAAGCGAAGTCGCCTTGGTGGGTTAGCAATCGTTTTACATTTATAAGAAGTTTTTAAATTGAAAACGAAGCCGTTTTACGGTTTAGTAACCTTATTACATTTATATGTAGCTTCTAAATTGAAAACGAAATCCTTTTACGATTAAGTAAACTTAATACGTCTATACGAAGCTTTTAAGTTGAAAACGAAGTTGTTTTACGATTTAGCAATGCTATTGCATTTATACGAAGTATTTAAGTTAGAAACTAAGTCGTTTTACGATTTAGTAAACATTTTACGTTTATAAGAAGCCTTTAAGTTATTTACGAAGCCGATTTACGTATTAACAAATCTTATTTCATTTATAAGAAGCTTGTAAGTTTAAAACTAAGTCGTTTTACAAACTAACAAATGTATTACGTTATTAAGAAGCTTTTAAGTTGAAAACGAAATCGTTTTACGATTTGGCAAACTAATTACGTTTTTACGAAGATTTTAGGCTAGAAACGAAGTTGTTTTACGAATTAGTAAATGTATTACATTTATAAGAAGCTTTTAAAGTTAAAAGTAAAGTTATTTCACGAGTTAGTACGTTTATAAGAAGTTTTTAAATTAAAAACAAAATGAGCCATAAGCATTTAGAAAGATTATAATTGTTTTGTTAAAAAGTAAGTTTTTAGCAATGTAAACATTCGAAAAAGAGAAATGAAATACGATCTTAAAGGCTAAGAAAGTGCTAGGCAATTGGCCAGAGGGTAGGAACTGGACTTAAGATATGAGTTACCTTGGTGTGAGCTATACCTGGAAACTGGATGCAAAGATAGCGTGAGCTATTTCCCCCTAAAGAAACGTTAGGAACTGGACTCAAGATATGAGTTATCTTAGTGTCAGCTGTTGCTGGAAACTGGATGGAAAGATGGCATGAGATCTTTCCCCCAAAAAAAAAATGTTAGGAACTAGACTCAAGATATGAATAATCTTGGTGTGAGCTGTTCCACAGATAAGTTATGATGTGTGATGCGTAAGAAAACCTTGAGGGGGACTGGACTCAGGATATGATTATCCTGGTGTGAGCTGTTGCACCGTAGAGGACAATATCGAAGTTTGAGTTTATCTGCTGAGATGCATTTTAGCCAAAAGTTAAGTACGTATACCCCAGGGATAACATAGATTAAGAGTGACGATCTCACTTAAGGGCGGTGTTGACCTCCCTAGCCAACACAATAAGATGTTTTTACGTTATAAGTAAGTTCCTGATAAAAAGGAGATTTGGATTTTACCATTCTAAGCAGTTCAGGAAAGAAAAGAAGTTCTTTTAAAGTAACACGAGCCTCAAGAGGCCAAGCAAAGCGTTTTTAAGAAAAGAAGAAAGCTTTCTAATGTACGTAACCTATATGATTTTTATGAATGTGTTCTAACTATGGTTTGAATGAAATTCCAAATGAAGCACAGTTACATCTTACTAATGCGTCGTATATTCAAGCTTTTCAATGTACATATTCCATGAAAGAATGTTTCTTATCAAGTCTTTCGTACCAGTTTGGATGTTTTGAGTACTTTTAGTAAGAATTATAAGCTTTAAAGGAGTTTATGTGGATTATAAACCATTCTTGGTATTTATCGAGAGTCACTATATTTTCAAGAGTGAGTTTGAAGGCCTTTGTATCCAGTTGTTGTTGCATACTTGTTTATGTGCCTGAATGGCTGCTAGTAGGGAAGTTTGGTCATTGAGAGCCTAGAATGGAGTTGAGTGGTTGAAATGATGTTTAAGGGGGGTGATGTTTCCTGGGGAACTATGATTGCCTAATAAGATAGTAAATTATGAATACGTGATATGTGGCTATTATTGGTATCATTGCCTGCAACTGTTTTGGGTTTTAAGGAGTGGGGAAATTCCCACTGAGCATGTGGTTACTCACCCCATTACTCTTCCCCCTTTTCCCCGGGCTTCTGTCATGACAGGTGGAATTCAAGCTACTTACGCTGAGCTGGAGATTACACCTGCTTGAAAAAGAGTTATGTGTACCATATAGAAGTAAGTTCATGTGTTCAACGATGTAATGTAACGTATTCCTAGTTTGTAAATGTTGTAAACTAAGTTTCTAGCTCATATAATGCATATTGTTTATGAGTCACTCTGTATGACCATGTAAGCCAACCATCTGATTGGTTATATGTCTTTAGTTAAAATTAGCCGTGCTTTGGGATGTAAACTCGAGTACTCCGGTTGTGTAAACCATTGAGTTGTATGTTTGATTTTCTTCTCTACTGATGAACTTTATGGTTGGTGTGCTCCAAACGAGCATCCCGTAGAACTGTGGACTCCGGCGGGTAGCCGTTGAGCTTGTTCAGTTTTATACGTTTCCATTCCATGTGGGGATTTGTTGTCAGGCTTTTAGCCTAGGAAATGATCAGTTTATAGGCGAAACTCCGTCCGTTTCACCCAGGAATTAAGTAAGAAGTAAGAAAATGTAACGCTCCCGACCCTAGGGCTGGGGTGTTACATTGATGGTATCAGAGCAAGGTCCTGCAACCATAGGCCGCGACCTAAGTCTTACATCTCATATAGTTGCCTAGGAAGATGTTTACGATGGCGTGATATATGCTTGCCCTGTATGTAAGTTGAGGGTCTCATCCTTTGATGTGCTGAGGATCATCATCACATAATCGTGCATGGACGATGCAAGTTATTGTCTGTTGGAGATTTTTGTGAGATTCATGTAGTCATGGTTTGGTTTCATTGCAAGAAGATCAACTACAGAACCGGTGAATCTTATGAGATAACTTATGAAATTCTAGAGGGATAGAAGAAAAGGATTTGCATACGATGTTCATTTATATTGAGAAGGATCGTGATAGGGTGGTTTGAGAAGTGCGTTGGAATTGTTGAAGAAAGAATTATTTACCGTTTTGTTATGTTTAATGAAGATATGTATGAGAGAGTGAAGACTAAGGATTAAGATAATAGGAAGAGACCTAAAGGACCTCCTTGTTGATATTAGGTCATATTGAGGATTGGCTTTAAGCCCTTTTACAGTCATCTAGGATGAGTTCACAAATGATATGTAGGGTGAAATACCGTGGTAAATGTTGTTTGCCGCCTATGTTGACGTAAGAGAGAGGCACTTGAAGGAGCCTAACAATATGTTAGAAAAGTAGAGACGTATTTTGGAGCCTAAAGGTTTTAGATTGAGTACTTGGAATGTAAGTCAAGTGAAAAGAATAAAGAGGCACCGGAGGAAGTTACCATTGATACGATGATAGCGAAAATTAAGAAGTTTGAATACTTGGATTGATGTTACAAGGCAACGAAGATATCGATGAAGACATTGGCTTCTCAATATGAGGCTGGAATGACAAAAATGAAGGTATACGCTTAGAGTGTTGTGTTAAAAGAAGATCCCAGGTTATAGGAGAGATGAGAAGAATTGGATTGATGTATAGTTATGTAAGATTGGACGAGATCAGTAATAAAGTTTTTAAAGGGAAAGTATGAGTGACACCTAAAGAACATAAGATGAGGGGAGTAAGGCTTAGATGATTGGTCACATCAAGAGAAAGGATACAGCTGCACTTACAAAGGTGTGAGAGCATTGCCCTTTGGGTCTATAAGTGGGATAGAGGAAGACTTATTTGAGATCATGGAGTGCCCTGAGAGGTTTAAGGGCACCTGGCCACCTATCAATTTGAAAAAGAAGCTGAGTTCTCGTGTGGGGCTTAGTGAAACCTAGGATAGGTGAACATGTGTTGGCCTAGAAACGGCTAAAAACCTTAATGGATGGTCAATATTACCCTCAAGACGAAAGAAGAGTTAAGGAGCAGGAGTTCTTATGCTTGAAGCAAGAAGAAATGAGCGTAATAGAATGTGCGGCGATGTTCAATGGGCTGAGCTAAGTTGCCCCAAACCAAGTGGCCACTGAAAAAATGAGAATGGACTAGTTCGAACAGGGATTAAGAGGGGAAAGTGAAACAGGTAATATCATGATATACTTATGGTAGTTTCCAAGAAATGTACCAAAAGACTGTGAAAATAGCCCACATGATGAGTGAAACCAAGATTGAGAATATAAAGAAGGACCAAGTATAGGAGGAATTTGGCCATGGAGAATCCAATTCTCAGGGAAACAAAAACTGTAGGAGGTTTAAACATGGGATGAAATAGGACCAGGAAAGCAAGCCGCCCAATGAAAACAGAGGAAACTTATTAGTAAACTGCATGAGATGTGTATGCAACATTTCATAACCTCTTCCTTAAAAACCATCTACCATATGGATCATACTTGTAGCGATTGAGTTATTATAGTGCAAGGGAGAATGGTCCGTGATGATTGGGTTCGAATAGAAATCCAAGGATGGGATGTTATGGTGAAGGCAGAATGGATAGTTAAGTGTAGAGTGAGTTGGATTGTGAAAGAGATGCGGATGAAGTACACCCATTAATTCCTCCGAGTAAGTAATTTTGAGTTCAAAATTCTTTTAAGGGGGGAGAGTGTAAGGCCCCCGTACCTTGTTTTCTGTCAAGTTGTTGTAACGCCTTTTTACGTTATAAAAATTTATTTTATTTAACGATACGAGTTAATTAATTATTGACATGCTTATGTGAGCGATGCTTTTACTAAAAAGTATTTTTGCCACTAGTAATAATATTGTTATTGTTAGTTTTGAAAGTCCCTCAACGATTTCTACTAAGCGCTATTAAGGGTTACTGTCGAGTATTAAATCGATTAGAAACCCGAATACGACTAGGTTGTAAACCTTAGATATAGTTCGATGTTTATTAAATCGAACCTAACTGTATCTAGGAACAAATAATCGATGAAATGTTATATTATCGATTTGGGATTAGAATTCGGGTTACGAATTGGATTACCGATGCCTTATATGAAACAGCTTGGGATAAAAAAATAATAGAGGGAGGGCATTTGAGTCATCACGCGTGGCCCCTTTATTCCTTCTCACACTACCACGAGCCCCCCTTCCATTCATGACATGTCACATGCTCTCTCGGCCTTCTTCTTCTCCTCCTCTGTTCCACCATAGCCATGGCCTCCAAGATCCTTTTTCAGAGAATTTTCGCCACTTCAGTGTGCGAAACCTACCCATCCGGCCTCCCCCACAACATAGTAATCATTTGACGTGAATCTGGGTAAGGTTTCGAATGAACCCGCCACGTTTACGATGGGTCTGGGAGCGCATGCTTCGGTACGGCCATGTAATTTAGCTCCTAGTTATTTCAATTTTCTATAAATTGGAGCAAAATTTCACAAGTTCAAACACCCAATCGACCTCAAGTTGATAAATGAGATTTTCGTTTGTTTAGGGTTCGAATTTGGTGAAGATTGGGCATGAATAGGGGACTGACGTGTGTGGTGAGCAAGAGCCGAAGGATTGGCGTTGTTCGATCACCTAGAACCGAGCCGGCAGCTTCGAACGATCATCAATTCGATGTAAGGGTTTATTTCCTCCTAAATTACTACTAATTTCAACGATTCTGACTAGATTGGTTAGCACATGTTAATTGAGGTTAGAGATCAGTTTGGGTAAACCTAGAATTGAAATTGAGGAAATTATGAACGTGATGTTAATTGTGGGTTAATTGGATGTTGAAACTACTATTGGATTATTTATAGCTAGACAGTTTGGAAGTTCGTTGAATTATTAATAATCAGATGATCACCTCAGTGTTGTCGCTTTGTCAGTTTATTAGCCCTGAATCATGTTATGAAGTTTAAAAATGCTAATTGGGCGAATTAAGGCATTAGAGAAGCATATTGGTTTCTGTTTAGAAGTTATCACTAAATCAGTACAACAACGGTAATTTCTATATTGGGCTATTGTTAAGAATGTTATGCCCTATATGATGGTTTTATGAATTATTAGTTTATTTACGACAATATTAAACCCAGTTAGTAGTTGGAAGGCTTGAGGTGGAACTGTTGAGAAATTTGAGATTCTTGTGATCGGTGTTATATGAGGTGGGAGTTTGCGTTGTGAATTACTGCAATCGTGTGGATTGCGAGGCCATGTGTGGCTCATTAAATAGATTCTACCGAGTTGTGTTGTTAAGTGTGTGAATGTGCTATGTGTAAACTCCTCTCCCCCTCAATGTGCAATGTGGCCAATTCTTTCTAAAAGTTAATACGTCTTTAAAAAAGAAAAGGGCCATTTAAAAAGCTTGTTTTTACAATTTCGAACGCTTTTAAGTGCCGACCAATTACTTGTTAGTTGATTAAGATGTTTGTGGCCTAAAAAAGATCCTAAATCATTGAACTATTCAGTTAGTGACTCGACTGAATAATCGATAGGTTTGGGAAGTTTAAAAGTGAACTAAAAGCGAGTTCGAAAATTTTTTAAGCCATCGGTTAGTGTATGACTTCTCCTTGAGTTTAAAAGAATTTAGACAACTTGAAAAAGAGCATCTTAACGTGCTAATTGTGTGTTTAGCTGATTTGTATACTATTTGCTTACTTAAGTCTCTATGAAATTTCGAGTTAAGCGCTAGCAAAACCGTTACATTTTAAGAAGCATTTACATAGAAAGTTTATGAAGAGAAGTTTGCTTCATAAATGAGCCGAGTGCTTTAAGTTTTTAAATAGTAGCAAGTTTGGGAACGTTTTAAGCCTTTAGTTCATTTATAGACCCTTCTTGAGTTTAAAAGGAATTGAAATGAGCTATAGAATGACAACTGAAGTTTTTATTTTGAATCTAATTTAAGTTAGATGCTAACTAATTATTTTGAGTTAAGTTTTGAATAATAATAAGCTTAAAAGTGATCGAATGTCTTAATTTGCTTAAGCACCTCTCTTTGAGTTAAAAAGGAATTCTCAAATGAATCTAGCTTGCATTTATTGCTAACTAAGTATTTAAGTCTCAAATGGGCTTCGATTTCGAACTTAGTTTGAATTAAACATTAACTAAGAACGTTATGTCTCAAATGAGTTTTGATCTACGATTTAGCAAACGTATTACGCTTAAAAGAAGCTTCTTAGCTAAAAAGCGAAGTCGCCTTGGTGGGTTAGCAATCGTTTTACATTTATAAGAAGTTTTTAAATTGAAAACGAAGCCGTTTTACGATTTAGTAACCTTATTACATTTATATGTAGCTTCTAAATTGGAAACGAAATCCTTTTACGATTAAGTAAACTTAATACGTCAATACGAAGCTTTTAAGTTGAAAACGAAGTTGTTTTACGATTTAGCAATGCTATTGCATTTATACGAAGTATTTAAGTTACAAACTAAGTCGTTTTACGATTTAGTAAACATTTTACGTTTATAAGAAGCCTTTAAGTTATTTACGAAGCCGATTTACGTGTTAACAAATCTTACTTTATTTATAAGAAGCTTGTAAGTTTAAAACTAAGTCGTTTTACAAACTAACAAATGTATTACGTTATTAAGAAGCTTTTAAGTTGAAAACGAAATCGTTTTACGATTTGGCAAACTAATTACGTTTTTACGAAGCTTTTAAGCTAGAAACGAAGTTGTTTTACGAATTAGTAAATGTATTACATTTATAAGAAGCTTTTAAAGTTAAAAGTAAAGTCATTTCACGAGTTAGTACGTTTATAAGAAGTTTTTAAATTAAAAACAAAATGAGCCATAAGCATTTAGAAAGATTATAATCGTTTTGTTAAAAAGTAAGTTTTTAGCAACGTAAACATTCGAAAAAGAGAAATGAAATACGATCTTAAAGGCTAAGAAAGTCTTAGGCAATTGGCCAGAGGGTAGGAACTGGACTTAAGATATGAGTTACCTTGGTGTGAGCTATACCTGGAAACTGGATGCAAAGATGGCGTGAGCTATTTCCCCATAAAGAAACGTTAGGAACTGGACTCAAGATATGAGTTATCTTAGTGTCAGCTGTTCCTGGAAACTGGACGGAAAGATGGCATGAGATCTTTCCCTCAAAAAAAAATGTTAGGAACTAGACTCAAGATATGAATAATCTTGGTGTGAGCTGTTCCACAGATAAGTTATGATGTGTGATGCGTAAGAAAACCTTGAGGGGGACTGGACTTAGGATATGATTATCCTGGTGTGAGCTGTTGCGCCGTAGAGGACAATATCGAAGTTTGAGTTTATCTGCTGAGATGCATTTTAGCCAAAAGTTAAGTACGTATACCCCAGGGATAACGTAGATTAAGAGTGACGATCTCACTTAAGGGCGGTGTTGACCTCCCTAGCCAGCACAATAACATGTTTTTTATGTTATAAGTAAGTTCTTGATAAAAAGGAGATTTGGCTTTTCCCATTCTAAGTAGTTCAAGAAAGAAAAGAAATTCTTTTAAAGTAACACGAGCCTCAAGAGGCCAAGCAAAGCGTTTTTAAGAAAAGAGGAAAGCTGTCTAAAGTACGCAACCTGTATGTATTTTATGAATGTGTTCTGAATATGGTTGAATGAAATTCCAAATGAAGTATAGTTACATCTTAGTAATGCATCGTACATTCAAGCTTTTCAAGTACATATTCCATAAAAGAATGTTTCTTGCCAAGTCTTTCTTACTAGTTTAGATGTTTTGAGCATTTTTAGAAAGAATTATAAGCTTTAAAGGAGTTTATGTGGATTATAAACCATTCTTGGTATTTATCGAGAGTCACTATGTTTTCAAAAGTGAGTTTGAAGGCCTTTGTATCCAGTCCTTGTTGCATGCATGTTCATATGCCTGAATGCCTGCTAGTAGGGAAGTTTGGTCATTGAGGGCCTAGAATGGAGTTGAGTGGTTGGAATGATGTTTGAGGAGGGTGATGTTTCCTGGGGAACTATGATTGCCTAATAAGATAGTAAATTATGAATACGTGATATGTGGCTATTATTGGCATCATTGCCTACAACTGTTTTGGGTTTTAAGGATTGGGGAAATTCCCACTGAGCGTGTGGTTACTCACCCCATTACTCTTCCCCCTTTTCCCCGGGCTTCTGTCATGACAGGTGGAATTCAAGCTACTTACGCTGAGCTGGGGATTACACCCGCTTGAAAAAGAGTTATGTGTACCATATAGAAATAAGTTCATGTGTTTAACGATGTAATGTAACGTATTCCTAGTTTGTAAATGTTGTAAACTAAGTTTCTAGCTCATATAATGCATATTGTTTATGAGTCACTCTGTATGACCATGTAAGCCAACCATCTGATTGGTTATATGTCTTTCGTTGAAATTAGCCGTGCTTTGGGATGTAAACTCCAGTACTCCGGTTGTGTAAACCATTGAGTTGTATGTTTGATTTTCTTCTCTATTGATGAACTTTATGGTTGGTGTGCTCCAAACGAGCGTCCCGTAGAGCTGTGGACTCCGGCGTGTAGCCGTTGAGCTTGTTCTAGAAGTTTTATACGTTTCCATTCCATGTAGGGATTTGTTGTAAGGCTTTTAGCCTAGGAAATGATCAGTTTATAGGCGAAACTCCGTCCGTTTCACCTAGGAATTAAGTAAGAAGTAAGAAAACGTAACGCTCCCGACCCTAGGGCTGGGGTGTTACATTGATGGTATCAGAGCAAGGTCCTGCAACCATAGGCCGCGACCTAAGTCTTACATCTCATATAGTTGCCTAGGAAGATGTTTACGATGGCGTGATATATGCTTGCCCTGTATGTAAGTTGAGGGTCTCATCCTTTGATGTGCTGAGGATCATCATCACATAATCGTGCATGGACGATGCAAGTTATTGTCTGTTGGAGATTTTTGTGAGATTCATGCAGTCATGGTTTGGTTTCATTGCAAGAAGATCAACTACAGAACCGGTGAATCTTATGAGATAACTTATGAAATTCTAGAGGGATAGAAGAAAAGGATTTGCATACGATGTTCATTTATATTGAGAAGGATCGTGATAGGGTGGTTTGAGAAGTGCGTTGGAATTGTTGAAGAAAGAATTATTTACCGTTTTGTTATGTTTAATGAAGATATGCATGAGAGAGTGAAGAGTAAGGATTAAGATAATAGGAAGAGACCTAAAGGACCTCCTTGTTGATATTAGGTCATATTGAGGATTGGCTTTAAGCCCTTTTACAGTCATCTAGGATGAGTTCACAAATGACATATAGGGTGAAACACCGTGGTAAATGTTGTTTGCCGCCTATGTTGACGTAAGAGAGAGGCACTTGAAGGAGCCTAACAATATGTTAGAAAAGTAGAGACGTATTTTGGAGTCTAAAGGTTTTAGATTGAGTACTTGGAATGTAAGTCAAGTGAAAAGAATAAAGAGGCAGTGGAGGAAGTTACCATTGATACGATGATACCGAAAATTAAGAAGTTTGAATACTTGGATTGATGTTACAAGGCAACGAAGATATCGATGAAGACATTGGCTTCGCAATATGAGGCTGGAATGACAAAAATGAAGGTATATGCTTAGAGTGTTGTGTTATAAGAAGATCCCAGGTTATAGGAGAGATGAGAAGAATTGGATTGATGTGTAGTTATGTAAGATTGGACGAGATCAGTAATAAAGTTTTTAAAGGGAAAGTATGAGTGACACCTAAAGAACATAAGATGAGGGGAGTAAGGCTTAGCTGATTGGTCACATCAAGAGAAAGGATACAACTGCACTTGCAAAGGTGTGAGAGCATTGCCCTTCGGGTCTGTATGTGGGATAGAGGAAGACTTATTTGAGATCATGGAGTGCCCTGAGAGGTTTAAGGGCACCTGGCCACCTATCAATTTGAAAAAGAAGCTGAGTTCTCGTGTGGGGCTTAGTGAAACCTAGGATAGGTGAACATGTGTTGACCTAAAAACAGCTGAAAACCTTAATGGATGGTCAATATTACCCTCAAGACGAAAGAAGAGTTAAGGAGCAGGAGTTCTTATGCTTGAAGCAAGAAGAAATGAGCGTAATAGAATGTGCGGCGATGTTCAATGGGCTGAGCTAAGTTGCCCCAAACCAAGTGGCCACTAAAAAAATGGGAATGGACTAGTTCGAACAGGGATTAAGAGGGGAAAGTGAAACAGGTGATATCATGATATACTTATGATAGTTTCCAAAAAATGTACCAGAAGACCGTGAAAATAGCCCACATGATGAGTGAAACCAAGATTGAGAATATAAAGAAGGACCAAGTATAGGAGGAATTTGGCCATGGAGAATCCAATTCTCAGGGAAACAAAAACTGTAGGAGGTTTAAACATGGGATGAAATAGGACAAGGAAAGCAAGCTGCCCAATGGAAACCGAGGAAACTTATTAGTAAACCTCATGAGATGTGTATGCAACATTTCATAACCTCTTTCATAAAAACCATCTACCATATAGATCATACTTGTAGCGATTGAGTTGTTATAGTGCCAGGGAGAATGGTCCGTGATGATTGGGTTCGAATAGAAATCCAAGGATGGGATGCTATGGTGGAGACATAATGGATAGTTAAGCGTAGAGTGAGTTGGATTGTGAAAGAGATGCGGATGAAGTACACCCATTAATTCCTCCGAGTGAGTAATTTTGAGCTCGAAATTCTTTTACGTTGGGAGAGTGTAAGGCCCCCATACCTTGTTTTCTGTCAAGTTGTTGTAACGCCTTTTTACGTTATAAAAATTTATTTTATTTAACGATACGAGTTAATTAATTATTGACATGCTTATGTGAGCGATGCTTTTACTAAAAAGTATTTTTGTCGCCAGTAATAATATTATTATTATTAGTTTTAAAAGTCCCTCAACGATTTCTACTAAGCGCTATTAACAGCTACTGACGAGTATTAAATCGATTAATAACCCGAATACGACTAGGTTGTAAACCTTAGATATAGTTCGATGTTTATTAAATCGAACCTGACTGTATCTAGCAACAAATAATCGATGAAATGTTATATTATCAATTTGGGTTTAGAATTCGGGTTACGAATTGGATTAGTGATATCTTATATGAAACAGTTTGGGACAAAAAAATAATAGAGAGAGGGCATTTTAGTCATTACGCGTGACCCCCTTATTCCTTCTCACGCTGCCGCGAGCCCCCCTTCCATTCATGACATGTCACACGCTCCCTCAGCCTTCTTCTTCCTCCTCCTCTGTTCCACCATAGCCATGGCCTCCAAGGTCCATTTTCAGAGAATTTTCGCCACTTCACTGTGCGAAACCTACCCACCCGGCCTCCCCCACAACATAGTCATCATTTGACGTGAATCTAGGCAAGGTTTCGAATGAACCCGCCAGGTTTACGGTGGGTTTGGGCGGTAGATTGTGGGCATGAACGCATGCTCAGGTATGGCCATGTAATTTAGCTCCTAGTTATTTGAATTTTCTATAAATTGGAGCAAAATTTCACAAGTTCAAACACCCAATCGACCTCAAGTTGGTAAATGAAATTTTGGTTTGTTTAGGGTTTGAATTTGGTGAAGTTTGGGCATGAATAGGGGACTGACGTGCGTGGTGAGCAAGGGCCGAAGGATTGGTGTTGTTTGATCGCCTAGAACTAAGCCGACAGCTTCGAACGATTATCAATTCGATGTGAGGGTTCCTTTCCTCCTAAATTACTACTAATTTCAACGATTTTAACTAGATTAGTTAGCGCATGTTAATTAAGGTTAGAGATCAGTTTGGGTAAACCTAGAATTGAAATTGAGGAAATTATGAACATGATGTTAATTGTGGGTTAATTGGATGTTGAAACTGCTGTTGGATTATTTATAGCTAGACAGTTTGGAAGTTTATTGAATTATTAATAATGAGATTATCACCTCAGTGTTGTCGCTTTCCCAATTTATTAGCCCTGAATCATGTTATGAAGTTTAAAAATGCTAATTGGGCGAATTAGGACATTAGACAAGCATGTTGGTTTCGGTTTAGAAGTTATCGCTAAATCAGTACAACTACGTTAATTTCTATATTGGGCTATTGTTGAGAATATTATGCCTATATATGATGGTTTTATGAATTATTGGTTTATTTATGACAATATTAAACCGAGTTAGTAGTTGGAAGGTTTAAGGTAGAATTGTTGAGAAATTTGAGGTTTTTGTGATCGGTGTTGTGTGAGGAGGCACTTTGGGTTGTGAATTACCGCAATCGTGTGGATTGCGAGGCTGTGTGTGGCTCATTCAATAGATTCTTTCATGTTGTGTTATGAAGTGTGTGAGTGTGCTACGTGTAAACTCCTCTCCCCCTCAATGTGCAATGTGGCCAATTCTTTCTAAAAGTTAATACGTCTTTAAAAGAGAAAAGGACCATTTAAAAAGCTTGTTTTTACAATTTCGAACGCTTTTAAGTGCCTACCAATTACTTGTTAGTTGATTAAGATGTTTGTGGCCTAAAAGAGATCCTAAATCGTCGAACTATTCAGTTAGTGACTCGACTGAATAATCGATAGGTTTAGGAAGTTTAAAAGTGAACTAAAAGCGAGTTCGAAAATGTTTTAAGGTATCAGTTAGTGTATGACTTCTCCTTGCGTTTAAAAGAATTTAGATAACCTGAAAAAGAGCATCTTAAGGTGCCAATTGTGCGTTTAGCTGATTTGTATACTATTTGCTTACTTGAGCCTTTGTGAAATTTCGAGTTAAGAGCGAGTAAAACCGTTATGTTTCAAGAAGCATTTACATAGACAGTTTATAAAGAGATGTTTGCCTCATAAATGAGCCAACTGCTTTAAGTTTTTGAATAGTAGCAAGTTTGGGAAAGTTTTAACGCTTTAGTTTATTCATACACCCTTCTTGAGTTTAAAAGGAATTGAAACGAGCTATAGAATGACAACTGAAGTTTTTATTTTGAATTTAATTTGAGTTACATGCTAACTAATTATTTTGAGTTAAGTTTTGAATAATAATGAGCTTGAAAGTGATAGAAGGTCTTAATTTGCTTAAGCACCTCTCTTTGCACCAAAAAGGAATTCTCAAACGAATCTGGCTTGCATTTATTGCTAACTAAGTATTTAAGTCTCAAATGGGTTTCGATTTCGAACTTAGTTTGAATTAAACGTTAACCAAGCACGTTATGTCTCAAACGAGTTTCGATCTATAATTTAGCAAACATATTACTTTTAAAAGAAGCTTTTTAGCTAAAAAGCGAAGTCGCCTTGGTGAGTTAGCAATCGTTTTACATTTATAAGAAGTTTTTAAGTTGAAAACGAAGTCGTTTTACGATTTAGCAACCTTATTACATTTATATGTAGCTTCTAAACAGAAAACGAAATCGTTTTACGATTTACTGAACTTAATATATCTATACGAAGCTTCTAAGTTGAAATCGAACTCGTTTTATGATTTAGCAACCCTATTACATTTATACGAAGCATTTAAGCTAGAAACTAAGTTATTTTACGATTTAGTAAATATTTTACGTTTATAAGAAGCTTTTAAGTTATTTACGAAGCCGATTTACGTGTTAACAAATCTTATTTCATTTATAAGAAGCTTGTTAGCTTAAAACTAAGTCGTTTTATAAACTAACAAACGTATTACGTTATTAAGATGCTTCTAAGTTGAAAATGAAATCGTTTTACTATTTAGCAAACCAATTACGCTTATACGAAGCTTTTAAGTTAGAAACAAAGTCGTTTTACGCATTAGTAAATGTATTACATTTATACGAAGCTTTTAAAATTAAAAGTAAAGTTGTTTCACGAGTTAGTACATTTATAAGAAGTTTTTAAATTAAAAACGAAATGAGCTATAAGCATTTAGGAAGATTATAGTCGTTTTGTTAAAAAGTTTTCAGTAAAGTAAGCATTTGAAAAGGAGAAATGAAATACGATCTTAAAGGCTAAGAAAGTGCTAGGCAATTGGCCAGAGGGTAGGAACTGGTCTTAAGATATAAGTTATCTTAGTGTGAGCTGTTCTTAGAAACTGGACGCAAAGATGGCGTGCGTTGTTTCCCCTTAAAGAAATGTTAGGAACTGGACTCAAGATATGAGTTATCTTGGTATGAACTGTTCCTACAAACTCGATGCAAAGATGGTGTGAGATCTTTCATCCTAAAGAAATGTTAAGAACTAGACTCAAAATATGAATTATCTTGGTGTGAGCTGTTCCCCAGATAAGTTATGATGTGTGATGCATAAGAAAACCTTGAGGGAAACTGGACTCAGGATATGATTATCCTGCTATGAGTTGTTGCCCTACAGAGGACAATATCAAAGTTTGAGTTTATCTGCTGAGACGCATTTTGGCCCAAAGTCAAGTGCATATACCTCGGGAATAACGTAGATTAAGAGTGACGATCTCACTTAAGGGCGGTGTTGACCTCCCTAGCCAGCACAATAACATGTTTTTTATGTTATAAGTAAGTTCTTGATAAAAAGGAGATTTGGCTTTTCCCATTCTAAGTAGTTTAAGAAAGAAAAGAAATTCTTTTAAAGTAACACGAGCCTCAAGAGGCCAAGCAAAGCGTTTTTAAGAAAAGAGGAAAGCTGTCTAAAGTACGCAACCTGTATGTATTTTATGAATGTGTTCTGAATATGGTTGAATGAAATTCCAAATGAAGTATAGTTACATCTTAGTAATGCATCGTACATTCAAGCTTTTCAAGTACATATTCCATAAAAGAATGTTTCTTGCCAAGTCTTTCTTACTAGTTTAGATGTTTTGAGCATTTTTAGAAAGAATTATAAGCTTTAAAGGAGTTTATGTGGATTATAAACCATTCTTGGTATTTATCGAGGGTCACTATGTTTTCAAAAGTGAGTTTGAAGGCCTTTGTATCCAGTCCTTGTTGCATGCATGTTCATATGCCTGAATGCCTGCTAGTAGGGAAGTTTGGTCATTGAGGGCCTAGAATGGAGTTGAGTGGTTGGAATGATGTTTGAGGAGGGTGATCTTTCCTTGGGAACTATGATTGCCTAATATGATAGTAAAATATGAATGCGTGATATGTGGCTATTATTAGTATTATTGCCTGCAACTGTTTTGGGTTTTAAGAAGCAGGCGAATTCTTACTGAGTGTGTGGTTGCTCACCCCATTACTCTTCCTCCTTTTTCCCCAGGCTTCTGTTATGACAGGTGAAAGTCAAGCTACTTACGTTGAGTTGGAGATTACCCCCGCTTGAAAAAGACTTATGTGTGCCATATAGAAGTAGGTTCATGTGTTTAACGATGTAATGTAACGTACTCCTTGTTTGTAAATGTTGGAAACTAAGTTTTCTAACTCATATAATGCATATTGTTTACGAGTCGCTCTGTATGGCCATGTGAGCCAACCATTTGATTGGTTAGATGTCTTTAGTTAAAATTAGCTATGTTTTAGGATGTAAAACCCAGTACTCCGGTTGTGTAAACCGTTGAGTTGTATATTTGATTTTCTTCTCTATTAATAAACTTTATGGTTGGTGTGCTCTGGGCGAGTGTCCCGTAAGGCTGTGGACTCCAGTGTGTAGCCGTTGAGCTTGTTCTAGAAGTCTTATATGTTTCCATTACATGTATGGATTTGTTGTAAGGATTTTAGCCTGGGAAATGATCAGTTTATAGGCGAAACTCTGTCCGTTTCACCCCAGGAATTAAGTAAGAAGTAAGAAAACACAACGCTTCTAACCCTAGGGGCTGGGGTGTTACATTGATGGTATCAGAGTGAGGTCCTGCGACCATAAGCCGTAACTTGAGTCTTGCGTCTCATATAGTTGCCTAGGAACACGTTTACGATGACGTGATATATGCCTGCCCTGTATGTAAGTTGATGGTCTCATCCTTTGATGTGTTGAGGATCATCATCACACAATCGCACATAGACGATGCAAGTTGTTGTCGGATGGAGATTTTTATGAGATTCCTGTAGCCATGGTTTGGTTTCATTGCAAGAAGATCAACTACAGAAGCGGCGAATCTTGTGAGATAACTTATAAAATTCTAGAGGGATAGAAGGATTTGTATAGGGTGTTCATTTATATTAAGAAGGATTGTGATAGGGCACTTTGAGAAGTGCGTTAGAATTATTGAAGAAAGAATTATTTACCTTTTTGTTATGTTTACTGAAGATATGTATGAGAGAGTGAAGACTAAGGATTGAGATAATAGGAAGAGACCTAAGGGACCTCCTTGTGGATATTAGGTCATATTGAGGATTGGCTTTAAGCCCTTTTACAGTCATCTCGGATGAGTTCACGAATGACATGTAGGGTGAAATACCTTGGTGAATGTCGTTTGCCACCTATATTGATGTAATAGAGAGGCAATCGAAGAAGCCTAACAATATGTTAGAAAAGTAGGGACGTATTTTAGAGTCTAGAGGTTTTAGATTGAGTACTTGGAATATAAGTCAAGTGAAAAGAATAAAGAGACACGGGAGGAAGCCACCATTGATACGCCGAAACCGAAGATTAAAAAGTTTAAATGCTTGGATTGATCTTACAAGACAATGAAGATATCGATGAGGACGTTGGCTTCGCAATATGAGGCTGGAATGACAAAAATGGAGGTATACATTTCGAGTGTTATGTTATAAGAAGATCCTTGGTTATAGGAGAGATGAGCAGAATTGGATTGATGTGTAGTTATGTAAGATTGGACGAGATCAGTAATTAAGCTTTTAAAGGGAAAGTATGAGTGACACATAAAGAACATAAGATGAGGGGAGAAAGGCTTAGATGATTGGTCACATCAAGAGAAAGGATACAGCTGCACTTGCAGAGGTGTGAGAGCATTGCCTTTTGGGCCTGTAAGTGGGATAGAGGAAGACTTATTTGAGATCATGGAGTTCCTTGAGAGGTTTAAGGGCACCTAGCCACCTATCAATTTGAAAAAGAAGCTGCGTTCTGGTGTGGGGGTTAGTGAAACCTAGGGTAGGTGAACATGTGTTAACTTAAAACCAGCTGAAAACCTTAATGGATGCTCAATATTACCCTCAAGACGAAAGAAGAGTTGAGGAGCGGGAGTTCTTATGCTTGAAGCAAGGAGAAATGAGCGTAATAGAATGTGCGGTGAAGTTCAATGAGCTGAGCTGATTTGCCCCAAACCAAGTGGCCACTGAAGAAATGAGAATGGACCACTTCGAACAAGGATTAAGAGGGGGAAGTGAAATAGATAATAGCAGGACATACCCATAGCAGTTTCCAGAAATGTACCAGAAGGCCGTGAAAATAGCCCGCATCATGAGCGAAACCAAGATTGAGAATAGAAAGAAGGACTAAGTAAATAAGGAATTTGACCCTAGAGGATCCAATTCTCAAGGAAATAGAAACCTTAGGAGGTTTAAACATGGGATGAAACAGGACAAGGAAAGCAAGCCGCCCAATGGAAATCGAGGAAACTTGTTAGTAAACCTCATGAGATGTGTATGCAACATTTCATAACCTCTTCCTTAAAAGCCATCTGCTATGCGGATCATACTTGTAGCGATTGAGTTGTTATACTGTAAGGGAGAATGCTCCGTGATGATTGGGTTCGAGTAGAAATCCTCGGATGGGATGCTATGGTGAAGGCAGAATGGATAGTTAAGCGTAAAGCGTAATTTCGAGGACGAAATTCTTTTAAGGGGGAAGAGTGTAAGGCCGCCGTACCTTGTTTTTTGTCAAGTTGTTGTAACGCCTTTTCACATTATAAAAATTTATTTTATTTAATGGTACGAGTTAATTAATTACTGATGTGCTTATGTGAGCGATGATTTCACTAAAAAGTATTTTTGTCACCAGTAATAATAATATTATTATTATTAGTTTTGAAAGTCCCTCAATGATTTCTAATAAGTGCTATTAACGGTTACCAACGAGTATTAAATTGATTAGGAACCCGAATACGATTAGGTTACAAACATTAGATACAGTTCGATATTTATTAAATCGAACCTGACTGTATCTGCGAACAAGTAATCGATGAAATGTCATATTATCGATTTGGGTTTAGAATTCGGGTTACGAATTGGATTAGTGATATCTTATATGAAATAGCTTGGGACAAAAAAATAACAGAGGGAGGGCATTTTAGTCATTACGCGTGACCCCCCTTATCCTTTCTCACCCTGCCGCGAGCCCCCCTACCATTCACGACATCTCACACTCTCTCTCAGCCTTCTTCTTCCTCCTCCTCCCTTCCACCATAGCCACGACCTCCAAGCTCCGTTTTTAGAAAATTTTTTCCGCTTCACTGTGCAAAACCTACCCATCCGGCCTCCCCCACAACGTAGTCATCATTTGGTGTGAATCTAGGCAAAGTTTCGAATGAACCCACCACGTTTACGGTGGGTTTGGGCAGTGGAATGTGGGCACGAACACATGCTCAGGTATAGCCATGTAATTTAGCTCCTAGTTATTTCAATTTTCTATAAATTGGAGCAAAATTTCACAAGTTCAAACACCCAATCGACCTCAAGTTGGTAAATGAAATTTCCCTTTGTTTAGAGTTCGAATTTGGTGAAGTTTGGGCGTGAATAGGGGACTAACGTGTGTGGTGAGCAAGAGCCGAAGGATTGGTGTTGTTCGATCACCTAGAACCGAGCCGGCAGCTTCGAACGATCATCAATTCGATATGAGGTTCCTTTCCTCCTAAATTACGACTAATTTCAACGATTTTAACTAGATTAGTTAGCGCATGTTAATTGAGGTTAGAGATTAGTTTGGGTAAACCTAGAATTGAAATTGAGGAAATTATGAACATGATGTTAATTGTGGGTTAATTGGATGTTGAAACTGCGGTTGGATTATTTACAGCTAGACAGTTTGGAAGTTCATTGAATTATTAATAACTAGATTATCACCTCATTGTTGTTGCTTTGTCGATTTATTAGCCCTGAATCATGTTATGAAGTTTAAAAATGCTAATTGGGCGAATTAAGGCATTAGACAAGCATGTTGGTTTCTATTTAGAAGTTATCACTAAATCAGTACAACTGTGTTAATTTCTATATTGGGCTATTGTTGAGAATATTATGCCTATATATGATGGTTTTATGAATTATTGGTTTATTTATGATAATATTAAACCGAGTTAGTAGTTGGAAGGCTTGAGGTAGAACTGTTAAGAAATTTAAGGTTCTTGTGATCGATGTTGTGTGAAGAGGGAGTTTGGGTTGTGACTTACCGTAATTGTGTGGATTGCAACGCCACGTGTGGCTTATTAAATAGATTCTACCGAGTTGTGTTGTGAAGTGTGTGAATGTGCTATGTGTAAACTCCTCTCCCCCTCAATGTGCTATGTGGCCAATTCTTTCTAAAAGTTAATACGTCTTTAAAAGAGAAATGGACCATTTAAAAACCTTGTTTTTACAATTTCGAACGCTTTTAAGTGCCTACCAATTACCTATTAGTTGATTAACATGTTTGTGGCCTAAAAGGGATCCTAAATCGTTGAACTATTTAGTTAGTGACTCGACTGAATAATCGATAGGTTTAGGAAATTTTAAAGTGAACTAAAAGTGAGTTCGAAAATGTTTTAAGGCATCGGTTAGTGTATGACTTCTCCTTGTGTTAAAAAGAATTTAGACAGCCTAAAAAAGAGCATTTTAAGGTGCTAATTGTGTGTTTAGCTGATTTGTATGCTATTTGCTTACTTGAGTCTTTATGAAATTTCGAGTTAAGGGCTAGTAAAACCGTTACGTTTCAAGAAGCATTTACATAGAAAGTTTATGAAGAGATGTTTGCCTCATAAATGAGCCAAGTGCTTTAAGTTTTTGAATAGTAGCAAGTTTGGGAACGTTTTAAGTCTTTAGTTTATTTATTCTTGAGTTTAAAAGGAATTGGAACGAGCTATAGAATGACAACTGAAGTTTTTATTTTGAATCTAATTTGAGTTACATGCTAACTAATTATTTTGAGTTAAGTTTTGAATAATAATGAGCTTGAAGGCGATCGAAGGTCTTAATTTACTTAAGCACCTCTCTTCGAGTTAAAAAGGAATTCTCAAACAAATCTAGCTTGCATTTATTGCTAACTAAGTATTTAAGTCTCAAATGGGTTTCGATTTCGAACTTAGTTTGAATTAAACGTTAACTAAGCACGTTATATCTCAAGCGAGTTTCGATCTACGATTTAGCAAACGTATTACGTTTAAAAGAAGCTTTTTAGCTAAAAAGGGATGTCGCCTTGGTGAGTTAGCGTTTTACATTTATAAGAAGTTTTAAGTTGAAAACGAAGTCGTTTTACGATTTCGCAACCTTATTACATTTATATGTAGCTTCTAAATTGAAAACAAAATCGTTTTACGATTTAGTAAACTTAATACATCTATGCAAAGCTTCTAATTTGAAAATGAATTTGTTTTGCGATTTAACAATGCTATTACATTTATACGAAGCATTTAAGTTAGAAGCTAAGTCGTTTTATGATTTAGTAAACATTTTACGTTTATAAGAAGCCTTTAAGTTATTTACGAAGCTGATTTACGTGTTAACAAATCTTATTTCGTTCATAAGAAGCTTGCAAGTTTAAAACTAAGTCATTTTACAAAGTAACAAACGTATTACGTTATTAAGAAGCTTTTAAGTTGAAAATGAAATCGTTTTACGATTTAGCAAACTAATTACGTTTATAAGAAGCTTTTAAGCTAGAAACGAAGTCATTTTACGACTTAGTAAACATATTACGTTTATAAGAAGCTTTTAAAGTTAAAAGTAAAGTCGTTTTACGAGTTAGTATGTTTATAAGATGTTTTTAAATTAAAAATGAAATGAGCTATAAGCATTTAGAAAAATTATAGTCGTTTTGTTAAAAAGTAAGTTTTCAGCAAAGTAAGCATTTGAAAAAGAGAAATGAAATACAATCTTAAGGGCTAAGAAAGTGCTAGGCAATTGGCCAGAGGGTAGGAACTGGACTCAAGATATGAGTTATCTTAGTGTGAGCTGTTCCTAGAAACTGGACGCAAAGATGGCGTGAGCCATTTCCCCCTAAAGAAATGTTAGGAACTAGACTCAAGATATGAGTTATCTTGGTGTGAGCTGTTCCTGAAAACTGGACGCAAAGATGGCATGAGCTCTTTCCCCCCTAAGGAAATGTTGGGAACTGGACTCAAGATATGAATTATCATGGTGTGAGCTATTCCTGAAAACTGGACTCAAGATATGAATTATTTTGGTGTGAGCTGTGCCCCAGATAAGTTATGATGTGTGACGCATAGGAAAACCTTGAGGGGGACTGGACTCAGGATATGATTATCCTGGTGTGAGCTGTTGCCCCACAGAGGACAATATCGAAGTTTGAGTTTATCTGCTCAGACGCATTTTGGCCGAAAATTAAGTACGTATACCCCGGGGATAACGTAGATTAAGAGTGACAATTTCACTTAAGGGCGGTGTTGACCTCCCTGGCCAGCACAATAAGATGTTTTTATATTATAAGTAAGTTCCTAAAAAGAAGGACATTTGGCTTTTGCCATTCTAAGAAGTTCAGGAAAGAAAAGAAGTTCTTTTAAAGTAACACGAGCCTCAAGAGGCCAAGCAAAGCATTTTTAAGTAAAGAAGAAAGCTTTCTAATGTACGTAACGTATACGTATTTTATGAATGTGTTCTGAATATGGTTTGAATGAAATTCCAAATGAAGTATAGTTACGTCTTAGTAATGCATCGTACATTCAAACTTTTCAATATACATATTCCATGAAAGAATGTTTCTTGCCAAGTCTTTCTTGCCAATTTGGATGTTTTGAGTACTTTTAGAAAGAATTATAAGCTTCAAAGAAGTTTATGTCGATTATAAACCATTCTTGGTATTTATTGAGAGTCACTATGTTTCCAAAAGTGAGTTTGAAGGCCTTTGTATCAAGTCCTTGTTGCATACTTGTTTATATGCCTGAATGCCTGCTAGTAGGGAAGTTTGGTCATTGAGGGCCTAGAATGGAGTTGAGTGGTTGGAATGATGTTTAAGGAGGGGTATCTTTCCTTAGGAACTATGATTGCCTAATATGATAGTAAAGTATGAATGCATGATATGTGACTATTATTAATATTATTGCCTGCAATTGTTTTGGGTTTTAAGGTGTAGGGGAATTCTCACAGAGCGTGTGGTTGCTCACCCCATTACTTTTCCCCCTTTTTCCCAGGCTTCTGTTATGACAGGTGGAAGTCAAGCTACTTACGCTGAGCTGGAAATTACCCCCGCTTGAGAAAGAGTTATGTGTGCCATATAGAAGTAGGTTGATGTGTTTAATGATGTAATGTAACGTATTCCTTGTTTGTAAATGTTGTAAACTAAGTTTCTAGCTCATATAATGCATATTGTTTATGAGTCGCTCTGTATGGCCATGTGGGCCAACCATCAGATTGGTTAGATGTCTTTAGTTAAAATTAGCTGTGTTTTGGGATGTAAACCCTAGTACTCCGGTCGTGTAAACCGTTGAGTTCTATATTTGATTTTCTTCTCTATTAATGAACTTTATGGTTGGTGTGCTCCCAGCGAGTGCCCCGTAGAGCTGTGGACTCCGGCGTGCAGCCATTGATCTTGTTCTAGAAGTTTCGTATATTTCCATTCCATGCAGGGATTTGTTGTAAGGCTTTTAGCCTGGGAAATGATCAGTTTATAGGCGAAACTCTGTCCGTTTCACCCCAGGAATTAAGTAAGAAGTAAGAAAACGTAATGCTCCTGACCGTAGGGGCTGGGGTGTTACAATTTGTTAAGACCCAACCTATACGAGCCTTTAAATGTTTTTTAATTCCATATGCCATCAATTTGTAATTCCATCATATCCTCTTGTTGGTTGCTGTGAACTTAATTGAGAGTAAACCTTCCTATTTTACTAGCTCATAGACCTATAATGCATCTTCCATATTATCCTCCTAAATTCTACCCACTTTAGGTCATCTAAAATTCCTTGGATAATCTCATGTGGCTTATTTTTATATCCTTTGAAGATGATTTTATTCCTAAGCTTCCATCCATTCCATTGAGGCAGAATGAAGCTAATGAATAATTGCATTCCACCATTGTTGAGAGTCAACTAGTACTTGCACCAACTTGAAATCCAGCTTTTTCAATGTGCATTTTCAATTTCCCTATGACATGCCCTAAATTGCTAATTTTCTAGACATGCCTCGCCATGGTACAGTTCCTAAATTGGTGTCATACCATCTCTAAATGATTCTCAATGAAGGTGACTAGGCTCAAACTATTACATTTTCTACCTTCACTTAAACTTTAGCTTATAAAGTAGCCTTCTATAAGTATTTTCTTATTTTGCAGGTTATAAAGTGAAGGTGATTAAATGGTGGAAAATTTAATAGAAAAGGTATGGATGCCTGATTAGGGAGATTATGATGCCAAAGCTTGGACACTCTACCCTCTTGGAAGCCTTCAAAGCCTTCAAGGACCTTATCGATATCCAAGATAAGTAGTGTAACATCTACACTCATGCTTGCCCAATAGCCACAATACTTATCAATTGAAGGCGGCACAAACTGTGAGTGATGCAGTATAGCCATGTCAAGTGGTATAACCATGGCACTTGGTATGGTTATGCCAAATGCTATGCATGACAGCAATGTTTAATTATAGTGATTTGGCATGTAATATGTGGCATTGCCGTACCAAGGTCGGGCCTTTTGGGTCAATATAAACACCTCTTCTTCCACATTTGTAATTAAATATTTCTAGCTTAGCTTTAGGCCTACTTTAGGGTCTACAAGTGAATTAATGTAAGATTTAGACTAGTTTCTAGGCACATTCAAGTTATTATTCATTCAAGTTTAAGATTGTATTCTTTCTCTACTTTTAATTTCTTGCAAGTTTGATGTTTGCTTTGTTTGTATGCATTTTTTTTTTTTTGAAAGTTTTGCATTACTAATTTCCACTTAGTCAATGCTCTAAATTTCATGTTTTAGCTCTCTAATCTCATTCTCATTTCCACTTTTAATCTCTAAATTTTTTCTCTTAAGAATCCAAATTTTAAGCTCTTTCCCTCTCCTCCTGTTTCGGGTTTGAAAACTCATTTTTCCACGTTTGAATTTTTGGGTCAGTATGGGTTAGATTAGGAGTATTTAGGATAGATTAATGCTCAACAAGTGGAGACTCACTACCAATTTCATTTCTCTTGCTCCATCAATGGAGTTCTAACCTCTATTGATGGATTTCAAGCTTTTGAGGTGCCTTTCTCTCTCTACTCTTGACTAGTTAGATTTGAATGTTTTCTAGTTAAATACAATGGTTTTTAAGTCTAATGGCAGTTAGAATCATATTTTTTATTAATTTTTTAATTATGCTTGTTGTATTAGCTAAAGTAATCATGTTTGTACTAATATTAGTAATTAATTAGTTTAGTTAAGCATGTTTAGTTTTATTCAACTCTTAGGTTAGTTTAAAATTGTGTTAGATTGGTGAATAAGTGACTTTATTTCAACATCATCACATGATGTTGATAATTTTCCTTACTCTCACAAAAAATACTTTCAAGAAAATGGCATCATTTTCAAGGATGGTGGAGCAAAGTTAAGTAACTTTGTGCTTTTATAGGTTGCGTGTAACTAGTTTTAGTTGTTGATGAGAGTGTAAATTCTGAAACCTATATTCTTTCATAATATTAGGGTTTTTATCCTAAAAGGATCGATGAAGGTTGGAACATGCTTGAATGGTTGAATACTTGTAAGTTTGAAAAGGTTGGTTGTGCATCTAAGATGTCTTTCCTCTCTCTATGTGTCTTTTATGCTAGACCATATTATGATGATGAATTTTTGAAATCTTGTGTCTTCCCCCTTAATCTCTTGAATATGCTCCTCCCATGTCTGGTTATTATCAAATATTTGATCATGATGCCAATTCTTATCCTCATGTTGCTTTGATGAACACTAAACTTGAACAAGGAAAGTCAAACATAAGAGATTCAATAGGGACATGATGAATTCATTTATAAACAAGTTCTTAAAATTGTTTAAACAATATAAGAGTGCATAATGCCTATTGTTCATGAGACTGACCTTAAGGTAGAGTGCTTCCGACTTAATAACTGTCTATTAGTTGAGTCTGACTCTTCTCCTCCCTTGAGTTCACACATTCATCTCAAGATAGTTTTAGGTAACTTTGAGGAGGAGGATAACTTTTGCTCAGTTTCTATTGTATATACACCCTTTGAGACTAGCTTGACCTTGGAATTCCTAAACGATGTCTTGAGCATTCCTACCCCTGCTCTTCCTCTACTTTCCTTAGGAAAACCCGAAGAGTGTGGTGATTATGAGGTTAAGCCCAGCATTGATAAGTCGCATGTTTATGTTGAGTTGGAGGATAATTATGAGGAGCTTATATTCAAGGAGACCCTCTTAGGGGGAGTTTTGTGAAGAGCTTGTACTTGAGGTGCCACCTCTATCTTTTAAGCTTATTAACCAACCCTCTTTACTTAATCCCTACTCCTTTTACTTGTTCTCTAGCTTCCCATTCCCCTAAGCATAATCATTCCAGGTGCATTGACTTTCATGTGACATACAATTGTAGTTCCGATGTAAGCCATGTGAAGAAAATGTTTAGCATGCTTGAGGGGAATTTGGTTATGTACGATGAGTCCTTAGGTACCTTTGGAGATCATAATCCCTCCCTTAACCCTTTTTAGGCACACCTGGAGGCCTTGACCTTCTGACAAGTTTAAGAAAGCATTGAGTATAATTCTTACAATTGTGCTTATCTTCTCTTACATGCATGCTTATGAGTTGTATGATTAAACATTTGATAACAAGTTGAGAGTTTTTACGACATCTAAGAAGGTGGCTTCAATTTTGAATGCCAAGGTGCAGCTAATGCTCCCATTGCTTCACTACTGCAGCATCTTGAGTAGAATCATTAGTTTAGGAGCACCCAATGCCTAGCCTATGTTGATCGTTCCAACTTCTCCTTTTTCTCCTTTTTCTTTTATCTCTCTTTTGCATATATTGTGCATATTATGATTGTGCTTTTGTTAGAGATTAAATTTGGTAGAAAAATGGGATCTGTTGACCTAAGGTGGCTATGATCACCATTGTTTACCGCGTGTGTGTTGGATTTTATGACCTATTTGTGGCGTTGTTTATTTTGTAGATATTTGTTGACCATGTTTTTTCCTAAGCATGTGCAGGTTACGTATTTGGTTTGTAGATTTATGTTGGTTTTACAGTTATGTTGGTTGTACGAATGGTTCTTAGCACCTTGGTTTCCTTAGTTTTGGAGTGCGGGGCGAGGTGTTACTTTTGCCCAAACGTATTGAAAATTTTTGAAAATCAAAAATGAGTTTTATCCGCTTCTGGGGATTTATACGCCACTTTAGTTCATTACGATCCCTAATGGCTTTGTTGTTGAGTTGTTTGATGCTAGTAGAGTGTGCACGATGGGATACTTAATGTAGGGTATATTCATAATTTCTCATTATAACCCTATCTAACATGTGTGATTTTGAGCCAATGTTGTACATGTGACCATTGACTCTTTATGCTAGTGGATGAAAATTAGGTTTAAGGATTCTTTTCTTGGTTAGTTGGACTTTTGGCTTCACGCTCTCAATTTGAAAAAAAAAAGAGAAAGAAGGAGAAGAAAAGAAAAAAACAAAGAGAAGAGAAATAAGAGTGTGGAAGAAAGCTTGATTTTGATACCTCTATTAGGATTGAATAAGTGCCTTGCATATCCAAATAAAACCTTTAATTAGGGAGGAAACCAAATGTGTGCTTACTTGTTCATTTGGGAGCTCAAGGCTTAACAAACGAAGAGCTACCCACCTAAGCTAAGCAGCCTAACAAGTCAAGTGAAACGAAAATGAGTGAAAAAGAGAGAGGTAACAAAAGAGACGTGAGCTTGATCATGCCTAATAAAGGGAAGTCCATTACCCAAGTAAAGGATGACCTTAGCCCCAATCTTAATTAAGCCACCATTGAGAGGGACTACTTTGCACTGAGCACCAAGGTGTACATATTTTGTCATGGCGTAGTGTGGGTTAAACGTAAGAACTAAAATTGCATTCGTAGGCTAATGGTATTTTGAGTGCTTGTTCTATATCTATATAACTTAGTAACTAGGTTGTTAGCATGTTCTAATTAATTACTTCACGGGCCCCGATTGTGGCGAGAGAAAAATGAGAGTTCCTCTTCATAGATCTTGCGTGGGACAAGTATGTCCTTGCAAAGAGACACCTCGATAAAGCAGAGATCACTCAAGGTCAAGGTCGGTGTCTATGGTAGAAGATGGGACAACCACAGTTGCCATGTGGTTATGAGTCGAACAAAGTCATGAATTTCAAAAAATAGTTTGAAATAATTTTTGAAAACTAAAATGACTTTTATGCCCAAAAAAAGTAAACATATCTGAAAACTAGTTGGTAGCCTAAGATGGGGGCTCCGATTCTTGGTTATAGAGCCTGAATGTCAAGGAATAGTCATTCCCTCCATCCTAAAGGACTAAATGCTACTAGTACATTGTGTCCTTTTAGATGTTTCAAATATTGATCAATTGCTTATTTAAGATAAATTGCTAAATAAAAAGATAAAAGAACCACTTATGTACGTTCATATAGGAATGTCCATGCAAACACACAAATATTTGACTCAGGGCCAATATATTGTTTAGTGTATGGTGAGTTTTCATTTGGATAATATCCAAACTGCTCTACGTACTGATTAATATAGGATTCAAATCTACTCTCGGATCAAAACCCTATGCAGTTCTCATGAGAATTCCATCATAAGCCTGTGAGTTCCGTTGGGGAAGGGTTAAGGACTGCATTTCATGTGTAGTTTTCATATTAAGAGGCTTTAAAGATTGATTCACATCTAGAGTTGGATTGATGTAGATGAGAATGGGGAGAGTTACTCAGGTTTTTAATTCTATTCTTGTAGTGAAATGATCCACTGATTCTAGGCATGAGTATGAAGATTAGACCTCTTAACATTCTTACATTGACTAAGAAAATGATTCCTTGGGGTATAAAGTGGGATAAATTTTTGTGGAGTTGATGACTTTGTTTTTTATGGATGATGGTTTTTTAAAACTTGGGATGGATTCCTGCCCATTGCACATGACAAAACAAGGGGACACAACCATCATTTTAGACATATTTGATCAACAAATAGTCTACTAAGAGCCGTAATGTATTTTTAAAGGTTGCTTAAATAGAGATGAATGTGGAGAAGTGATGAATGTTATATTCGCATTAACTTTATTAGTGTTTTGAGTGTCATTTTAGGAGATTAGTGTGCGCAATTGTGTGATTTTATACCCCTGTTCTACTTTACGCTCAATTTGGTGTTGTTGATGGTATTGTGTAAAATGTAAGAGGACTCAATTGTGCCTAAAAAATTGATGAAAAATTATACAAGGTGATAAGAGCCTACAAAAATTGGCCAAAGAACTGAAAGGGAGACGGTTTACCTGGGTATACAACATGGTTAACTCAAGATAGCATACACACTCAACCTGGGTTGATAAGATTTAGAAAATCAGTGGAGCAGCATGATCAGAGGCCACCACAACCAGGCCATGGTGATGGCCACTAGTTATGCTGGTCCCCCACGGTATGTCCATGGTGGGTCCCTTCATTTGTGCTTCCCGTTTCTTTGTAGTTGATTGTTTTCCAACCGACTTTAACGTTTGATAACCTTTATTTCTATGATAAAAGCATCCTTTCAACATTATTTTTCATCCATCCACTATCATATTCACCATGTAGGTGAGGTTTCATAGTAGAATAGAATAGAGAGAGCAAAATTAAAGTGACCATTTTGCGAAGATTCTATGTTGGGCTTGCAATCAACGGCTTCAATTACATTCTTTGACTAAACAATTTTATTCCGTCACCTTCTCTTTTCTCACTTTAGGATTCAAGTTTTCTAATTTTGATTAGTTTTGCTATTTTGATTATGGCTTTATGTAGATTATTGTTAATTTTCTCAAACTTGTGTTGATCTCTTCGGGATTTTGGAATCTATTAGCTTGTTTTATTAAATCCTAGATGTTTATTTCTATGTGAGATAGTTGATCACTTTCTTGCATGTATTGGGTATTGGATGAAGTGCTTAAAGGTGAAATATGATGTTAGAACCTTAGGATTTGTCTTGATTGTGTGGGGTCTTGAGAAAGTCACACCAATCAAGAAAGCACTCATTTGATAATCACATGCTCAATGAATCTAAATAAATTGAGAGCCCTTAAGAAATCATAATGGGTTAGATATAAGTATTTCACTTTAGCTTGAAAGAGGGTTATTATAATTCAATTATTGGTTTTAAAATAACCAATGGGGGAAGAAGTGCCTTATTGATGCGTTGATTAGGTGATTGCTTATTTTGTTTAATTCCATGAATATTTATTCATTAGATTAAATAGTTAATTATTTTAATTTCAATCTCAAGTTTTGATTCACTTAGCCTATCTTGAGGGAATACAACTTGGTAGCTTGACCTAGTCTCTGTGGGATTGGCCTTGATTTGTTAAAACGTCATCATGTGCTTACGGCCTGATCAACCATCCCAACGATCAGATGTGATGCATTTGATTATGACCTCAAATTTGATAAAGGGCCTTACCGTACATTGAAGAATTTCTCTACCTTAGGGATCAGTATGCAACTATTTAGAGGTATGTACAAAGGAGGTGGAGTCAAGAAATCCTTTAAAAGTATTTCGTAAAATATATTTATGACTTGCAAGTAAAGTCAAGAGGATCATGAGTCGGTGGTTATGATTACCGTTGTCCATTTAATCACTTTCATGGGCATAATCTTGGTACATTTCTGTGAGCTCAAATTAACTGAGTTTGAAATTTTTGAGCTATTAACATGGCTTAGGTACCATCCTAGGTTTATTTATCATGAGTCTCTTTGATTAAATATAGACTAATGACATGTAGGTTGCTTCTTCTGCTGTTAGCCAAGTTGGATTGTAGCAAATAGACTTAGGCTGGTCAAAGATTGAACGTTTAATTATTTGAACTTTAGTGTTAAAGATTTTACATGGACTAGACTAACACATAATAATGGATGAATAAAGCAAATATATACAAGACTTTTTACTATATAAAAGAGATCTAAAAAAATAAAGAAATGTCCTAACTTTTCTTCTTGCTCCGTTGACTCCTTCAAGGAATATTGACTTCCAGTCATGATTAAACATTGATGTCAAAAGTTGAGAAATGAGCTAAACACCTAATTATTCAAAGGAGGTTTACTAACTTGAAAAACCTTTTTTCGACAATTTTGAAAGAAAAATCTAGCACTTAGGTAAGTTGAACCCAAAACATTCCATAAAAATATATGAAATTAGGGGACTGTATGAAGAGCTTAAGTGCTGAACTTTTTTTAAAATTTGAAGATCAACAGGTTGGGCAAAATGAAATTAAAATTTGATTGTGTTGTACTTCATGAAAAATTATGAATTCTAAATTCAAAAATTCACATATTTTTGAAGGATGATCCACTTGAGATGATTCTAAAGCCTAAATACTTTACATTAAGTTTAGTTTCATTAATAAAAGTTTGAGGAAACAAAAAAAAAAAAAAAAGAAATGAGTCCATTAAGGTAGAAACTCAGGTATTTAAACTGAGTTTATTACTATAGACATGGTATCCATATTTCATTTACCAAAATTATTGAGATTGAGTTTTTCTAAATTGGTTTGTTGTGTAAACTAAACTTACCAATGAATATGCCCCATTTCAGTTTCAATTTTTTGGAAATATTAAAAAATTTTTGATTTTTTTAAAAGTTAAGGATTTGATCACAATTGAGCAAACAATCCTGTTTTAGAGCTATACACTTGAAATTTCATATCTTATGAACTGTATAGAGCTACAAGACATGACATATCAATCCAGAAAGCTATGGAAGTTTAGCTTATTTCATAGTAGCAAAGTATTTTGAGAAGAAATAGAGAAAAGGAGTTCTCCTAAACTAGTTTGTTGGGGTAAACTAAACATGCCAATGAATATATCCCATTTTCATTTCGATTTTTTAGAAATGTTAAAAGATTTTTGATTTTTTCTTAAAAAGAAGGATTTGATCAGAATTAAGCAAACAATCCTATTTTGGAGCCATAACTTTGAAATTTCATATCTTATGAAGTATGAAGAGCTAGGAGACATGACATGTTAATCTAGAAAGCCATGGAATTTTAGCTTATTTCATATTGGCAAAGTATTTTGAGAAGAAATGGAGAAAAGGAGGAAAATTGAAGAAAATAGGAATATGGCTGCATTTGCAGTAAGACATATGATATGATCACTCACAACGCCGATTAGGACCCATGAACAAGTGTTCAAATTCTTTTTGATATACATATATATATATATATATATATATATATATATATATTATATATATATATATATATATATATATATATATATATATATATATAGAATGGTAGTAAAATGATATATATTAGATTCAAGATCAATCTAAAAATTAGCCCCTAAACTTGACAAGCAAAAATTGTCTTATTTTATTGTAGTCACTTTGACTTTAAGGTCTTATACTCTTATTTAGTGACTTTTAAGCAATGCTTAGTCCATTTAAGCCTTCTTTTTGAATCAAAATAGAAAATCAAGGTAGTGGAGGCAAGTATAATTAATGAGTGAAGGAAAACATGCAATTTCGTAAGCAACTCTACCCCTCACTTATGTATTTCCCGAGGGTCTATGCTAAAACTCAATTCAAGGGCAAAAGCTTGAAACCATGAGAGAATACAATCAAGGAAAGCTCAAGAGAATGGCATGTCATAAGCTGGTTGTGAATCAGCCAAAACGTAAGGAGGGGAATTGATTTAGAATTAAGGGATTCTCGATGGTAAAAGGAAAAGAAAGGATAGATACTAAACTAAGCTTCGGATACAGAAATCACGACCAAAGACTAATCTAGGCAGAACTAAGCTTCTTCAAGGATACAGAAACACCACCAAGAACAAGATTAGGGGCCCTTAAACTATGATTAAGATACAGAAATACCACTTAATCAAGTTTAAGACTACACATGAAAACCACCCTAACCGGCCGAGCTAGAGATAAGCAAGTTTAGTGTTTTATAAGAAACAAGAGCAATGCTCTCAAATCTGATTTCAATTGATATTCAAAGCTTGGTTACAAAATGAGCATTCTAAGGCCTTTATATAAATGGCCTTAGGCAGAATGCTAGCAAAGGAGGTTTCCTCTATATGAAGGAAACATCTAAGTAAGCTTAGCTAGGTGCTTAGGACTAATCTAGTTTACAAGCTTGATTAATCTAAGCTAATTACAGCCTTTAAGCTTAGTAATACAAAACAAATGACTAAGCTTAACATTAAAACACTTAATTTAGCTTAATACATCAGAATACTAGAGAAAATAAACAAACAGCAGCTGCAAAGTGCTTTTCCCCTTTTCGGCTAGCCAATCAGATTGTAAGGTGCTGAATCTTCCTTTGTTTTCTCATTCGCTAGGCTCTTTCTAAGGCTGATTTGTAGCATATGATGGTGTTTTTTGCATCGTTGAATGTGTGTGGAGCAAGCAAGCAATGTAGAAGCTAAGGAAACCCACTTGAGAAGGAAAATACACCTAGGTGCTTAACTGGGTAGAATACTACAGTTTGCAAGCTTTGTTTGGATGCCACATTTCACATGCAAAATGTGGGCATGTGATGTATGTCCCGAGGGTCTAAGCTAATACTCAAACTCAGAGTGAAAACTTACAATCCAAGAGAGCATACAATCAAGGGAAATTAAGGGAAAGTGGCACATAATATGTTGGTTGTGAGGCAACAAATATGTGAGGGAGGAATGGAACTTAGAATCAAGGGATTCTAAGTGAAAATTAAAGGAAGTTTGATGTAATTTGATGTATATCTCAAAGGATGAATGGAACCAAGTTACAAGCTACCAAGAATATGAAGCAACCAAGTGAAAACCACATGGATTAGGTGTGGCACGGTCGTGCTCTTAGGCACGGGTAGGCCGTGCCACTTTGCTGGTTTGTGACACCATGTTTCTCACTTTTGCACGGTTGAGTATGGTTTGAGGTTTGTGATGGAAGCTAGACTATTAGAGGTAGTCTAAGCCTTGAATAAGCATGGGGATGGATATATGAGTGGCTTGTAAATGAGAGAAAGTGGGAGAGAAGCAAAGTTAAGAGTCACTAACTCCAAATTAAAGCTAGCAAACTCACTTTAACTCTCTTTGAATCCTTGAGTATAACACCAAATGAGATAGAACTAAACTTGAAGAATGGATACAGAAACACCACCAAACTCAAGTTTAGGGCCCTTAAACTGTGATTAAGATACAGATATCACCACTTAATCAAGCTTAAGACTTCACTTGAATACCACCTTAATCGGCCTAATTAAGGATAAGCAAGTTGAGTATTTGAGTTGCACTAAGGCATGAAAGCTACAAGCTCTCAAAACTGATTTTCATTCAAAATTGGAAGATGATATTCAAGGGGGCCATGTGATGCTTTAAATAGACCTAAGCTTAGCAAGCACACACACTAGCATACACCTCTAGCTTTCCTTACTAGCTAGGAAAGGTATTAAGCACTAATACAATCTGATTTGTGTTAAACTAAGTACAAGCTTGTTTAAACGAATCCAATACATTCTAAACATGAAGTAAGACAATACTAATACTTATTATACAATTATTTACTCATAATCAAAGCTAAAACATGCTGAAGATTTGCTGAATTCCCATTGGATAGCCGAAAAGCCAGTGTTACTTTACGGCTAGCCAATCACACGCAAGAGACCAAAAGATGGCTGCTTGTTCTTCATTGGTTGAGCATTTCAAGGTAGCATTCTATCTTCAGAGGGCTTAGGGATGTGTTCCAAGCATAGGAAAGTGTGCCACTCAGCATTGGAAGCAACCAAGCCAAAGGAAACCCACTTGAGAAGGAAAACTAGCTGCTGCTGTAAACTGGATTGTGCTGGCAGAATGCAGGGTCTGATTGCAGGCCACGTTTCCCAGAGCCAATGTGGTAATAACTTGTCTTGCCACACATGATTGGAAAGCTTGAGAAGTCCTCTAACAACTCGAAGTGGAATTACTCAATTTGGAGTTCATATGCCTGATCAAAATATCAAAATGGCTAGGCTGGTCTGAACCAGGTCTCAGTCTGCACGGTTTGGAAGATTGACCTGGTTCTTCATCTTCCACTTGACTTAACTTGCTTTTATCACTTGGACAATGTAGTTAACATCTTGGGGACCCAAAATATGTAAAAATACAAGACTTCTACTAAAATATAGCTTAAGAAATGAAAAGAACAAAACCAGGTACATTCTGACCCTGCTGGGCAGTTTTGACACCTTGGGATTATTTGCTAATTTGAATGGGTAAATGAAGTCCAAATGGGATGAAATTTGATTTGGTGCAAATCTAACTTCCTGAACTTCAATCCCAATGAAAAATATTAGACTTAAACTCTTATGATGGTTGAGTAATAAAGCATACAAAAACGGGTTAGCTGCTGGAATTAACCCTTGCCCTGCAGTTTCAATGCTTAAGCAAAACTTGGATGAGTTATTCATCCTTAAACCAGCATAATAAGATTACCTAATTGATTTGCATCCTTTTGAATCAAGGGGCATGAAGGGATATGCATCATTCTCCCCTTGTTAAAAATATTTGCCCACAAATCTAATTAAGTAATTACCTTCCCTTTTTGAATCAAGTTTGGCTGAAATAAAATCAGCCAATCAAACAAGTCTCTTTTGAATTTAGAGACTCTTTTCTTTACCTTCCCCTTGCCGATTGGAATGCTGGACGAAGGGGACTCCTTGAACATGCTTGGAACCACTTTCTCACATGCTCTTAATTCAGGATTAGGAACTGTAAGGAATGATTCTGAATTAAATTGACAGAAGGTTTGTTTGAGTGCTTTGGGTGTGGGTGGAGTGGGGGAAAAGGTTGATGGTTCACCAAAGGTCATGAATAGAATACTTCGATTCTCTTTGCATTTTGGTGGGTAGTAAGTGTCTAAGGCGAGCATTTCACCTTCATCCGCCTCAATCTCTATCTCCTCAAGATCATCTTCTTCATCCTCTTTCTTTTCCTCTTCTATTTCGACCTCCTCAGTTGCCTTCCATTCAGCTAAGGTAACATACCTTCGGTTTGTACAATCTGATGCTAAGTGACCAAAGCTTTGGCACTTAAAACACTTTGGGATGTTTTTAGGAAGGGGTTTTTGTGTGAGTTGTGGGGGTAGGCCTTTTTGTGGAGTTTGGTTTTTTTGTGGAGAAGGGGAAAGGGATGCCGTGGGTTGAGGGACATAAGATGAACTCCCCTTGTTTAAGGTTTGTTCATATGGTGAGGGATTTGGGATTTCATGTCGTGGGGGCAGTTTGCTCTTATTTTGCTGCTCAACCTTGTGAGCTAGCACACATACTTCATCAAAAGAAGTGTAAGCTTGCAAATCAACAATATTAGCATACCTAGGATCAAGACCTCCCAAGTATCTAACAATTGTTTGTTCTTCTGGCTCTTGAATATCACACTTAATTACAAGCTTTTCAAATTGACGAGTGTATTCTTCCACACTCAAATTACCTTAGTTCAAATGGTGGAGTTGAGAGTAGCAATCTTGAACATAGGTAGAAGGAAGAAATCTAGCCTTGAGCTTTGACTTCATCTTCTCCCAAGTTCTGATTTTGGACCTCCTTTCTCTTACTCTTTTGGCATACAAGTTAGCCCATCAAAGAGAAGCATACTTACGAAGCCTTAAAGCAATCAGCTTCACCTTCTTGTCTTCTGGGATGTCCTTGTACTCAAAAACTCTTTCAACTGTATGTAACTAATCCAAAAACTCTTCAGGATCAAGCGTGCCTTCAAATTCTGGAATTTTAACTTTGAAATCATTTGCACTAGCTTGATTTCGTGAGTCTTGTCTAGTCATTCTTAATGGTTCATCGTCACTGGATGAATCAAGAGTATGGCTAAACACTTGTTCTTGTCTTTCGGAATCAGATTGGAATGGTTCTTCATTAGCTTGTTGCTTTTGCTTCAAATATGCACCAAGCTGTTTTTGGAGGCACTCATTTTGAGCTTGAATTTCTTGATTCCTTTTTGAATCCTCTCTAGTTTTGCTAACCAAAAACTCGGTTTGCTTCATTAAGGCTTCGAACCTTTCTTCCAAGGTCATGCTTGTTGAAGCCATGTTTGAACAAAGTTTCAGGTTTTGTGTTTGGATTTTTTTTTTTTGAGTTCTGGGGAGTTTGGGGATGAATACCAGGCCAAGGAGAAACTTGCTCTGATACCAAATATGACGTATGTCCCGAGGGTCTAAGCTAATACTCAAATTCAGAGTGAAAACTTATAATCCAAGAGAGCATACAATCAAGGGAAATTAAAGGAAAGTGGCACATAATATGTTGGTTGTGAGGCAACAAATATGTGAGGGAGGAATGGAACTTAGAATCAAGGGATTCTAAGTGAAAATCAAAGGAAGTTTGATGTAATTTGATGTATATCTCAAAGGATGAATGGAACCAAGTTACAAGCTACCAAGAATATGAAGCAACCAAGTGAAAACCACACGGATTAGGTGTGGCACGGTCGTGCTCTTTGGCACGGGCAGGCCGTGCCACTTTGCTGGTTTGTGACACCATGTTTCTCACTTTTGCACGGTTGAGTATCGTTTGAGGTTTGCGGTGGAAGCTAGACTATTAGAGGTAGTCTAAGTCTTGAATAAGCATGGGGATGGGTATGTGAGTGGTTTGTAAATGATTGAGTGGGAGAGAAGCAAAGTTAAGATTCACTAACTCCAAATTAAAGCTAGCAAACTCACTTTAACTCTCTTTGAATCCTTGAGTATAAACACCAAATGAGATAGAACTAAACTTGAAGAATGGATACAGAAACACCACCAAACTCAAGTTTAGGGCCCTTAAACTATGATTAAGATACAGATATCACCACTTAATCAAGCTTAAGACTTCACTTGAACACCACCTTAATCGGCCTAATTAAGGATAAGCAGGTTGAGTATTTGAGTTGCACTAAGGCATGAAAGCTATAAGCTCTCAAAACTGATTTTCATTCAAAGTTGGAAGATGATATTCAAGGGGGCCGTGTGATGCTTTAAATAGACCTAAGCTTAGCAAGCACACACACTAGCATACACCTCTAGCTTTTCTTACTAGCTAGGAAAGGTATTAAGCACTAATACAATCTGATTTGTGCTAAACTAAGTACAAGCTTGTTTAAACGAATCTAATACATTCTAAACATGAAGTAAGACAATACTAACACTTATTATACAATTATTTACTCATAATCAAAGCTAAAACATGCTGAATTCCCATTGGATAGCTGAAAAGCAAGTGTTACTTTACGGCTAGCCAATCACACGCAAGAGACCAAAAGATGGCTGCTTGTTCTTCATTGGTTGAGCATTTCAAGGTAGCATCCTATCTTGAGAGGGCTTAGGGACGTGTTCCAAGCCTGGGAAAGTGTGCCACTCAGCATTGGAAGCAACCAAGCCAAAGGAAACCCACTTGAGAAGGAAAACTAGCTGCTGCTGTAAACTAGATTGTGCTGGCAGAATGCAGGGTCTGATTACAGGCCACGTTTTCCAGAGCAAACGTGGTCATAACTTGTCTTGCCACACATGGTTGGAAGGCTTGAGAAGTCCTATAACAGCTCCAAGTGGAATTACTCAATTTGGAGTTCATTTGCCTGATCAAAATATCAAAATGGCCAGGCTGGTCTGAACCGGGTCTTAGTCTGCACAGTTTGGAAGATTGACCTGGTTCTTCATCTTCCACTTGACTTAACTTGATTTTATCACTTGGACCACGTAGTTAACATCTTGGGGACCCAAAATATCAAGACTTATACCAAAATATAGTTTAAGAAATGAAAAGAACAAAACCGGGTACATTCTGCTGGGCAGTTTTGACACCTTGGGATTATTTGCTAATTTGAATGGGTAGATGAAGTCCAAATGGGATGAAATTTGATTTGGTGCAAAGCTAACTTCCTGAACTTCAATCCCAATAAAAAATATTAGACTTAAACCCTTAGGATGGTTGAGTAATAAAGCACAAAAAAACAGGTTAGCTGATGGAATTAACCCTAGCCCTGCAGTTTCAATGCTTAAACAAAACTTGGATGAGTTATTCATCCTTAAACCAGCATAATAAGATTACCTAATTGATTTGCATCCTTTTGAATCAAGGGGCATGAAGGGATATGCATCAGCGTGATTTGGATTTCCACATATGGTTGGAAAGCTTAGGATGTCTTCTAATGCCTCCAGGTGGAATCACACATTTTAGAGATCATTTTCCCATCAAAATCCATAGAATACTTAGATTGGTCCAAAACCAGGTCCAGCCTGCACTGTTTAACAAAATGACTTGGTTCTCCTAGTCTACTTAATATAAACTCGATTTATTTGCATGCTTACGTAGCTAAGGCGTAAGGAACCAACATATGTAAAAATTGCAGACTTAAACCTAAAACAAGTCAAAGAAATACAATACACAAAATCGGACTCATTTTTGTCTCATTTGGCAGTTTTGACAGTTTGGATTAAAAGACTGATTTGGATGGGTATATGAAGTCCAAATGAGCTGAAACTTATTTTGTTGGAAAGCTAACCTCTTGGACTTCAAGCTCATAGCAAAATATTGGACTTAGATGCCATGGGAGTGGAAAATATTTGGTTCCCAATGCCGGGCTGCTGCACTGCTTTAAACCCAAAACCTTCTGTTTCAAGTCCTTTGACAGTTTAGAAAACAATACTTAATTTAAAACTAACTTAATTGCATAATTGCGTTTATTAGGATGTTAATAAACTCTATTTGCAAATAAATCAATGTTAAATTAATTTTGAGTTCATTAATCAACTTAAAACTGAAACAGGTTCAAAAAAATGATTAGGGCTAATTGAGGATCGCATGGGCTGATGTCCATCATCCTCCCCTTGTGAGAAAAAATTTATCCTCAAATTTAAGCCATTCAATCGAGCTAAAATAACACCAACCACTCAAACAAGTCTTTCTTGTCTTCAACGGTTCCTTTTCCCTTATGATTCACATGGATTTGAGTCTGGTTTGGATGGAAACATTTGGATTCTTTGGGATTCCATTGCTCACAAGCTCTAAATTCAAAAATAGAAGCTTGAAGTAATGGTGTACTAAAGGAAATGAAATGGTTGGATTGATATGGTGTGTTTGTGGGGTTGTATGGTGGAGGTGGGAAGGAGTATAAAGGTGTGGATGGACAAAAGTATGGAGATTAGCTGGGTTGTGTGCACAACTCTCTCCATTGATAACCCGCGAACATATCTTACCCTAACCCATAGGTTGGAGTGAGATACGTCCTCCCTTTGTTCAGCTTCATCTTCTTTTGGATATCCGAAGTGTTGAATTCCAAGAGTACACAACCATAAGAGGGGGGTGAATTGTGGTGTCTGATTTTTACATTGTAAATAACAAACACCCTCACAGAGGTTATTCTCAGATGACAAACACCCTAGTGACTTGTTTGCAGGGGGTGTTCTCAAATATTGCAAATGCGAAAATCACCAAGATAAATACGGAAAATAAAGCACACACACAATTTTTACGTGGAAAACACCTCTAGCCCAACTGAGGTGTGAAAAACCACGACCTACCTCATGTAGGATTTAACCACTTTCACTAACGGGCTTCACACATTACAAATGTAACACACCTTGTTACAACTTGCAACCACGTAACCTTCTTCTCTAAGAAGGGTTACACCACGTCCAAATCTCACCAGATTGGACACGTCCAAAGTCCACACGACTGAGGACCACTCACTCACTTTTCTGATCCAAGATCAGGGTTACAAAACACCTTACGGGGGTGCTTCTGATTTAAGCAGATGTAAGGTACAATGAGGTCCTAGTATGCCAATATCTTGAAAGCTCAGTTTAAACACAACTTATCTCAGTTTTTCTTTTCTCAAGCGTAACTCAAAAAATTCTTCTCACTAGAAAAACCACTTTTGAAATTTTCCCTTTTTGCATATGTTGTGTATGTTTCTCGTCTTTTTTCCTCTGTGCAAATGGGAGTGAAATGCTGAGATTTTAAACACAAAATCCAACGGTCAAAAACAAGGAGAGGTGAAAGAATCAGCCAAGTATGAAAAACGATTTTCAAGCAAGAAATACTCCCCAACGGCTAGTGATAAATTTTTCCCAAAATATAAGGGATTTGTTATCTTAAGAGATAACCCTTATCTTCCCATAGCCGTGAAGAAGATTCAAATGACAACCAGAAATCTTCAGCTTTTGAAATTTTATCATATCCGAAAATATAGGCAAAGGGAATCTTTTAGTTTTTGGCAATTCTCCCAAAACCTATTTTCGCAAATCTCCCATAATATTTTCAAGAAATATCCTTTCCAGAAAAATAGCAATCTTGGAATTTAAAGAAAGTATTCTGGAGATCTTGGCCAACCGAAATGAATTTTCAAACATAACCGGGTATGGCCACTTCAGTTCAGAAACACCCTAGGCACCCTGTTTGCAGGGTTGTTCGCAACTGGTGTTCTGAAGCACTTAGCGCAAATACCGATTCAAGAGGTGTTTAAAATGATGTTTTCAATATTGGCATATTAACAAGAGTCTAAATAAATAAAACCTATATACCCAAGACTTCTTGTTTTGAACCAGTCATCTTGTCCAAGATTTGTAGAGCTGCTGTGAACACCAACGCCACCTTGTTTGCTGGGGTTGTTTTTTGCATTGCTAGAGTTCAGGAACATGCCTTACAATCAACTGTCGAGAGGGTGTTCTTGACTTAATATAGAATCACCAAGTAAAACCTGTTTTGAAGACTTGTTCTCACATGTAGCAAACCAGTTAATACAATAAAGATCACAAACACCAGTTAGGCCTGTTTGGAGATCGTGTTTGGAGCAACATTACTTGGACAAAGTTTTACACTTGGATTTGTTATCATCAAAACTAAATATACTCAACAAATTCCCCCTTTTGATGATGACAAACCAAGTGACCATATTGACAAAATTAAAAAGCTTAACAACGAACGATTAATGCTGATATGGATCCTCTAGGTGCTAGGTCATACATCATATGGTCTTATTCGTATGGTCTTATTCCCCCTTTTAGCATCATTAAAAAGCATAAACAACAGTATGAATGCAAGAAAAGAGATATGGAGCATAAGGTGCAAGAAGCATCATGAAAGAGATATTGCATTAAAAACAGTACAATGCCAAAAACGAAGAGGGGAGGAGGAAACAAGAGAACAGCCTAGAGAATCAGGGTGCAGGGGGTGGTCTCGTTTGCAGAGGAGGAATGCTGGGGGCAAGAGTGGAGAGAAGGACAAGCAATTCCTCATGGCGTTTGGCGGAGAGGGCTTGCTCCTCAGCCAGAGCAGCCTTGACAGCTGAGAGCTCACCCTTGAGGCAAGCATTGTCCTCAAGAACAGCCTTAAGTTTGAAGGAAGGTTGCCCAGAAACAGGCGGTCGAGGTGGTCGACGACCCTGTTTGGAGACTGATCCTTCGCCAACCTCATAGCCACACCCGAGCAGAGTGTCAATCCCAATCTCATCAACGACTTGGGCCTCCACTTGCCGTGTGAGCACTATCCCAAGGTGCTCAAACACCCTTATCAGCAGAAACCCATATCCAAGATCATGGGCCCGGGTGGTGTTCGCAATTCGCCCTATGTGGCGAATCATGATTGCAGGGAGGTTGATTGGTTCCTCCCGATCCAGTAAGTCCACCAGGCATTGATCGAGGGCATCAGCTGAGTTTCACCCTTGACCTCGCGGAATTATGTTCTTGATAGTGAACATAAACAATAGTTGGTGCAGGGAGGTCATTTCACCCTTCTTAACAGAGAGGGTGTTCTCAGGCCCTGTTTTTGACTGAGGCGTTGGGACACCTCTAGGAGCCTGGCTGTTTCTAGGGCTGTTTTGTCTTCCCTCACATACACGTCAAAGCCTTGGGAGGGTACTCCCAAAATTTTCCCTAGTGTGGGCGCATCAACTTTAATGCGTTGCCCATTCACAAAACTAGTCACCACCCCTTCAGTGACACCGCAGTTGGCGTAAAACTCAGCCAACTCAGGTACAGAACACCCCAGCTGGGTGTTTGCAAACAAGTTGAGCCAGCCTTGAGCGCGCAACTTGGTCAGGAACACCCCCAGGCCCTGTTCCTCGAAAAAGCTTACATTCACTACCTTCCCCCTGACGACATTGCGCTTAAGCAACTGCGCATGTTTGTCAGACATAGGAGAGGGAGTGAACTGCTTTAGGCGTTTTAGGGCAGGAACAGAGGTGGTAGCTTCTGGTAGGGGGCTGTTCTGGGCTTTCGCTTGAGGGGTGTTTTTGCAGGAGAGGGCTTCACAGCAGGTTTAGTGGTTGATTTTGGAGGGGCTTGTTCTTCAAAGGACTCGGAGAACACTGGTGTCCCCTGTTTGAAGGAGGTGTTCTCAGAGTCAGAACTTGAGAACGCTTCGGTAGAAGAGGAGGAAATCTCCTCGATGACAGGAGCAGAGGGTTTGGAGATACGGGGGGAAGATTGAAAAGCTAGTCTTGCAGACTTGCGAGAAGGCTTGGAGGATTGTGGAGAAGAGGGAGTTTGAGAGGGCTGAGACCTTGGTTGTGGCCTTGTTCTTGGCGTTCTGCTACGCCTGGCCACTATTTTCACCCTTTTCCTTTCTCTCCAGTTTGAGCGACCGGAGTGGGGGTTTCAGCTTCAGGGAGAGAATCCTTCTCTAAACTCTCCTCTGATGTCTCATTCGACTTCCCTTGGAAATCGACATCCAGATTCTCCACAAACACACCTTCGACAGAGGCAGCCCCTGTTTCTGGTACTGTTTCAGGAAACAACCCAGAAGAACAGGGCTCAAAATTAAACCCTTCAGGGGTTTCCAAGATTTGGTCTTGAGACCCCGATAGTGTACCCTCTGACTCGACTTTAATGGGACAAGCAATTGTCCCTACAGGGAACACCAATTCCCTTCCACACTCGAAGGGAATATCATCCATCCCCATTCCCACTGATTGTAGGGACAAGCTTTTCAGGAATTTAAAAGGCTTGTACAGGATTGGGCGAGGGGGAGCAGGGATTGAGGACGCAAGAACGAGGTCGTTTGATTGAGAGGAGTTGTTGAGAGCCATTGTTGCTAGAGGAGAGAGATTAGGGTTTAAGGCTTTGCAGGTTTCTCAGATTTTACAGTACTGAGAACAGGGCATATAAAAAGAGAACGAGAGAGAGAGAGCACCCAAAATCTTTTAGAAGATTTCTTAGTTTGCAACGGGTGTGAGACTTAAAAGCTTGTGGCTTGGGAAGGAAAAACACATCGAGCAACCAAGGGGCATACCTGTTCTCTTCGTTATGCCTGTTCTTTGCCGTCTGATCTTGATTAGACTTAATGGTATTAAGGCGGCTTCAGTACATCCCCTTATGCTGCACTGAGGTACTCTTTCTATCAACTAGAAATCTAGCATAGTCAGCATCAGCATATCCAATAAGATCAAAATTGCAACCTCTAGGATACCATAAGGCTAAATTGGGTGTATGTTTCAAATATCTTAGTATCCGTTTCATAGCCTTAAGGTGAGTTTCCTTAGGATTAGACTGAAAACGGGCACATAAACCAACACTAAAAACAATATCTGGTCTACTAGCGGTTAGGTATAGGAGGGACCCAATCATGCCCCTATAGAGTTTCTCCTCAACTGAGGGACTCCCATCATCCATAACCAACCTGGTTGAACGAGAAATAGGAGTGTCTACGGGTTGGGCCAACTCCATCCCAAAACGCTTAAGTAGCTCCTTGATATACTTTTGTTGATGGATCATGGTGCCGTTTGGAGTTTGCTTGATTTGTAAGCCTAAGAAAAAGTTAAGCTCACCCATCATGCTCATCTCAAACTCACTCCTCATAATATTTGAAAATTCATTGCATAAATCATGATGAGTTGCACCAAATATAATGTCATCAACATATATTTGGACAATAAATAAATGTTCCCCCTTAGATTTTAGAAACAAGGTATTGTCTACCTTGCCTCTTCTAAAATCATTTTCAATTAAAAACTTGACAACCGTTCGTACCAAGCTCTAGGAGCTTGTTTTAGGCCATAAAGAGCTTTGTCAAGTTTGAAAACACGGTTAGGAAATTCACTGTTTTCAAAACCAGGGGGTTGTTTGACATACACCTCTTCTTTAAGGTATTCATTGAGGAATGCACTTTTCACGTCCATTTGATATAGCTTGATTTCCATATGAGCTGCAAAGGCTATTAAGATTCGAATAGCCTCAATTCTAGCAACTGGTGAAAAGGTTTCTTCATAATCGATCCCTTCTTCTTGATTATATCCTTGAACAACCAGCCGTGCCTTGTTCCTAGTGACTGTTCCTGACTCATCCAGTTTGTTTCAGAACACCCAGTTGGTTCCAATGATTGTTCTCTCTGCAGGTTTAGGTACAAGGTGCCATACTTTGTTTCGTTCAAATTGATGGAGCTCTTCTTGCATTGCCGTGACCCAATCTGAATCTGCAAGAGCTTCATTCACACTTTTTGGCTCAATGTTAGAAAGAAAAGCATAGAAAGCACAAAAATTCTTTAGTTTAGATCCAGTTTGCACTCCAGTATTAATATCTGACAAGATTTGATCAAGAGGGTGCGAACTATGGTGCTTCCATGGCCTAGGATTAAGTGGATCCACAGACACATGCTCTGTTCTAACTGAAATGTGTGTAGGATCAGGCTCAAGAACACCTCCTGATCCTGTTTCTACACCTGTTTGCAAGCTTGTTCCTGAAGAACATGGTTCCGAATAGGGTTCAACGGTGTTACCCCCTGTTTGGTGTTCACCTTGCCTGCTGTTCTGAGAAACACCCTCAGGAGTTGTTTTCTCCATGATGTTCTTACCTCGTTTATCTTGGAGCAATACTTCTTTTCGAACAAGACCTAATTCAAGTTCATCTTCCTGTGCATCATTCTCACTCAACAAGTTAGATTCATTAAAAAGCACATGCACACTTTCCTCAACACACAAGGTCCTTTTGTTAAAGACTTTGTATGCCTTGCTGTGAGAAGAATAGCCAAGAAATATTGCCTCATCACTCCTAGGGTCAAACTTTCCTAAGACATCCTTCCCATTATTATGCACAAAACACCTACAACCAAATGTTCTTAGGTGCGTAATATTGGGTTTTCTGCCCTTGAAAAGTTCATAAGGAGTTTTGTTCAAAATGGGTCTGATCATGCATCTATTTATAATGTAACATGAGGTGTTCAATGCTTCTGCCCAGAAATACCTAGGAAGACCACTAGCAATAAGCATTGTTCTGGTCATGTCTTCCAGGGTGCGATTTTTGTGCTCAACCACCCCATTTTGTTGGGGTGTTCTTGGAGCTGAGAAGTTATGATCAACACCATGTTCATTACAATAGTTGATAAAACTTGCATTTTCAAACTCAGTTCCATGATCAGATCTCAAGTAATTAAGGAGTGTCCTACTCTCTTTTCAACCTTTTTGAGAAAGGCAATAAAATTCTCAAAGGTTTCATCTTTGGATGCCAAAAACAAGGTCCAAGTAAATCGAGAGTAATCATCCACTACAACAAGCACATACTTTTTCCCACCTCTACTAGTTATCCTCATGGGACCACACAAATCAATGTGTAATAATTCTAGAGGTCGGGTAGTGCTTACACATTTTTTCGATTTAAAAGAAGATCTGACTTGTTTGTCTTTTGCACAAGCTTCACATACCTTGTCATCATTAAATTTGATGGAAGGTAGTCCAATAACCAGGTCTTTTGAAACAAGTTTGTTTAACAAGGACAGGCTTGCATGACCTAGTCTCTTGTGCCATAGCATTATATCATCATTTAATGCATTTAAACAAGTCAGATTATTTTGGGGAAGAGTGGAAATACAAACTTTATAAACATTTTGACATCGCTTCCCCCTCAACACAACATCTCCTGTGTCGTCATTCACAACCAAGCAACGTGTTTTTGAAAACAGTACTAGGTTGTTCTTGTCACACAGTTGGGACACACTTAGCAAATTGTGTTTTAACCCATCAACTAAGTGCACATTATCAATTAAGTGGGAGAGAGTTTTACCAATATTACCTATACCGATAATTGTCCCAGACTTGCCGTTTCCAAATGCTACACTCCCACCATTCAAAGCTGTAAGTGAGAGAAAATTTGATCTTTCACCAGTCATGTGCCGTGAACACCCACTATCAACAAACCACAACTGCCTGTTTTCAAGGGTGTTAGTGAGGTTGTTCGTAAGGTTGTTCTCTCTCACTTCAGCCTGCAAAACAAATCACGGGTTAGTTTTGGGAACCCAGATCCACTTGGGTCCCATTCTTTTAGACATGTAAAGCTCATCTTTTCTAATCCAGATTTGTTTCACATACCTTTCATTCTTTTCATTGGCATGTTTTCTTAAAGGGCAAGTGTATCTATAATGACCTGTTTTACCACAATGAAAGCAAACGATGTTTTCAGGTAATCCCACATACTTTCTATGTATTGGGTAAACGGTCCGTTTATGCTTGTAACCAAGTCCCTTTTTGTTTCTACTGTGATGAGTGTTTAACCAATCAAGGGCTTGTGAAGATTTGTTCCAGCGTTTGTTTGTGGCAAGATCAGTTTCTAATTTTCTATGGTGGCATTCAAGCTCTGCTTTTCATTTAGCAGGGATTCAACTATTTCTTCCACTTCAAAGAGTTTTTTCTCTACTTGTGTATAATCGCCTTCTTTTAGAAAGAGGTCTTCTCTAAGCACGTTAATATTCTCATGTAAACCGAGTTTTTCATTTTTGAGAATTTCATTTTCAAGCTCTAGGCCACGAACTTCTCTTTTTAGATCAGCACAGGTGTCTATCAAATTATATAGAAGTTCTTCTAAAGTGGCTTTGTTAAGACCATGTACCTTGTTCTTGAGATCTGAGAAGCTGATTGTTGATTCATCATCTGAATCTGAATCACTTTGTGCCATAAGTGCTACGACTCCTTCTTCAGCTTCAGATTCTCCTTCATCCTCAGAGGAATCTCCCCAAGCAGCCAGCATAGGTTTCGAGAATCGCTTGCCCAGATTGTTTACAGGGTGTTTTCGACCCTATTTTTGAGGGTGTTCGGGCATCTGATCTTCTCGAAGCAGAGGGCAATTTTTGACTAAGTGATCTGGTTTGCCGCACTTGAAACGCCCTGTGAGCTGTTCTTTAGGGGTGTTTATGGACTTACTGAAGTCTTTTCTTTTGTTGTTCTCCTTGACCTTTTTGACGAATTTCTTGAATTTTCTGGACATTAGAGCCATATCTTCATCTTCAAGGTCAGAGTCAGTGTCCTCAGGTGCTTTCAAGGCAAGCCCACGATCCTTCTTTTGCTCCTCTGTTTGTTGTGAGTTCTTTCGGAGTTCATAGGTCTGGAGATTACCAATCAACTCGTCGAGGGTGATCTTGTTCATGTCTTTAGCCTCTTAGATGGCTGTTACTTTGGCCTCCCACGTAAGAGGTAAAATTCTGAGGATTTTCCTCACCAACTCTTTAGTGGTGAAAGATCTTCCCAGGGATTTTAACTCGTTCGTGATGTGGGTAAACCGTGTATACATATCCATCACAGTCTCACGATCACCCATATCAAACAACTCATATTGTCGCATAAGTAGCTCAATTCTAGATTGTTTAACTTGACTCGTACCTTCATGAGCAACTTGCAGGGCATTCCAGATAGCTTGGGTTGATTCACACTCAGAGATGCGAGTGTATTCATCGGGTCCTAGGCCAAAATATAGAAGCTTTTTGGCCTTGGCATTTTTCTCCATCTTTTTGTAGTCCTCGGCATCAAACTCATGAGGTTCTTTGGGAGCTGTTTTTCCTTCAGGAAGGGTTTTTATGGGAACAAAAGGCCCGTTCTTGATGAGCATCCATAACTCATAGTCTTCGGCTTGTATATAGTTCTCCATCCTATTCTTCCACCAACTATAGTGTTGGCCATTGAAGTAAGGAGGGCGAGTAATGGATTGTCCTTCAAGAATTCCTTGTGGAGTACTCATCTTCAGAATCTCTCAAGGTGTTAACCTTTTGTAGGAGAACCTGCTCTGATACCACTTGTTGAATTCCAAGAGTACACAACCACAAGAGGGGGGTGAATTGTGGTGTCTGATTTTCGCGTTGTAAATAACAAACACCCTCACAGAGGTTATTCTCAGATGACAAACACCCTAGTGACTTGTTTGCAGGGGGGTTCTCAAATATTGCAAATGCGAAAATCACCAAGATAAATGCGGAAAATAAAGCACACACACAATTTTTACGTGGAAAACACCTCTAGCCCAACTGAGGTGTGAAAAACCACGACCTACCTCGTGTAGGATTTAACCACTTTCACTAACGGGCTTCACACGTTACAAATGTAACACACCTTGTTACAACTTGCAACCACGTAACCTTCTTCTCTAAGAAGGTTTACACCACGTCCAAATCTCACCAGATTGGACACGTCCAAAGTCCACACGACTGAGGACCACTCACTCACTTTTCTGATCCAAGATCAGGGTTACAAAACACCTTACGGGGGTGCTTCTGATTTAAGCAGATGTAAGGTACAATGAGGTCCTAGTATGCCAATATCTTGAAAGCTCAGTTTAAACACAACTTATCTCGGTTTTTCTTTTCTCAAGCGTAACTCGAAAAATTCTTCTTACTAGAAAAACCACTTTTGAAATTTTCCCTTTTTGCGTATGTTGTGTATGTTTCTCGTCTTTTTTCCTCTATTCAAATGGGAGTGAAATGCTGAGATTTTAAACACAAAATCCAACGGTCAAAAACAAAGAGAGGTGAAAGAATCAGCTAAGTATGAAAAACGATTTTCAAGCAAGAAATACTCCCCAACGGGTAATGATAAATTTTTCCCAAAATATAAGGGATTTGTTATCTTAAGAGATAACTCTTATCTTCCCATAGCCGTGAAGAAGATTCAAATGACAACCAGAAATCTTCAGCTTTTGAAATTTTATCATATCCGAAAATATAGGCAAAGGGAATCTTTTAGTTTTGGCAATTCTCCCAAAACCTATTTTCGCAAATCTCCCATAACATTTTCAAGAAATATCCTTTCCAGAAAAATAGCAATCTTGGAATTTAAAGAAAGTATTCTGGAGATCTTAGCCAACCGAAATGAATTTTCAAAGATAACCGGGTATGGCCACTTCAGTTCAGAAACACCCTAGGCACCCTGTTTGCAGGGTTGTTCGCAACTGGTGTTCTGAAGCACTTAGCACAAATACCGATTCAAGAGGTGTTTAAAATGACGTTTTCAATATTGGCATATTAACAAGAGTCTAAATAAATGAAACCTATATACCCAAGCCTTCTTGTTTTGAACCAGTCATCTTGTCCAAGATTTGTAGAGCTGCTATGAACACCAAGGCCACCTTGTTTGCTGGGGTTGTTTTTTGCATTGCTAGAGTTCAGGAACATGCCTTACAATCAACTGTCGAGAGGGTGTTCTTGACTTAATATAGAATCACCAAGTAAAACCTGTTTTGAAGACTTGTTCTCACATGTAGCAAACCAGTTAATACAATAAAGATCACAAGCACCAGTTAGGCCTGTTTGGAGATCGTGTTTGGAGCAACATTACTTGGACAAAGTTTTACACTTGGATTTGTTCTCATCAAAACTAAATATACTCAACATGAAGTGCTTTCCAAAACAAGCATTTCACCCTCGTCAGGTTCATACTCATCAAATTTCGGAGGTAGGTTGAAATTAACCTCCTTGCCTTCGTCTTCTTGAACGTCTTCCAAACAGGCTTCCTTCTCTTCTCTTACATTGTCAACCTCATGACCTTTGTGACTATGGTCTACTTCCGATGATACCAAGGGCTGTCTAGCTTCCTTCCTTATTTCAAACCAGAAGGAGAGTAGATCAAATTCATGTTGTTGCAACTCGAGCTTTTTTCGCTGCCTCTTAAGGTCCGTTTGTTGCATCTTGAGATCAAAGGCATCAAATTTAGCTTTCAATTTGAGAAGTTTTCTAAAGGATGTGGTGGGAGGTTACGGGTTGTGTTTTGGTGATGTGTTTAGGCTGATTTTTGGGATGGGTTTAGAATGTGTTTAAGGCTGACTTTGAGGGCGTATGAATGGCGTGGGTTTCAGGCCAAGTTCTGAACTTGCTTTGATACCAAATATAATGTATCTCCCTAGGGTCTATGCTAAAACTCAATTCAAGCAAAAGCTTCAAACCTCGAGAAAGTACGATCAAGGCAAAATCAAGAGAATGGCATGTTATAAGCTGGTTATGAATCAGCCAAAACGTAAGGAGGGGAATGGATTTAGAATCAAGGGATTCTAAACGGGAAAAGAAAAAGAAAGGATAGATACTAAATAAATCTTTGGATACAAAAATCGCCACCAAAGACTAATCTAGGTAGAACTAAGCTTGTTCAAGGATGCAAAAACACCACCAAGAACAAGATTAGGGCCCTTAAACTATGATTAAGATGCAGAAACACCACTTAATTAAGTTCAAGACTACACTTGAACACCACCCTAAGCAGCCTAGTTAGATATAAGCAAGTTTAGTGCTTTAAGAGAAACAACAGCAATGCTCTGAAATCTGATTTCAATTGATATTCAAAGCTTGGTTACAAAATGAGCATTCTAAGGCCTCTATATAAACATCCTGAGGCAGAATGCTAGCAAAGGAGGTTTCCTCCATAGGAAGGAAACGTCTAAGTAAGCTTAGCTAGGTGCTTAGGACTAATCTAGTTTACAAGCTTGATTAATCTAAGCTAATTACAACCTGTAAGCTTAGTAATGCAAAACAAATGACTAAGCTTAACATTAAAACACTTAATTTAGCTTAATACATCAGAATACAAGAGAAAATAAACAAACAGTAGCGGTAAAGTTCTTTTCCCCTTTTCGGGTAGCCAATCAGATTGTAAGGTGCGGAATCTTCCTTTGTTTTCTAATTGGCTAGGCTCTTTCTGTAACGCCCCAAAAATATACAAGATTCATTACTTATATTTACCTGCTTAAATTCACTAATGAGAAATAATAAACCAATGAACAGAGTGTTACCGCCGTCCAAAAAGGACAAGGCTTCCGTCATATACGAAAACTTAGCCATAAAACCAAAGTTTACCCTAAAAAGGGCATTCACACCATTGCAACCATTTAAACCATTTAGTTATTTACAGAAACGGTTTTAACATTCCAATCATCTCAAGGATTATACCAAAATACATAATTCACAGTTGCAACACAAAAATACATCACAATATGATATGTTAGCATCTTAGCACTCCTACACCGCCAGTCACATGGACAGTCCTGGCTCACTTTTCACCTTCAGCCGTCCTACCCGCCTGAGAGTGGTTCACTGAACACTTTCCTAAAATAAAACATGAAAATATTTCGAATTGTAAGCCAAAGCTCAATGCATGCATTCCTGTAATGTTAAAGATACACTGAAAATTTGTTTGGGTCCGCTTTGTAATTCATTTTAATTTTGAAACCGAGAATGAGACGCATATAAAACTGAATTGCCAATTATTATCTGTTAGTGCACCCCTTCATAACTGTTACGATCTGTGAATAGGTGTACACCTGCCAAGCCGACTGGGGGGCCTGGCCTGAAGCCGTGTGGGTAACTGGAGGGCAATGCCTTATAACTGATAACTGATGGGGTCACTAATTATGTGATAAAGCACTAATTAAATTGATTCATTAATGTACTTACCAAAACATTACGATTTTGATAAATACATGCTGATTTCTAAAGATACAAGCAATGAACGTGCCTGGAAGTTTTAAATGCAAGTTCACATAATAATAAGATGCACAAAAGTAGAGAGAATGAAAGCTTAGGCCTTCATTCTGTTTAAAAGATCATTATAGGCACATGAGGTCAGAAATGAGCTTGTTCTTATAAATGATGCCTTTAAATAAAGCTAGCTTACAAGAATCTTTACAAACCAGTTAATAGATTAAACTAAAATGATGAAACTATATAAACCATAGAAATGTGATTTAAGTCACGGTAGCAAGTTCAGAGCAAAAGGGATTATAAAGAGGGTACAGAAAGAATAATTCACAACTTATACTCCCAACCTCGAAATGAGACCTAAGACCCAATATGAAAAGCTTAGGAAGTTCTCTAAAACTTTCATTGAGGACACATAACATGATTCCCGCGATAGGATTCCTAAAATGGGGCTAGAACACCAACCTATCAATTTTGAGCCCATCCTGCATAGGTTTAGTAAGATGACAATAACTTTTTCCACAGACCTCGGATTAATACGATTGAAGAGCCATTTTAAAATTAACACACTAAGCTATGTAATCACTAAAAAGAATAATTTTTGGCGGCATCAATCATAACCAGTTTCATCTAAAATTTTGTCCTATTTTTTTGGAAATTCCAGCCTCACTGTTTGAGTTTGTTCCCTCACTTTTCACACAAATCCTCTACTTAAACCATTCCTTAAAAGCATGTAAACACACTTTGTCCATCCCAACATCATATAAAAACACCACACTCAATTCCACTTCATATTCATATCCAACAAGCTCATTTTCTAGTCACATATACACATACTTCAACTTTAATACTAGTTTGGTCCAAATCATGCATTCTTGGATAAAATCCTAACTTAAGGTCAACTTGAACTTACTCCCATCATTTCAAACCACCATAAACATCATAATAAAGTTCAATAGATTAAAAGATGATCAAAATCAAGGATAAAACAATCAATATCCAACACTTAAACATGAAGCTTGCATGATTAAGAAGTAACCCTAACCCTAGCATCATCTAACTTCAACTCCACCATGATCCATCACCAAAATAATTCTTAATTCAATCAAAACAACATGATCCACCATTAAAACAACCAAAACAAGAAGCAAAATCAAAAATCCAAAGAACAAGATTGAAGCCACTTACTTTGAGCTTGAAATAAGTGGAGATGGAGATGATATTTGGTGATTTTAAGGGTGGAAAATGATAGCCGGTGGAGGGAGGTGGTTGGAGGTTACAACCCTTACCGGAGGCTGGCCGAAAAATGGCCGAAAAACACCACAAAAGGGGCTAGGCTGCTGCTGTTCTGGTGAGGCCATGGGGTAGAGAGAAGGAGGAGAGAAGAAGAGAGAGAAAATGGCTTAAATTTACTTGGTGCATAACAAAAGCTTAAGCAAAATAAATACTTAGCTGAAAATTAACCTTCAAAATCTACTTTTTACTAAGTATAATTAAGGCCTAACTAAAGGTAATTTGCTAAAGAAATAGGGTCAAGTCTTAGTGGACCGAAATTGGCCTTAAACGGGCTCGGGTCTAAAAACTAGCTCAAACCGAGTGCGCTTAAAAAACAATTTATTTTTTTTTTCCAAAGCTCGACGTTAAATGTTTGTGGTATCCTGAAAAATAATTAAATCACTTAATTCATAAATATCAAGGCCTAATAATGATCTCCAGAATTTGATAAGAACAAAAACCCAAATTGCAAGGTGAGGGCCCATTTAAATTCTCCCAATTGAAATAACAAAGAAAACGATGATTTAAATGCGATGAAATTAATCACATGGATTCATGACATGAATAAACGTGATTTAGGGTTGGACTATTACAGCCTTCCCCCCTTTAAAAGTTTCGTCCCCAAAACTGATGTACTTAGTCAAAACATGCAGGATCACCTCGAATAAATGTGGGTATTTGGTCTTCATTGCCTCTTCGATCTCCTAAGTGGCTTCCTGGGAGGTGTGGTTTGTTCAGAGTACTTTGACCAATGGTATCTGCTTGTTGTGCAGCTGCTTGATCCTGCGATCTAGTATTTGGATAGGATGCTCCTCATATACTAGATCTTCAGTGATTTCAATAAGTTTAGATACAATGGTATGGTCCGGATCTGGAATATGTTTCCTAAGCTAAGAGATATGAAACACGTTATGCACGTGCTCAAATTCTACAGGCAGATCTAGATGATAAGCGATGGGATTCAACTTTTCAATGATTTCATAAGGTCCAATGTACCTTGGACTCAATTTGCCCCGTACTCCGAACCTTTTGACACCTCTGGTTGGTGAAACTTTCAGAAAAATTTTATCGCCTACTTGAAACTCCAGAGGCCCTCTTCTTTTGTCCGTATAACTTTTTTGTCGACTTAGGGCAACCCTTATATGTTCCTGAATCTTTTTTATTGTTTTAGTGGTCTCTTGAATCATTTCAGGACCTATAATCAGTGCCTTGTCCAAATCACTCCAGCACAATGGGGTTCTATATTTTCTCCCCTATGAAGCCTCAAATGGGGCCATTTTGATGGTGGACTGATAGCTTTTGTTATAAGAGAATTCCACCAAAGGTAAATCGTCTTCTCACTTCCCTTGGAACTCTAATACACAAGCTCTCAGCATATCCTCTAAAATTTGATTCACTCTTTCAGTTTGTCCATCTGTTTCTGGGTAATAGGAGCTACTGAAGTTTAGTTTAGTCCCAAAGGCCTTTTGAAGTGCTTACCAGAAACTCGCTTGGAATCCTTGATCCCTATCTGAGACTATGTCTAAAGGGATCCCGTACAGACGGACTATCTCTTTAACATATAATTGGGCTAGTCTTTCAACTCGCCAAGTATCCTTAATTGGCAGGAAATGAGCCGACTTCATGAGTCGATCGGCTATGACCCAGATCGCATTCTTTTTCGAGGCAGAAAGGGGTAAACCCACAACAAAGTCTATTGAGATCGAATCCCATTTCCAAGTGGGGATTTCTAAGGGTCGTAGTTCCCCCACAGGACACTGATGCTCTTCTTTAACTTTCTGGTAGGTTGGACACTTGTCCACATATTCAGCAATGTCTTTCTTCATATTATTCCACCAGAAGTATTGTCTTAGATCTCTGTACATCTTGGTGCCTCCTGGATGCACCGAATAACGAGTATTGTGAGCCTCTTCCAAGGCCTGCTTCCTCAATCCTTCATTTTTAGGCACACACAGACGATTCTGGAACGGCAAGGTCCCATCTTCGTGCATCATAAATCTCGGAGACGTCCCTTTTTCTAAATTTTGCTTTATTCTTTAGAGTTCAGGATCACTTTCCTGGTTCAGTCGAATTTCTTCCACTAGGGAAGACTGTACAGTAAGTGCTGACAATTGAGCATTTGTTTGCCCGTGGGACACTAATTGAATCCCAAAGTCCTCAAGTTCTCTCAAGAGGTTCAATTGAGTACTCACCACAGTGTTTGAGCTATGTTGCGCCTTCCTACTTAGGGCATCCACCACCACATTTGCTTTACCGAGATGATATTGAATCTATAAATCATAGTCTTTAAGCAACTCAAGCCAACGTCATTGCCTCAAATTGAGCTCCTTCTAGGTGAAGATATACTTTAAACTTTGATGATCAACATAGATCTTGCATGGTATCCCATGTAAATAATGCCTCCAAATTTTCAATGCAAAGACCACGGCTACTAACTCCATGTCATGGGTAGGGTAGTTTTTCTCATACGGCTTGAATGGTCGAGAGGCATAAGCTACTACTTTGTCCTCCTACATCAGTACGCACCCTAGACCATTCTTCGAAGCGTCACTATAAACAGTATACTACTTTCCTTCCATTGGTAACGTTAGGATTGGGGCGGTAGTTAGTCGCTGCCTTAGCTCTTGGAAAGCTTTCTCACATCTTTTAGTCCACTTGAATTTGTTCACTTTCTTCAGTAGATTGGTCAGTGGTGAAGCTATTTTCGAAAAGTCCTTGACGAACCTTCGGTAGCAACCTGCTAAACCCAGAAAACTTCTAATCTTAGTGACATCGGTAGGCCTTGGCCATTCTGTGATTGCTTTCACCTTCTGGGGGTCAACTTTAATTCCTTCTTTTGTAACCACATGTCCCAAAAATACCATTTCCTCCAACCAAAATTCACATTTCTTTAATTTGCCATAGAGTTGATGCTCCCTTAAAGCTTGTAATACTGTCCGCAAATGATCAGTATGTTCCTCCTTGTCTTTAGAATAGATAAGGATGTCATCTATGAACACCACTATGAACTTGTCTAAATAGGGCCTGAAAACCCTGTTCATAAGGTCCATGAAAGCTGCAGGAGCATTAGTGAGACCAAAAGGTATCACTGTGAACTCATATTGACCATACCTGGTCCTAAACACTGTCTTAGGAATGTCGTCAGGTTTAATCCTAAGTTGATGGTACCCCGACCTCAAATCAATCTTAGAGAACACTCCTGCTCCTTATAGTTGATCAAAGAAGTCATTTATTCGTGGCAGAGGGTATTTGTTTTTTGATGGTAGTCTTGTTCAACTCCCTTTAATCAATACATATCTTAAGGTTCCATCCTTCTTCTTGACAAACAATACTGGGGCACCCTATGGTGACACACTTGGCCTAATAAAGCCCTTCTGTAACAGCTCATCTACCTGAATCTTTAATTCCCTAAGCTCGGTTGGGGCCATACAATATTGGGCTTTAGAAATAGGTTGGGCTCCAGGAATTAATTCGATTCCAAAATTAATTTCCCTCTGTAAGGGTAGTCCTGGTAATTCCTCAAGAAAAACATCTTCAAATTCACAAACTACAGGTATATTTTCTGCTCCCTCTTCTTTTATTTGGGTGTCAATAGCATAACACCAATATCCAATACACCCCTGACTTAGCAACTTACTTGCTTTTATAGCGGAAATCAAAGAACAAGATTTTTCCTCTCTTTACCCATAGAAGAATACTTCTCCCCCTTTTTCATCTTTCAAACTCACCTTAAGCTCCTCATAATCAATCTTAGCTCTATAGGTGTGCAACCAATTCATTCCCAAAATGATGTCAAAATCAGACAAATCAAATTGAATCAAAACCATAGGGAAGGTAGTTTCACCAATGATGATAGGAACAAGTTTATAAGAGAGGGGGCACTCAATCACAGAATTGTTGGGTAGCTTAATTCTATAATTGGTTTCCATCCTCCTGTTCTCAAGGCTCAATTGTATAGCAGATCGGGTAGATATAAATGAATGAGTGGCGCCTGAATCAAATAATACAAAAAATGGCTCTGAATTTAAAAAAAGAGTTCCAGTGACTATCGTACCAGAGGTAGTAGCTTCCTTTTTGTTCATCACAAATGCCCTTCCTGCAACTGCAAGCCTTGAAGGTTGGGGTCCCTGGTGGAGTGGAGCCAAGGGTTTTGCTGCGCCCTTGTATACAGCTTTTAGTCATCAGAGGCATGCAACGATGAGGTGTTCAGGACTTCTACACCACATGCATTTATTGGTGCAAACCCGGCATTCAGGAGTAGTGTGATTGGTTCTTCCGCACTTCCTACAGGGCTCTACAGAGCTTGCAGGATGGCTCTTGGGAGGAGCAGGAGTGGGTTTCTTTTGATTCACACTCTCACTGGGAGCTCCCCGCTCGATCCCTTTCCTCTTCTGATTGATCGCGTTCAAGGCCCTCAACTCCATCTTCACGCGCTCCACGTCAGCGGCTTGCTCGTATAGTTCTTGGTAAGTTAGAATTGGTTGCCTAGCTAACTGATTTCGAATGGAGAAGGCTAAACCCTCCTCAAGCCTTCTCATCTTTAACCTTTCAGATGACATAAATTCAGGGACAAACCTAGATAATTCCATGAACTTACTAGCATACTGCACCACTGACATGCTACCGCTCCTTTTCAACTCCATAAATTCTTTCTCCTTTTGCCTTTGCACCACAAGTGGGTAAAATTTCACCCTCAACTCTGTTAAAAATTTGCTCCAGGTGAATTCAGGCCCTGTGAGCCCACCCTTAACAGTGTTCCACCAGATATCAGCTTCACCTGACAAATAATACGTCCCAATATTTACTTTCTTTTCCTCTGGTACCTTAACTGCTGTGAAAAATTTCTCCATTCCCCTTACCCATTCCTCCAATACCATTGGATCATAATTCCCATCATACACTTTAGGGTTGCACCGCACTATCCTCTCTGCCAATTTATCCTCTTTAGGAGGGGTTTTAGCAGGTACCTGGGGAATTTGCTTCATCAATTCAGCAACTAAGGTTGGCCGGTAACTCGGGTTTCCTAAGTTGCTAACTAATTCAGAGGGCAATGGTAGCGTGTCACCATATTATGGCTCCTAGCACGAGGCTTGATTACCTGATCCCTGGCCTTGCTCTAAATTATCCTCTACATGAACCTCCATGTTATTTTGCACTGACTCAGACATTCTGATCATACATTAAATGAAACAATTCAAACACTGGAACCTCCAGACATATAAGATGAACATGCCCAATAAATACATAGAAGATGGCTCAAAGATTATTTCATAACTCAAAGCGTCATCATTTCATTTAATAACGGCTTACTTACATACATAGCTGCTGATTTATATACATGAGCAACAAAAGCATATTGCACCTAGCTGAGTAAGCAAGTCTAGCTCTGACTCCTGCCCTAATACTAGACACTAAATAGCCCCTAGACACTAGATCTGTTACATGACCAACAAGAGGTGCGGACTGTGTCATCATGGTCGGAGAGGATTAGCCTAACTATATGCAATGGAGATGCCATACAAAATATAACTATCCTATTCAACCATACCATACATACATACAGGGCTCAAAATGAAAACCACTACACCAACCCCTAGAACCACCTAACGATCCCTAGATGGATCATAATCCGGGTCAGACTCATCATCAGGTTCTTCGCCTGAATTGAAGCTGCTAGTAGATGCCTCTGACTCGGCATCACCAATCTCCTGCTGGACTTGTTGTTACTGCTCATCCTGTAACTCCACCATTAACTTATCAGCCTCCTGTTCCCATTGCTGCTCTACCCCCACCTCGTCAATGTCTTGATCCTCCTTGGGATCATCCTCTTCTCCCTGATGGCCCTCATCCCCAGAACTAATCACCACTAAATCTAGGGTGTCAGGGAGGTCTATCACCACGTGAGACTCCCTAGGGCTATCGGGCATAAGTGGAGTACCTGGTGTGGGCGGGAAGGGTGGCCCCTGTGCTAGTACTGGGGCTGGGGCTACAGGTGGGGGAGGCGCCTGATGTAGTGGAAAAACATATTATAATGCCTCCATGGTGATCCCTCTTTGATCAAACTCTTCCCTTAATAACAACTCCGTAGCAAGAGTAGTCCATGCCCCCTGGGCCTGAAACCTAGGCCTGTCCAAGCCTGGGTTCCCTATTACCATAAAGTCATGATAACGAAGCCTAAACTCAACCCATGGATCAACTAGGGGTAAGGACCTAAGCAGTCTCTGTGCACGAACCGTAATACTATGGAACACAGATTAAGGGTCCTGTGCATGTGCCTCTATACTAGCATGTAGTAGCGCAATGTAAGCAACCATATATCCACCCGGCAACATATTAACTCCATAAGGGTCCATCTAACAAAGAAAACACATATATGAGAGGCATACATCTGTAAATAAGGAATACGCAAATGGAAGGAACTTGCATTCTAATATTGTTACTACACCCCTAATATCACTCTAGCAGTATACGATAGCCCCCCCACGACAACCATTCTCATCCTATAATTTCTAATTCTCCCTTCCTCAAAGAAAATCTCAACCTGGCTCTGACACTAAATCTATAATGCCCCAAAAATATATGTGATTCATTACTTGCATTTACCTGCTTAAGTTCACCAATAAGAAATAATAACCAAATGAATGGGGCGTTACCACCATCCAAAAAGGACAAGGCTTCTCTTATAGATGAAAACTTAGCCATAAAACCAAAGTTTACTCTAAAAAGGGCATTCACACCATCGCAACAATTTAAACCATTTAGTTATTTACAGAAACGGTTCTAACATCCCAATCATCTCAAGGATTATACCAAAATACATAATTTAGTTCAAATATATAGTTGCAACACTAAAATATATCACAATATTACATGATAGCATCTCAGCACTCCTACACCGCCAGTCACATGGATAGTCCTGGCTCACTTATCACCTTCAGCCATCCCACCCGCCTGAGGGCAGTTCACTAAACACTTTCCTAAAACAAAATATAAAAATATTTCGAACTGTGAGCCCAAGCTCAGTGCATGCATTCCTATAATGTTAAAGATACATTGAAAATTTGTTTGGGCCCACTTTGCAATTCATTTTAATTTTGAAACAGGGAATGAGATGCATATAAAACTGAATTGCTAATTATTATCTGTTAGTGTACCCCTTTGTAACTGTTACGATCTGTGAATAGGTGTACACCAGCCAAGCCAACCGGGGACTTGGCCTGAAGCCGCGCGGGTAACTGGAGGGAAATGCCCTGTAACTGATAACTGATGGGGTCACTAATTATGTGATAAAGCATTGATTAAATTGATTCATTGATGTACTTACCAAAACATTACGATTTTGATAAATACGTGCTGATTTCTAAAGATATATGTAATGAACATACCTGGAAGTTTTAAATGCAAGTTCACAGAATAATAAGATGCACAAAAGTGGAGAGAATGAATGCTTAGGCCTTGATTCTGTTCAAAAGATCATTATAGGTACATGAGGTCAGAAACGAGCTTGTTCTTATAAATGATGCCTTTGAATAAAACTGGCTTATGAAGAATCTTTACAAATCAATTAATAGATTAAACTAAAATGATGAAACTATATAAACCATGGAAATGTGATTTAAGTCACGGTAGCAAGTTCAGAGCAAAAGGGCTTATAAGGAGGGTACGGGAAGAATAATTCACAACCTATACTCCTGACCTTGAAATGAAACCTAAGACTCTAATATGAAAATCTTAGGAAGTCCTCTAAAACTTTCATTGAGGACACATAACATGATTCCCACCATAGGGTTCTAAAATGGGGCTAGAACACCAACATGTCAGTTTCAAAGTCCATCCTGCATAGGTTTAGTAAAATAACCATAACATTCTCCATAGACCTTGGATTAATGCGATTTAAGAGCCATTTTAAAGCGAACACAGCGACCTATCCACCCGCCAAAAATAATAATTTTTGGCTAGGCTATCATTACCAGTTTGATCTCAAATGTTGTCCTATTTTTCTGGAAATTCCAGCCTCACTGTTTGAGTTTGTTCCCTCACTTTTCACACAAATCCTCAACTTAAACCATTTCTTAAAAGCATGTAAACACACTTTGGTCCATCCCAACATCATACAAAAACATCACACTCAATTTCACTTCATATTCATATCCAATAAAACTTATTTTCTAGTCACATATACACATACTTCAACTTTAATGCTAGTTTGGCCCAAACCATGCATTCTTGGATAAAACCCTAACTTAAGGTCAACTTGAACCCACTCTTATCATTTTAAACCACCATAAATACCATAATAAACTTCAATAGATTAAAAGATGACCAAAATCTAGGGTAAAACAATAAATATCCAACACCTAAATATGAAGCTTACATGATTAAGAAGTAACCCTAACCCTAGCATCATCCAACTTCAACTCCACCATGATCCATCATCAAAATAATTCTTAATTCAATTAAAATAGCACGATCCATCATTAAAACAATCAAAACAAGAAGCAAAACCAAAAATCCAAAGAACAAGATTGAAGCCACTTACTTTGAGCTTGAAACAAGTGGAGATGGAGATGATATTTGGTGATTTTGAGGGTGCAAGATGACAGCCGGTAGAGGGAGGTGGTTGGAGGTTGCAACCCTTGCCGGAGACTAGCCGGAAAACTCCACAGAAGGGGCTCGGCTGCTGTTCTGGTGAGGTCGTGGGGTAGAGAGAAGGAGGAGAGAAGAAGAAAGAGAAAACGTCTTGAATTTGCTTGGTGTAAAACAAAAGCGTAAGCAAAATAAATACTTCGCTGAAAATTAACCCTCAAAATCTACTTTTTACTAAGTATAATTACGGCCTAACTAAGGGTAATTAGCTAAACAAATAGGGTTAAGTCTCAGTGGACCAAAATTGGCCTTAAATGGGCTCGGGTTCAATAACTACCTCACACCGAGTGCGCTTGAAAAACAATTTTTTTTTTTCCAAAGCTCGACGTTAAATGTTTGTGGTGTCATAAAAAATAATTAAATCACTCAATTCATAAATATCAAGGCCTAATAATGATCTCCAGAATTTGACAAGAACAAAAACCCGAATTGCAAGGTGAGGGCCCATTTAAATTCTTACAATTGAAATAACAAAGAAAACGATGATTTAAATGCGATGAAATTAATCACATGGATTCATGACATGAATAAACATAATTTAGGGTCAGACTATTACACTTTCTAAGGCTTATTTATAGCATATATGGTGCTTCTTGCACCTTGCATGTGTTTGAAGCAAGCAAGCAAGGTAGAAGCTAAGCAAACCCACTTGAGAAGGAAAATACACCTAGGTGCTTAACTAGGCAGAATACTATAATTTGCAAGCTTTGTTTGGACGCGACGTCTCACATGCAAAACGTGGGCATGATTCGGGTTTCCATACCTGAATCATACCCACGTTTTGCATGTGTGATTCCACTTGAAGGAGTTAGAAGACATCCTAAGCTTTCCAACCATTGTGGAAAACTGAATCATACCCACGTTTTGCATGTGAAACGTGGCATCCAAACACTGCTTACAAACTGCAGTATTCTGCCAAGTTAAGCACCTAGGTGTATTTTCCTTCTCAAGTGGGTTTGCTTAGCTTCTACCTTGCTTGCTTGCTTCACACACTTTCAAGGTGCAAGAAACACCATCATATGCTGCAAATAAGCCTTGGAAAGAGCCTAGCCAATGAGAAAACAAAGGAAGATTCTGCACCTAACAATCTGATTGGCTAGCCAAAAAGGGGGAAAGCACTTTACGGCTGCTGTTTGTTTATTTCCTCTAATATTATGATGTATTAAGCTAAATTAAGTATTTTAATGTTAAGCTTAGTCATTTGTTTTGTATTACTAAGCTTATAGGTTGTAATTAACTTAGATTAATCAAGCTTGTAAACTAGATTAGTGCTAAACACCTAGCTAAGCTTACTTATACGTTTCCTTCCAATGGAGGAAACCTCCTTTGCTAGTATTCTGCTGAAGGACGTTTATATAAAGGCTTAGAATGCTCATTTTGTAACCAAGCTTCGAATATCAATTAAAATCAGATTTGAGAGCACTGCTCTTGTTTCTCTTAAAACACTAAACTAGCTTATCTCTAATTAGGTCCGTTAGGGTGGTGTTCAAGTGTAGTCTCAAACTTAATTAAGTGGTGTTTCTGTATCTTAATCATAGTTTAAGGGCCTAATCTTATTCTTGGTGGTGTTTTTGTGTCCTTGAACATGCTTAGTTCTGCCTAGATTAGTCTTTGCTGGTGATTTCTGTATCCAAGGATTTGTTTAGTATCTATCCTTTCTTTTCCTTTTCCCATTTAGAATCCCTTGATTCTAAATCCATTCCCCTCCTCACGTTTTAGCTCATTTACAACCAGCTTATAACGTGCCATTCTCTTGATTTTTCCATGATTGTACTCTCTTGTGGTTCTAAGATTTTGCTTGAATTGAGTTTTAGCATAGACCCTCGGGAGATACATCATATTTGGTATCAGAGCAAGTTCAGAACTTGGCCTGAAACCCACGCCATTCATACGACCTCGAAGTCAGCCTCAAACACATTCCAAACACATTCCAAAAATCAGCCCAAATGCATACGCCCTCGAAGTCGGCCTCAAACACATTCCAAACACATTCCAAAAATCAACCCAAACATATCACCAAAACACAACCCGTAACCTCCCACCATGTCCCTTAGAAAACTTCTCAAATTGAAACCTGAATTTGATGCCTTTGATCTCAAGATGCAATAAATGGACCTTGAGAGGCAGGGAATAAAGCTCGAGTTGCAACAACATGAATTTGACCTACTCTCCTTCTGGTTTGAAATGAGGAAGGAAGCCAAACAACCCTTGGTATCGCCGAAAGTAGACCATAGTCGCAAAGGTCATGAAGTTGACAATGCAAGGGAAGAAAAGGAAGCTTGTATGGAAGACGTTCAAGAAGACTTTCAGCTAACCTCCGAAGTTTGATGAGTATGAACCTGACGAGGGTGAAATCCTTGCTTGGAAAAGCACTTGGGATGATCCAAAAGAAGACGAAACTGAACAAACGGAGTACGTATGTCACTCCAAACCTACGGGTCAGGGTAAGATATGTTCATGGGTTATCAATGGAGAGAGTTGTGCGCACAGCCCAGCTAATCTCCATACTTTTGCCCATCCACACCTCTATACTGCTTCCCACCTCCACCATACAACCCCACAAACACACCATATCAATCCAACCCGTTTCATTTCCTTTAGTACGCTGTTACTTCAAGCTCCTAATTTTGAATTTAGAGCTTGTGAGCAATGGAATCCCAAAGAATCCAAAGGTTTCCATCTAAACCAGATTCAAATCCACCTGAATCATGAGTGAAAATGAACCTTTAAAAAAAGAAAGGCTTGTTTGAGTGGTTGTTGTTATTTCAACCAGATTTAATGGCTTAAATTTGAGGATAAATTTTTTCTAATAAGGGGAGGATGATGGATATCAGCCCATGCAATCCTCAATTAGCCTTAATCATTTTTTTGAACCTGTTTCAGTTTTAAGTTGATTCATGAACTTAAACTTAATTTAACTTTGATTTATTTGCAAAGAGAGTTTATAAACATCCTAATAAACTCAATTGTGCAATTAAGTCAGTTTTAAATTAAGTATTTTTGGTCAAACTATCAAAGGACTTGAAGCAGAAGGTTCTGGGTTTAAAGCAGTGCAGCAGCCTGATTTTGGGAGCCAAATATTTTCAACTTTCATAGGATTTAAGTTAATATTCACGACGTTGGCTTTCCAAAACATGTTTAAGCTCATATGGACTTCATTTACCCATCCAAATTAGTCTTTTAATCCAAATTGTCAAAACTGCCGGTTGAGATAGAAGTGAGTCCGGTGTTGTGTATTGCATTCACTTGACTTATTTTGGGTTTAAGTCTGAAAGTTTTACATATTTTGGCTCCTAATGTCTTAGCTACGTAAGCATGTAAATAAATCTGGCTTATACTATGTAGACTAGGAGATCCAAGACATTTTGTTAAACAGTGCAGGCTGGACCTAGTTTTGGACCAGTCTAAGTATTCTTTGGATTTTGATGGGCAAATGATCTCTCAAACATGTGATTCCACATAGAGGAGTTAGAAGACATCCTAAGCTTTCGTAGGCAAGGAATTAGGGAATTAAAATATGTAAAAATTTTAGACTTAAACCAAAAATAAGTCAAACGAATACAATACATAATACCGGACTCATTTCTGCCTTAACTGGCAGTTTCGACAGTTTGGATTAAAAGACTGCTGTGCATGGGTAAATGAAGTCTACATAAGTTCAAACTTGTTTTGTTGGAAAGCTAACTTCTTGAACTTCAAGCTCATGGCAAAATATTGGACTTAAATCCTATGAAAGGTGAAAATATTTGGTTCCTAATACCGGGCTGCTGCACTGCTTTAAACCCAGAACATTCTGTTTCAAGTCCTTTGATAGTTTGGACAAAAATACTTAATTTAAAACTGACTTAATTACATAATTGAGTTTATTAGGCTGTTAATAAACTCCTTTTTACAGTTAAATCAAAGCTAAATTAGGTTTAAGTTCATGAATCCACTTAAAATTGAAACAGGTTCAAAAAAATGATTAAGGCTAATTGAGGATTGCATGGGCTGATATCCATCATCCTCCCCTTGTTAGAAAAAATTTATCCTCAAATTTAAGCCATTAAATCTGGCTGAAATAACACCAACCACTCAAACAAGTCTTTCTTGTTTCTAAAGTTTCCTTTTCACTGATTCACATGGATTTGAATCTGGTTTGGACGGAAACCTTTGGATTCTTTGGGATTCCATTGCTCACAAGCTCTAAATTCAAAATTTGAAGCTTGAAGTAATGGCATACTGAAGGAAATGAAACGGGTTGGATTGATGTGGTGTGTTTGTGGGGTTGTATGGTGGAGGTGGGAAGGAGTGTAGAGGCGTGGATGGACAATGGTATGTAGATTAGCTGGACTGTGTGCACAACTCTCTCCATTGATAACCCATGAACATATCTTGCCCTAACCCGTAGGTTTGGAGTGAGATATATCCTCTTGTTGTTTAGCTTCGTCTTCTTTTGGACCATCCCAAGTGCCTTCCAAAACAAGCATTTCACCCTCGTAAGGTTTATGCTCATCAAACTTCGGAGGTTGGTCGAAATTAACCTCCTTGCCTTCGTCTTCTTGAACGTCTGCCACACAGGCTTCCTTTCCTTCTCTTACATTGTCAACCTCACGACCTTTGTGACTATGGCCTACTTCCGATGACACCAAGGGCTGTTTAGCTTGCTTTCTCATTTCAAACAAAAAGGAGAGTAGATCGAATTCATGTTGTTACGACTTGAGCTTTATTTGCTGCCTCTCAAGGTCCCTTTGTTGCATCTTGAGATCAAAGGCATCAAATTCAGCTTTCAATTTGAGAAGTTTCCTAAGGGACATGGTGGGAGGTTATGGGTTGTGTTTTAGTGATGTGTTTGGGTTGATTTTTGGAATGTGTTTAGAATGTGTTTGAGGCTGACTTCGAGGGCGCATGAATGGCGTGGGTTTCAGGCCAAGTTCTGAACTTGCTCTAATACCAAATATGATGTATCTCCCAAGGGTCTATGCTAAAACTCAATTCAAGCAAAAGCTTAAAACCACAAGAGAGTACGATCAAGGAAAAATCAATAAAATGGCACGTTATAAGCTGGTTGTGAATTAACTAAAATGTAAGGAGGGGAATAGATTTAGAATCAAGGGATTCTAAATGGGAAAAGGAAAAGAAAGGATAGATACTAAACAAATCTTTGGATGCAGAAATCGCCACCAAAGACTGATCTAGGCAGAACTAAGCTTGTTTAAGGATAGAAAAACACCACCAAGAGCAAGATCAGGGCCCTTAAACTATGATTCAGATACAGAAACACCACTTAATTAAGTTTAAGACTACACTTGAACACCTCCCTAACAGGCCTAGCTAGAGATAAGCAAGTTTAATATTTTAAGAGAAACAAGAGCAATGCTCTCAAATTTGATTTCAATTGATATTCAAAGCTTGGTTACAAATTGAGCATTCTAAGGCCTTTATATAAACGTCCTTCGGCAGAATGCTAGCAAAGGAGGTTTCCTTCATAGGAAAGAAATGTCTAAGTAAGCTTAGCTAGGTGCTTAGGACTAATCTAGTTTACAAGCTTCATTAACCTAAGATAATTACAAGCTGTAAGCTTAGTAATATAAAACAAATGACTAAGCTTAACATTAAAACACTTAATTTAGCTTAATACATCAAAATACTAGAGGGAATAGACAAACAGCAACCGTAAAGTGCTTTTCCCCTTTTGGGCTAGCCAATCAGATTGTAAGGTGCGGAATCTACCTTTGTTTTCTCATTAGCTAGGCTCTTTCCAAGGCTTATATACAGCATATGATAGTGTTTCTTACACCTTGAAAGTTTTTGAAGCAAGCAAGCAGGGTAGAAGCTAAGCAAACCCACTTGAGAAGGAAAATACACCTAGGTGCTTAACTTGGCAGAATACAGCAGTTTGCAAGCTTTGTTTGGATGCCACATTTCATATGTAAAACATGGACATAATTCGGATTTCCACACATGGTTGGAAAGCTTAGGATGTCTCCTAACTCCTCCATGTCGAATCACACGCTTTCGAGATCATTTGGCCATCAAAATCCAAAGAATACTTAGACTGGTCCAAAACTAGGTCCAGCCTGCACTGTTTAGCAAAATGCCTTGGTTCTCCTAGTCTGCTTAATATAAACCAGATTTATTTACATGCTTATGTGGCTAAGAAATTAGGAACCAAAATATGCAAAATTTCAGGCTTAAACCCAAAACAAGTCAAAGGAATACAATACACAAAATCGGACTCATTTCTGTCTCAACCGATAGTTTTGACAGTTCGGATTAAAAGATTAATTTGGATGGGTAAATGAAGCCCATATGGGCTGAAACTTATTTTGTTGGAAAGCTAACTTCTGGGATTTCAAGCTCATGGCAAAATATCAGACTTAAATCCCATGAAAGGTGAAAATATTTGGTTCCCAAAATCGGGCCGCTGCATTGCTTTAAACCCAGAACCTTCTGTTTCAATTCCTCTGATAATTTGGACAAAAACACTTAATTTAAAACTAACTTAATTACACAATTGAGTTTATTAGGATGTTAATAAATGCCCTTTGCAAATAAATCAAAGTTAAATTAAGTTTAAGTTCATGAATCAACTTAAAACCAAAACAGGTTCAAAATAATGATTAAGGCTAATTGAGGATTGCATGGGCTGATATCCATCATCCTCCCCTTGTTAGAAAAAATTTACCCTCAAATTTAAGCCATTAAATCTGGTTGAAATAACACCAACCACTCAAACAAGTCTCTCTTGTTTTTAAATGTTCCTTCCCGCTCATGATTTACATGGATTTGAATCTAGTTTGGGCGGAAACCTTTGGATTCTTTGGAATTCTGTTGGTCACAAACTCTAAATTCAAAATTAGAAGCTTGAGGTAACGACGTACTAAAGGAAATGAAACGGGTTGGATTGATGTGGTGTGTTTGTGGGGTTGTATGGTGGAGGTGGGAACGAGTATAGAGGTGTGCATGGACAAAAGTATGGAGATTAGTTGGGCTGTGTGCAGAACTCTCTCCATTGATAACCCATGAACATATCTTACCCTGACTCGTAGGTTTAGAGTGAGATATGTCCTCCGATCCCCTTGTTTAGCTTTGTTTTCTTTTGGATCATCCCAAGTGCTTTCCAAAACAGGCATTTCACCCTCGTTAAGTTCATACTCATCAAACTTTGGAGGTTAGTCGAAATTAACCTCCTTACCTTCGCCTTCTTGCACGTCTTCCACACAGGCTTCCTTTTCTTCTCTGGCGTTGTCAACTTCATGACCTTGGTGACTATGGTCTACTTTCGGTGATACCAAGGGTTGTTTGGCTTCCTTCCTCATTTCAAACCAGAAGGAGAATAGATCAAATTCATGTTGTTGCAACTTAAGCTTTATTCGCTGCCTCTCAAGGTCCCTTTGTTGCATCTTGAGATCAAAGGCATCAAATTCAGCTTTCAATTTGAGAAGTTTTCTAAGGGACATGGTGGGAGGTCATGGGTTATGTTTTCGTGATGTGTTTGGGCTGATTTTTGGAATGCGTTTGGAATGTGTTTGAGGCTGACTTCGAGGGCGTATGAATGGCGTGGGTTTTAGGCCAACTTCTGAACTTGCTCTGATACTCAATATGATGTATCTCCCGAGGGTCTATGCTAAAACTCAATTCAAACAAAAGCTTAAAACTACGAGAGAGTACAATCAAGGAAAAATCAAGAGAATGGCACGTTATAAGCTGGTTGTGAATCAGCAAAATGTAAGGAGGGGAATGGATTTAGAATCAAGGGATTCTAAATGGGAAAAGGAAGAGAAAGGATAGATACTAAACAAATCTTTGGATGCAGAAATGGCCACCAAAGACTAATCTAGGCATAACTAAGCTTGTTTAAGGATAGAAAAACACCATCAAGAACAAGACTAGGCCCTTAAACTATGATTAAGATACAGAAACACCACTTAATTAAGTTTAAGACTACACTTGAACACCGCCCCAACTGGTCTAGTTAGAGATAAGCAGGTTTAGTATTTTAAGTGAAACAAGAGCAATGCTCTCAAATCTTATTTCAATTGATATTCAAAGCTTGGTTACAAAATGAGCATTCTAAGGCCGTTACATAAACGTCCTTAGGAAGAATGCTAGCAAAGGAGGTTTCCTCCATAGGAAGGAAACGTCTAAGCTAGCTTAGCTAGGTGCTTAGGACTAAGCTAGTTCACAAGCTTGATTAATCCAAGCTAATTACAACCTATAACTTAGTAATACAAAACAAATGACTAAGCTTAAACATTAAAACACTTAATTTAGCTTAATACATCAGAATACCAGAGAAAATAAGAAAACAGTAGCCGTAAAGTGCTTTTTTCCTTTTCGGCTAGCCAATCAGATTGTAAGGGGCATAATCTTCCTTTGTTTTCTCATTGGCTAGGCTCTTTCCAAGGCTTATTTGCAGCATATGATGGTGTTTCTTGTACCTTGAAAGTGTTTGAAGCAAGCAAACAAGGTAGAAGCTAAGCAAACCCACTTGAGAAGGAAAATACACCTAGGTGCTTAACTTGGCAGAATAGTGCAGTTTGCAAGCTTTGCTTGGACGCCACGTTTCACATGCAAAACATGGGCATGATTCGGATTTCCATGCATGGTTGGAAAGCTTAGGTTGTCTTCTAACTTCTCCATGTGGAATCACACATTTTAGAGATCATTTGCCCATCAAAATCCAAAGAATACTCAGACTAGTCCAAAACTAGGTCCAGCCTACACTATTTAAGAAAATGCCTTGGTTCTCCTAGTCTGCTTAATATAAACCAGATTTACTTACATGCTTACGTAGCTAAGACATTAGGGAACCAAAATATGTAAAAAGTTCAGACTTAAACCCAAAATAAGTCAGAGGAATACAATACACAAAACCAGAGCCATTTCTGTCTCAATCGACAGTTTTAACAGTTTGGATTAAAAGACTGATTTGGATAGGTAAATGAAGTCCATATGAGCTTAAACATATTTTGTTGGAAAGCTAACTTCTTGAACTACAAGCTCATAGCAAAATATTAGACTTAAATCCCATGAGAGTTGAAAATATTTGGCTCCTAATACTGGGCTGCTGCACTGCGTTAAACCCAAAACCTTCTGCTTCAAGTCCTTTGATAGTTTAGATAAAAATACTTAATTTAAAACTGACTTAATTGCATAATTGAGTTTATTAGGATGTTAATAAACGCTCTTTGCAAATAAATCAAAGCTAAATTAAGTTTAAGTCCATGAATCAACTTAAAACTGAAACAGGTTCAAAAAAATGATTAAGGCTAATCGAGGATTGCATGGGTTGATTTCCATCATCCTCCCCTTGTTAGAAAAAATTTATCCTCAAATTTAAGCCATTAAATCTAGCTGAAATAACACAAACCACTCAAACAAGTCTTTTGTGTTTTTAAAGGTTCATTTCCACTCATGATTCACGTGGATTTGAATCTGGTTTGGACGGAAACCCTTGGATTCTTCGGGATTCCATTGCTCACAAGCACTAAATTCAAAAGTGGAAGCTTGAAGTAATGGCGTACTAAAGGAAATGGAACAGGTTGGATTGATGTGGTGTGTTTGTGGGGTTGTATGGTGGAGGTGGGAAGGAGTATAGAGGTGTGGATGGACAAAAGTATGGAGATTAGCTGGGCTGTGTGCACAACTCTCTTCATTGATAAACCATCAACATATCTTACCTTGACTCGTAGGTTTGGAGTGAGATATGTCCTCCCTTTGTTGAGCTTCATCTTCTTTTGGATCATCCTTAGTGCTTTCCCAAACAAGCATTTCACCCTCACCAGGTTCATACTTATCAAACTTCAGAGGTAGGTGAAAATTAACCTCCTTGCCTTCGTCTTCTTGAACGTCTTCCACACAGGCTTCCTTTCCTTCTTTTGCATTGTCAACCTCATGATCTTTATGGCTATGGTATACTTTTGGTGATCCCAAGGGCTGGTTGGCTTCCTTCCTCATTTCAAACCAGAAGGAGAGTAGATCAAATTCATGTTGTTGCAACTCGAGCTTTATTCGCTGCCTCTTAAGGTCCCTTTGTTGCATCTTGAGATCAAAGGCATTAAATTCAGCTTTTAATTTGAGAAGTTTTCTAAGGGACATGGTAGGAGGTTACAGGTTGTGTTTTGGGGATGTGTTTGGGCTGATTTTTAGAACGCATTTGGAATGTGTTTGTGGCTGACTTTGAGGGCATATGAATGGCGTGGGTTTCAGGCCAAGTTCTAAACTTGCTCTGATACCAAATATGATGTATCTCTCGAGGGTTTATGCTAAAACTCAATTCAAGAGCAAAAGCTTAAAACCATAAGAGAGTACAATCAAGGAAAACTCAAGAGAATGGCACATTATAAGCTGGGTGTGAATCAGCTAAAACGCAAGGAGGGGAATGGATTTAGAATCAAGGGACTCTAAATGGGAAATGGAAAAGAAAGGATAGATACTAAACTAATCTTTAGATAAAGAAATTTCCACCAAAGACTAATCTTGGTAGAACTAAGCTTGTTCCAGGATACAAAAACGCTGCCAAGAACAAGATTAGGACCCTTAAACTATGATTAAGATGCAGAAACACCACTTAATCAAGTTGAAGATTACACTTGAACACCACCCTAACCGGCCTAGTTAGAGATAAGCAAGTTTAGTGTTTTAAGAGAAACAAGAGCAATGTTCTCAAATCTAATTTCAATTGATATTCAAAGCTTGGTTACAAAATGAGCATTCCAAGGCCTTTTTATAAACGTCCTTAGGCAGAATGCTAGCAAATGAGGTTTCCTCCATAGGAAGGAAATGTCTAAGTAAGCTTAGCTAGGTGCTTAGGACTAATCTAGTTTACAAGCTTGATTAATCTAAGCTAATTACAACCTATAAGCTTAGTAATACAAAACAAATGACTAAGCTTAACATTAAAATAGTTTATTTAGCTTAATACATTAGAATACTTGAGAAAATAAACAAACAGCAGCCGTAAAGTGCTTTTCCCCTTGTTGGCCAGCCAATCCGATTGTAAGGTGCTGAATCTTCCTTTGTTTTCTCATTGGCTAGGCTCTTTCCAAGGCTTACATGCAGCATATGATGGTGTTTATTGCACCTTGAAAGTGTTTGAAGCAAGCAAGCAAGGTAGAAGCTAAGCAAACCCACTTGAGAAGGAAAATACACCTAGGTGCTTAACTTGGCATAATACTGCAGTTTGCAAGCTTTGTTTGGACGCGATGTTTCGCATGCAAAACGTGGGTATGATTTGGTTTTCCACACATGGTTAGAAAGCTTAGGATGTCTTCTAACTCCTCCAGGTGGAATCACACATTTTGGATATCATTTGCCCGTTAAAATCCATAGTATACTCAGACTAGTCCAAAACCATGTCCAGACTGCACTGTTTAATAAAATGGTTTTGGTTCACCTAGTATACTTAATGTAAACTAGATCTGTTTATATTTACATATCTAAGATATTAAGGAACCAAAATATGTAAAAATTTCAGACTTAGACCGAAAATAAGTCAAAGGAATACAATGCACAAAACCTGACTTGTTTTTGTCTCAACCAGCAGTTTTGATAGTTTGCATTAAAAGACTGATTTGGATGGGTAAATGAAGTCCAAACGAGCTGAGACTTGTTTGGTGGAAAGCTAACTTCTTGAAATTCAAGCTAATCACAAAATATTGGACTTAAATCCCATGGAAGTTGAAAATATTTGGTTCCTAATACTAGGCTGCTGCACTGCTTTAACCCCAGAACCTTCTGTTTCAAGTCCTTTAATAGTTTGGACAAAAATACTTAATTTAAAACTGACTTAATTGCATAATTGATTTTATTAGGATGCTAATAAACTCTCTTTGCAAAGAAATCAAAGTTAAATAAGTTCATGAATCAACTTAAAAATGAAGCAGGTTCAAAAAAATGATTAGGGCTAATTAAGGATTGTATGGGCTGATATCCATCACTCACCAATTTACTAATGAGAAATCACAAAACCATTATTCCACAAATAAGTAGGGGAATGGCCATGAGCGCCCTACAGGCATGGACGAATAAACCTGGAGGTCAAAAGACCACCAAAGACTAGCCTATCCTAAAGAAAAAAAAAATGAAATGAACACAGGTTAGTACAAGGTTAGTATGATCAAAAGTTTAGGCCAAAATAATAAAAGAAGGATGCAAATACTGGAACAGTAACTCTTGCGTTCATCAATCTTAGAGAATCAATTTGATGAGATGGGCACATGAGAAGCATGAGAACTAGGTCATGCATGCTATCAAATCCTTTTTATAAAATGGTGTACGGATAATGGAAAAATTATTAAAGTAGACCGATTAACGTTGCCCATCTGTGGATGAGCAATTCACTATGATATTTTTTTATTTTCAAAAATAACAGCTGATATCGCACCATCATTTAGAGCCCTTTAACATTACCCATCATTTATCTTACGTATTTTCTATAATTTATTTTTTAATTGTAGACATGCAACATTATATTGCATGAGATCATCTTATGAAAGACATATTATGAGCTGGGTGATTGCATGATGACTTCTAATAATTAGGTGATGATTGGGAGTTTATTTAGGGGTAACTTTTACAAAAGTCTTCCTCAAAGAATTATTGCTTGCCCTTAAAATTAAATACCGAGTCTAATATGAATTAGTGTTCACACAAAATATTCAAGAATTCACCCACAAAGGGCTTAGCCTCAATTAATCTCTTGCAAAATGGTGTCTTACCTAACAATTTAACTAATCTATCATTAGTCACCAATTTCACTTCTTTTGCTGCTGCAATTTAACCAACCTCCATTGTTGGATTTCAAGCTTTTGAGGCATCTTTCTCTCTTTACTTTTAGTTGGACTTAATGCTTTCTAGCTCAAGTGGTTATTTTGCTGACTGAATGTTACTTAAAAAGTATAGCTGAATGTTACTTAGAATCATATTTTATATTGATCCTATTAGCTATACTTTTTTTGAATAGTTAAATTAACCATGCTCATAATAGCATTAGTGAGTAATTAGTTTTGTTAATCATGTTTGGTTTTATTCAATGCTTTCACTAGTTTAGGATTGTGCTAAAATTAGCTGATACATGACTAACTTCAACGGCATGCCAAAGCATAATAATTTTCCCTCACTCTCCCCCAAAATATTCCGGATAATAGGTAGATCCAGTCATATCCCTACTCTCTTGTCACTTTGTTTCCCCCAATGGAAGGATGTTGTTAAAAATCATTTAGAAAAAGAGTTTCCATTTGTTTGGTGCATTTAAAGCACATTTTCTCCTCCAAAGTTTTGTCTACCCTTCGTTGTGGATGATTAGAGGTCCTTTTTGAGGAAACCAAAAGAGTAGGATTTAGGTGTGTGCATTCCATCTCTTGTTTGTTCGAGTAAATTTCATCCTATTCCTTTACTCGCTAAAATGACTTACTGCTGTCTCTTTATGGGATTTTTATGCAGAAATACATTCGAAGATTCTATAATTCCAACTCCTTGGGTTGAGATTGATCAGTTCTTCTACCCTCCTAATGCTTGCTTAACATTACTACCACTTAGCATGGTTTTCCAAGAAGTAGCTATCTATCTTAACCTATTAGGAACTATGGAATGCTTGTAATTCTTAATTTAAACCATCTTGATTCTGGAACTTGCCTTCACCAACTTCTCCAGGCTCTAGATGTTCTTGTTTGCGCCTTATAATCCTTTCCTAGATATAGTGGGGTTTGAGATTCATATTTCTTCCGGAAGACTTTTACTACTTAGATGGCCTTGGTATTGTGAATCCTAAAAGCTTATACCCCAGGAAGGGCATCATTCTACTTACCCATATTCCTTATCCATAGGTCTCCTACCCTTTTTGACTGGAAATGCAATTCCCTCTTACATAAGTAAGTTCCTTATCTTAGCCTCCTTTTTGCTCTAGAGAACATTTACTGATAATGTGTTAACCATACGACTCATTTTACTAGCAACTTATAGCATTACATCACATGTTGTTCTGCTATAACCAGCCTTGCATTAAGTAACATGAGCTTCCTTACTTATGACAATACATTAAAGGTCCAATTAAGTACCTCATTATACACATTATCGATGGGGAAGTTGAGTGACAAAGAAACAACTTCCTCTCTCCATCAGTGGGGACTCCTACATACATCCCAAGATTGTTTGCGATCTTGTATCTAAAATTGATTTTCAAACCCCATTTGCTCTACTCCAAGTGCTGGGGGATAAATATATAGGGCATTTAGAGAAGTTGATGATCTACCCTACAATGTTTTCAGAAAAATTAGCAACCTTTGTTTCAACAAAGAAAAGTGCATTGTCCACAAAGAGGAGGTGTATTGTTGGCTAAACATGCTTTGCCGGGTCTTTGCCCTTTGGCCATCTATTATACACCCCATCCCTCATAAGAGTCAGGTGCCGCTCCATGCATAGTAAAAATAAGCACAGAGATAAGGGGTCTTGTTGAGTCAATTCAGTTAGAGTGAAATTCTAATAACAGAAAATACATTTTATCAGAGTCTAATCAAAGTGGCTACATGATAAAGTTAGACATATTGTGACCATAATTAAGGCTATGCATCGGATAGAGATCATCACAGTTATAAACTTCAGATGAACAATTGCACGCATTCTCGTCAATACAAATTCCTTCCAAACTGCTGAGCTTACTTTTATTATTAGAATAATATTGAACTCATAATCAAAGATATATTACTCAAGCTTACTATAGATAATGATTATTGAATTCATTCTAGTAAATTTTGATACTGCACTAGCAATATTAGTTTCAACGTGGATGAAATTCATTAATGAAAAAGATTAATTTTGCTTAGTCTTTTTCTTAACATATTTCTCAATGATTACTCACATAATCTCTGTAGATCATATTAGGCAATGTTTTACATAGAGATAATGAAGAAAAGCAACCACTAGCATCCAAGCAAGTTGAATTTAAAAACTGCCAGAGAAATAACTAACTCTCAACGTTATCAATTCATGCTATACATGAGGTTTTCTATCAGGCTCCCTAATTAATCTGATTAGAGTGAATTAGTAAAATGATTAAGGAATAATGGTTATATTTGTGAGAGGGACAATGGAAAACCCATTCCATTTAGAGAAAAAGTAGAGTTTCTGAAAAAGGAAGGGTTTAGACTCCCCAAGACAGTTGTCAGAATCATCTTTGTAAATTCAAATGAATGGCTAAGATAAAAAGTTGCTGTAGTGGCTATGTCATTTGCCTCAAATGGTTTGAGCACTTTTAAGGAGATTTGTAAATAGAATAGTCATTTAGTGGTAAATGGTTACACCACTTGATTATAAAAATGAGCACATTGTATCCAGTATTTCATATTCATCTCCTTCAATTTTCTTTATTATTGGCCTGATAGAAGTGAGTAAGGGGCACTACCTTTATACTCTGAGTGTGGTGCTCTTAAGACTATGTGTAAACTCTAGAAGCAAGGCATGTTAGAGTGCCTTAAGAAAACTCTATCTATCAGCAAGGAGGAAGCGTGTTCTTAATGAATTGTGTACAAGCAATTGCAGAGTGCTTATAGAAACCTATGTAGACAACAAGGAGTGGTAAGGCTCTTCTTGGTCAGTGACCTTCTGAGAGTTACGTAGCTCTAAAAGTTAGGCTTATTAGAGTTCCTTGAAAAAAATCTAATTGTAGGAAAGGATTCAAAGGACTTTTGCTGAAATATCATTAGTGATAGTAAATTAAATGATTCCTAAGGTCAAGGAAAGCCCTTAGGCAGCGACGTAGCCCAAGGTTGATTTGGATTAACCTCGTGAAAATCCTTATGTTGTTGTCCATACTTTGGACTCTCTACTCTCTAACTCTATTTCATTATCCAGATTTCTTCTTGAACTTATCTCGATTAATTTGTTTCAATATTGCCTATATCTATTTTTATCTGTTATTATTTGGTTTAATGCAATTATCTTCAAAAAGTACTATGATTTTATTACTCACCCCTTTCACCCACTCTCTAGGGTGAAGGAACTAGGTATGCTTAAAAGTAATCTACAAATTAAAGTAAGCAAAGATCACAACTACCATTGTCATCTTAGAAATGGATCAAGCCAGATCGCACATAGACTTCTTTTGTTTAAAGGAACTAGCTATGCTTAGTGGGGGGAAAAAACACATGTAGATATTCCTAAAGGATAGAGCTGTAAATCTGGAACATAGTTAGCAAAGGAGACTATCCACTCATGAAAATTAAGAAAAGTGACAAACGTGAAGAAATGGCTCCAAAGGAAGAAGATGAATGGACAGAAGAAGAAAGGGCCACAAACCAGAAGAATCACATGGCTTTAGACATACTTGTGTGGGCAGTCGATCTATGGAGGTTCAACAGAGTTACATCCTATGAGACTATCGATGAAATGTGGGACACATTGATCACCACATATTAGGTAACAAGTCAATTGAAGTAACTAAGATAAGCATCTATGTTCATCTATATGAACTCTTCAAGATGGTACCAAATGAATTTATCAAATAAAACTAAATAAGATTCACAGAAATTGTTTACAATTTCAAATCAGCTAGAAGAACCAACTCAAATAAAGAAGTGGACAGGAAAATACCAAGATATCTTTTCTTATGTATGTGATGACCAAAGGTAACCATCGAGGATGCCCTGATCTTAAGAGGCCACAACTTGATGATTTGCTTTAAGAAAGCTAGTTGCCCATGAGATCCATCTTTCAGAAGAATTAGAAGATCCATAAAGGAGAGGAGCAGCCCTAAAAGCCACCGAGGAAACTCCGACACCTAAGATCAAATCTCTTAAGATGAAGAAGAAGTAATGATTACAATCGATAGGTGTAAGAAACAAAATTTTAACTATAAGAAATTCAAAAATGAAAGCTCATCCAGACATAATGGTAGCGAAACTTTATCTCAAAATTCGGATAGTTACATTACGCGTTTCAGCTATGGACAATTAGGACACATGATGAAGGATCATCCAAATCTCAAGAAGCCCACGGAAATTAAGAAACTCAAAGCTAAGACGGTGATGGTAGTAGCAAAAGAAATTAATGTAAAGTTGCTCAAATCAGAATTTGAGCCATCATACTCTGAGCAGGCATATCTTTGACTTCAATATCTTTTTAAAGAAGATCTTATTAAACTTGTTGTCCACATGATGAATTGTGAAGTCTCTCAGCAAGCCCAAATCAAGTCCATTTATCAAAAAATTAGATCTCTTGAATAAGAAAAAGAGATTTTAGAAATTTAGAAGATTCGTGGACTAGAAGTCTATGAAGAATTTTTTGCCAAACTCATAGATAGTAAGAAAGAAGCTGATGATCTGTGAACATTTCATCAGAATGGTTTATAACACTAAGAATGAAGTAGAATGTGAAAAGAAAGAAAATGAGAAAATTTCAGAAACTCTTCCAAAATTAATGACAGGGCAACAAAACTTGGAAAGGTGTCTTAGTTCAGAATGTGTCTCCTTCAACAAAGAAGGATTATAGCATTACCATTCAAATGGAAACATTATTAACTTAAGAGTTCCAGAGTGTGAACAATCAACACGTACCTGGGGCCGGCGAAAAAATTCCGTAGCCACCTAAAATCTATGAAACCCAGCCTAATGGGTATGGGTATGGGTGGTGAAAACGGAAAAAAATGGATATGGGATAGGTATTGCTAAAATGGGTATGTGTATAGGTATGGGTCTGGGCATAGGTCCTACCTACCCCATACTTATTTTATCAATATCCACCCCATATCTGCCACTTATAAAACCTATACCCGTTTGTTTAAAATTCTATTTTGTTACTTATACTTAGATATTTTGCTTGTTGCTTTGAGTTGTATGGTATTTGACTTCGGTGAGATATTTTGCTGCAAACTGTAGTTGTCAAGTGCTAATTTATTGTTTTGATTAGCATAGTCTTAGTTGTATTTAATGTGATATGATATGCTGTTAGAAGCTTGGGGTTAATATGACATATTGGGTATTTGATGTCGAATATGGATGCAAATGGGTTTAGATCTTTTTTGCCTACATGTACCTGAGTAAAACCCACATACCTGCTATACCCAGTTGGTATGGGTATGGGTATAGCTTTATAACATCTGATGGGTATGGGTATTAATTTTGAAAATGGGTATGGGTAAGGGTATGGCTAAACCCGTCCTGTACTTGCCCTATTGCCACCCCTACACATACCTGAGAGTTCGAGATCTGGTAAGTTGAGAACCTCAGGAAGCCTTTAGAGAGTGTAAAGGGACTCTCATAGAGGTGCTAACTTCAACAAAAGTCACGGACACTCTAGAAACCATAAAAGTAACCTTGAAAATCTCAACTCTGCATAGTGCAATTGAGGCTCTAGGTATCTTAGAGGGAACAATAGAGAATCCATCTCTAGGGAAAGCCACCACCACTATGAACATCCATAAAGGTATTACGAGGACTCACACTCTGAAGATATATGCAAACATCCTAGACCCATCAAAAGTCCTCGGGAACACTTTGGCACCAGAAGACAGAGCAATTAAAACACTTCTAAGGAAAAAAGAAAAGGAAAACAAACTTGGACACATAGGGAAGGCATATTTGAAAATATGCTCTTTGCTGAAGAACCCAAGAATGAGTTAGAAGCTATAGCATGGTTTGGATTTTGTTTTACTTGTATGTCTAAAGAATAGGGAAGACATATGACATCTAGACAATGGATGCTCAAAGCACATGACTTATAATGCATCATTCTTAATTACCATCAAAATAAAAGATGAACGAAAACTCTCCTTCTAAGACAAAGAGAAAGGATAAATCATAGACTGAGGCAAAGTTGGTAAAAATTCCTCTATCTCACATTATAATGTGTATCCAATGGAGAGTCCAAAGTTTACTTTGCGGATTGTGTCTCGAATATGTGATAAAGGAAATCAGGTAACTTTTGCCTTGTCTAAATGTAATCTTATAAACTTTAACATTGGTGGAGTAACACTTACTGGACATAGAATAGGTGACACCTATGTTATATGTCTAGAAGACATCAAATCAAAGAATCCTGCTTTTCTTATGGTGAATCATGATGAATGTTGGCTTTGGCATAGAAGCCTAGGTTATGGACATGTGCACACCAATGAAAAAATCTCAAAACATAAACTAGTCCAATGACTCCCCAAACACAATTTCATCAAAGACAGACTCTGTGAGGCATGTCTCAAGGGAAAACAAGTAAAAGAATCCTTCAAATCAATCCACTGTTTATCAATCACCATTCTACATAGGCACTACAAGCATCCATTGAAGTACTTCTAATCACCTAGTTTTTACTCATAATTGAGATTATTTTTTGATTTTGTTTAGTTTTGTGACATTTGTAGAAGAAAAGGATTTAACAAAATAATAGGTGTAAAAGGCAAACAAGAAAGAGTTAAAGACCAAGATAAAGTGCTTTAAGTGGAAATTGGACCAACACAGCAGTTGAAATCAAGCAAAATTAGCCTAGCTCAATATTGTTTTACAACCAGAGAAAAAAAAAATAATAGAAGTAAAACAAGAGCAATTATAGGCCTGATAAATTGGTCGAGCAAGAAATGTTGAAGTTCACCTATAAAGTTTTCTCTTTGCAGTCATTGAGCCAGCCCGCCTTGCCTTTCCTTCGATCTTTCCCAACTATTGTAGCTCTACTCTTTCTCAGACATAGGTTTGGTCTTGTAGTCTAGTATTGGCCCAACAACACGAAAACTAGGCAACTGGCCTGGCCTGCCATAGAGTCCAGATGTTCAGCCTAACAACAACTCATGTGATTCTCACGTTTTACCCGATTTATCAAGTGTTAAGCTTTATTTGCCAAACATTAGTCCTAGTGTAGATCAGCCCAATCTACTATCTCCCCTATGTGCACACGACAAATAATGTTGTGCAGCCCAACCTAGTGCAAAAGGTCCAATGTCATGTCATCATCAGTAGCCCAGCATTTAGATTCCTAGGTCACGTGATGTGCCAGCCAACCTTTGAATTGTAGGTTAATTAATTTCTAATCAACGTGAACAATAGTTGAAAATTGAAGAGTTTCTTAAATTCTGTTAGTACTTAGATCACATAAATTACTCTAACAGAGTTCTGTTTTGGGAAGACGGTGGATTTAGGAGGTGGATTATTAGCATAATTTGGAAATTAGGTGCAAATAGGAAAATGAAAAGTTGTTTGGAAAATAAGAATTTTTATAATCTGGGAATATAGGCGGTTAGATCTAGTATAATATTAATTCTCATTCTTAATTTCAATATTAATTTGTAGTAATTTTAGAGATTATTATAACTTTAGGAATTCTTTTGATTTGAGTTTACTCCAATTTTTGAAGTTCTAGTTTTAATTCAATTTTTATAGTTTCATTTTTTGTTTAATTGTTGTCTCTCGAAAAATTATGTCATTCAAAGTTTTAATTTTTTACTAGTCCCTTAGGATTTTAGTCAATGTCAGGTTTTCATGATTGGCACTTATCAAAAATTAAAAATTCTCATTGGCTACTTAGTTGTTGTGGTAATAACTTTCCTCTATCTTGTCCCTTGATTAATTAGAATCTATTATTTTCTTAGCAGTTGTGATACTCTCTTTAGTAGTTGTTATTCAGTTTACAGCTATAACCATGTTTAGCTTAGGATCAATTCATGTTAGTGGAATTGTTATGTTTTGCTTCATTATTCCTTTCAGTATAATTACTATGGGTTAGTTTTTAATTGTAGTGGCCTATATTCTACCTCATCCCTATAGATTCAACCCTCAAGCACTACGATTAATATTCGTACGCTTATGGCATTACTATACCTCCTTTTAAGATCACAACATAAGCCAGCTAAATGTTAGTTTGGTGTCTAGGTCGCAGCATTCACGTATCCATTATTGTTGATGATTGCTTTAGATATAAAGGACTTGTTTCTAAAGGACAAAATAAAACTTTAGGGAATTTGTCAAACTAATCGGGCAATTATAGGTGTTAAAGTGAGTTTGCTAAGAAAGACTTCATTTAATGTTGTTAGAAGCACGACGTATCTCATAACTTCTCAGCTCTAAGAACTCCTCAACAAAACGAAGTAGTTGAAAGGAAAAGCAAAACTCTTGAAGACTTGGCGAGAACTATGATTTATGATAGTGTCTTCCAAAGTACTTTTAGACAGAGGATGTAAACACAACCAACTATATCCTCAATAGACACCTAGTTAGACTGATCCTAAATAACTTCGTATGAAGTATTCACGATAGAGGTACCAAACGTATCTTACGTCAAGGCATTTGGGAGATAATGTTGCATTCATAATTATAGAAATAATAATCTTAGCACATTTGATGCCTAATTCAACAAAACCAACTATATCCTCAATAGATGCCTAATTACATCGATCCTAAATAACTCTGTATGAAGTATTCAAGATAGAGGTACCGAACGTATCTTACTTCAAGGTGTTTGGGAGACAATGTTGCATTCATAATTATGGTAAGAACAATCTTGGCACATTTGATGCTATGAGTGAAGAAGGTCTATTTATGGGCTCCTCATCCTAATTTAATGCTTACAGAGGTTACAATAGGAGCACTAAAATTATTAAAGAAAGCATTCATGTTGTTTTTGACGAAGATAATAATGGATATATCAACTCTTCCTTTTTTCAAGAACATCAACTACGTAAGAACAATGATGATGAAGAAGAGGAGGAAAGGTAACCTATGGCTAACAAGGACTTAGGTAAGAGCTAACCACAAGAACAAGATCATAAGGTTAGAGTCTTTTGCTCTCCAACAACTCTAAGCGAAGAACTACAGGAATCAAACATAGGATTAAAGTACCAATCAGCTTATCCAATTGAAAACATAATATCTGACATCTATAGTGGGATAAAGACTAGGCCATCACTTAAAACTTGAATTTGAGTAGTGGACTATAGTTATGCAAGAGAAAATCAACTAGTTTGAAAGAAATAATACTTGAATTCTAATCATCAAACCTAAGAACTTCTTGGTTATAAGAACAAAATAACTGTTCAGAAATGAAGTAGAGAGGCTGGACCAATTGATATAAATAAAGCTACTTAATTAAGAGGAAGGGATAGACTATGATGAGACCTTTTCCCTCATAGCTAGACTAAAGGCCATCAAGACTTTTACTTGCCTTTGCATTATTTACAGATATTAAATTGTATAAAATGCTGCAAGAGGAGGTGTAACTTTAACAACCTTGTAGTCTCGAAGACTTAGAGAAGCCTGATTATGTATATAAACAACACAAAGCTTTCTATTGTCTTAAGCGAGCCCTTATAACATAGTCTTTACTAAATCATAGGTCTAAAAGAGGCAAAATTAATGACATTCTATTCATAAGGGATAAAGAAAAATAGTTCTTACTTTTACAAATCTATGTTGATGAATTATTTGGGAGCCACTAATCATGAGTTATGCAAGGAATTCTTTGACCTCATAAACAAAGATTTTGAGATGAGTCTACCTGCATTATTTAACTTCTTTCTAAGACTACAAATCAAGCAATGACAAGAAGGGAACTATATAAACCAATCAAAATATATCAAGGAGCTTCTTAAGAAATTCAATATGACAAATAATAAGAAACAAAAACTCAAATGTCAACCACCTACATCATTAGATCATTACAATATCCAATAGTAAGCATACCAGACATTATGTCCAATGTATGCCTATTGCAACAAACCCCGAAAGAATCCCACCTTAGTGCAACAAAGAGGATTCTCAAGTATTTGTCAGGGACCGCAACTCTGGGACTCTGGTATCTAAAAGGAGATAACTTTGAACTAGCATGATATTCTAACGTTAACTCTGTAAGATACAAAGTAGCCCCCCCAAAAAAAAAAACACATTAGGAGCAATATCAATTTTTAAGACAATTACTTGTCTCATAGCACTCCATGAATAAAAATTCAGTAGCCCTTTCAACTGTAGAAGTAGAACACATAGCAATAAGAGCTTGCTATGCTTAACCGCTATGGATGTCATAACTCAGAGACCTTAGTATCACTAGCTTACAGAGTTGTGCATGTATAACAACATGTGTGGCATCAACGTAACCAAAAACCATGTACAACACTCAAGGACGAAACACATTGAGGTAAGGCATCACTTCACTAGAGACTACATTAAAAAAGGTGGTGTATTGAATTATGGTGAAATCCATTAACCAAATAAAGCTATGAACCCTTAAAGATGAGCCTCAAATGTTGATGAAGGTCAAACTCCCCCAAGATAGCACAAGAGAGAGAAAAACCCCAAATCTGCTAGTGACAGAAACAAACTTAAGAATAATTAAATATAAGAGATAAATCAGTCCACCCTTTCATCCTCTAACGCTAAGGCACCAAGGACGAACTCGACTTCATCCCTCTCCTTAGAGAGATAAAGAAATTTGGGATCTTGAGAAAATGTTAAGCATTAAGTTCTAAGATCATTAATCCAAGTCTCGAAAATATTGCAAGGATCAAGCAAATAAATAGAAGAGTACTCCTTTCCCCAAGTTATGCACTAACCAATACGGTTATAAGGAAATTAACTAATGAAATCCTGACTGGTGGTGCAATTTTAAAGGGGATATCTATAGTATAAGCTAAACTAGAATTGACTGCACTAGTGCTAGATTAGATGAGTGATAGGGGGTACTACTACGACCACAAGCACACGGGTGTTATAATGTAGTAAAGATATCATTCCCACGAGGACCAATTGTAATCTATTGAGTTTTATCCTTTAAAACTACTAAGCAAAGCAATTTCAATTAAGAGTTAAATAACATTATAACCTATTTGAAGAATTCAATCAATTAAAAATATCTAGGAAATTGTTTCACCTTGTAAAGATGTAGATTAATGCAATATATCATGTACTTTAACTGTTATGGGGGATTTAAAAGGGTGCAATCGTATATAGAATTCAATCTTGTTTCGAAACAAATTGAATTGCCTAAACTAACAAGTCATTCTTTCAGATGCCCTTGCTTTGCCTGAGTTAAAGATCTTTAATCGCTAAAAGTCCTCTTAACAAGCAAATCTCTTTCAAGTATTGCTAAATCAAGTCCTATCTTATCAATCAAATAGCAAGTTTCACCTTTTAATTCTTCACTTAATTATTTAGAATTAGCGAATGAATTTAGCCAAAATCAAAACACAACAGTTACGCGCAAAAGATAGAATTCAACCAATCCCAAACAAAAACAAGAACAATTAGATAAAATGAAAGATTCTGACATTAATACTTAGCTAACAATCCCTAGATTGAGAAAACTACTCACATATATTCAAATCAACAAAACTAAACAGAGTTTTGAGAGCGAAAAACTTAGCACAATTGGAGATCCTTCAAGGGTTTCCCAAGTTTGCTCTAAAACAGCAAGCAATTCTTTGACCCTCAAACTCAAAACTACTAAAAACCTAAACTGAACTAGAAAATATACAAACGGAATGAAAAACTAAAGAGAATAGTTCCCTTCTTTGAGTGAAATTTGGTGAAAAATTGAAGGTTTAAGGTGAAGTGGTTGTGGAGGTTTTAGAGCGAGAATAGAGTTTTTAGAGAGAGTGTGTGTCGCATTTGAGGAAGAAGATGAAAAGAATTGGGTCAAAGAGGGCTTGAAAACCCTTGACCAAGGACACGGGCTCGCCATGGATGGTCCGTAGTCAGCTCTAGTCCCTGCTCTTTTGTGCTTTTCTCTCTCTCTTTTTTTTTCTTTTTCTTTAAAGCCTTTACAGGCCGTGGTGGATCTCTGGGGGCTCTTAAAAAAATCTTATTATTTCTTTTCTCTTTTTTTTTCTTTTTGTCTACATTAATCAATTTCTAGTGAAGGTTCTGAAGTCTAAAAAGAAAATACAATAAAAGGGTACAAACAAAGGAAAAAAGGTAAAACAAACACTTGGGTTACCTCCCAAGAAGCGCTCATTTAAGGTCGGGAGCTTGACCTTTCTTCTATTCCGCTTCAGGTTCAATGAAAATGTAGACGTCGTTTTTATCACGAACCACGAAATTGGAATCTTTCCACTGAAGGTATCACCTTCATCAAATGGTGCCATAGTGTACTGTTAGCATACAAGATAAATCGGTAGCGTGCTCCATTAAATAGACCACTACCGTCATGTTCAATCCCAAGATCGAGATCGAAATCGACCCCTTCCATAGGAGGTCAGGAAAGAACTACTTGGGCAAACCTACAATTATCACTCATGAAAGATACATTAGAAGCATAGGCCTCAACCTTGGGTATGCTAGGTGGCGTAGGAGCCGCAAACTCCACCTTAACATAACCTTAATCGGGATCCTCAGTAGAAATCCAATCAGACCCAAAAGGATCAGGACAACTACCACCATCCTCCATCTCAATTTCAGGGGAAAGAGGAAGTACATTAGATAGCGAAGAATTGAGGGAAATAACTTTCCCATCCATAAAACAAAACATAGCATAACACCCCCTACTTTAAATGTTTTCTACCCCTGTTTTACATCAATAATGTAACTTGAAGAAACCAAGAAGGACCTACCAAGAATAATTTGGGCATCATCGATCTTAGTCATTTTAGCAATGATAAAATCTTCTAACACCCAAAAATCTCCTATTTTTGAGAGCACATCCTCTAGTGTACCCAAAGATCGCATTTCAGAACCATTTCCTAATTTAAGTGAAAAGGGTAGGGGTCGCAATGGTCCTACATGAAGCTTATGAAACATAGAGTAGAGCATCAAACTAACACTTGCACCAAGGTCACATAGGGCTCTTTTAATTTTCATTTTTCTTACGACATAGGGGATAGAGAAAAGCTACCCGGGTTCGGAAGCTTAAGTGAAAAGACTGTGGGAATCTCAAAGCTATCATCTTCTAGAAAAGTTATGGGCTTGCCACCATGATTTCTCTCCTTACGCTCAGCCATGATCACTTCTTTACCCTCCTCGAGTGGTATGTCCTCAGGATCCTCTACCCCTTCTTTTAAGGTAATGTAATTACAATGCTACCAAGGGTTAAAATCGGGTTTACTAGGCAGTCTACCCGGAGGTGTAGATGAAGACATAGCTTGTTGAGCTATTTGGACTTCCAACATCTTGTTGTGAGTAATAAGCACATCAACCTTAGAGGCCAATTGCTTAATGTACTCATCTTACTTTTATTGAGCCAAAAGCATATTCTCTATCATAGACTCTATGTTGGATTTTTGAGGTGCTTGTTGAGGATAGGATAGTCTTTGAAATCCAAGGGGGGTCTAAAATTCGTTTGCGACATGAATAGAGCATTAGACTTATGAGAGAAATTAGGGTGATCTCTCCAACCTGGATTATACTTGTTAGAGAAGGGGTCATTTGTTTGTCTAGGGTGGTAATTGTTCACATAATTGACCTGATAACTTATATCTTGGACAAAAGGACTACCCACTTAACAATGCACAGTTAAATGATCAACTGATCCACATATCTCACATGATGGGGAAAGAGTACTTGAACTAATAGAATTAACATTCAAGCTTTCTAACTTTTAACACATAGCATCAACTTTAGAAGAAAGGATAGAAATAACATCTAATTTCAGCTTACCTCTAACCTGCTTGGGTTGGGATCTCTCAGACGACCATTGGAAATTGATAAAGGTCATCTCTTCTGTAAGATTGTATGCTTCATCTTCAGTTTTGTTCATAAAGGTACCTCCTACTGCCGCATCAATAGTAGACCTCAGTGACGGGTGATTCCATTGTAAAATATTTAAACAATCATCCATCTTTGAAGACCATGGAGAGGGCAAAATCATAAAAGATCCTTGAACCGCTCCTTGGCTTCAGACAAAGTCTTATCTTCCTTTTGAGAGAACATAGTAATTTGATTCCGTAGGCTTGCTATCTTACTTGTAGGAAAGAACCTGGTAAGAAAGACTTTTGTAAGCTTGTCCCATGTCATTATGCATCCTGCAGGTAACCAATGAAGCCACACCCTTGCCTTATCCCTAAGTTAAAAAGGAAATAGGCGTAAGCGGATGGCATCGATAGAAACTCCGGTGAGCTTTAGTGTATCACACGCCTCTAAAAAGATGGAGAGGTGTAAGTTTGGACCTCGTAGCATGGTGCCTCTGAACTGAGATTGTTGCATCGCAGATATAAGGGCTGGTTTGAGCTCAAAGTTGTTTGTTTCCCGTTTGGATGAGTGGTGCTTGAGGAAATGCCTTGGACTCCCAGGGTAACAAAATCCTGCAGTGTCCTTCTTAGGTCACCTCCCATTCCTGCCATTAGTAAAGAAACTGCTTGAGCCTTGAGTCTTTGCTCTTCTATCCTAAATTTCTTCCTTTTAGAGCAAAAAGTCCTCTCGATTTCTGGATTGAATTCAAATGGGAAGGGATTCTGCATATAAAGGAGAAATATGCAAAATAGGTGACAAAACTACTAACGCAAATAAAAAAATAAAAATAATGATAATAAAATGCTTAGTTAATTTCTGAGGGCTAACTTAATATCCACTAATTTGGTCTCCGGTAACGACGTTAAAAAACTTGATAAGGGCTACTACTATGACTGCAAGTGCATGGGTGTTATAGTGTATTAAAGATATTGTTCCCACGAGGACCAATTGCAATCTATTTCGTTTTATCCTTTAAAAGTGCTAAGCAAGCAATTTCAATTAAGAGTTTAATAACACTATAACCTGTTTGAAAAATTCAATCGACTAAAAACATATAGGGAATTGTTTTACCTTATAAAGATGTGGATCAATGCAATATATCATCCACTTAAACTATTAGGGGAATTAACAGGGGTGCAATCACATATAGAATTCAATCTTCTTTCGAAACAAATTGAATTGCCTAAACTAAAAAGTCATTCTTTCAAATGCCCTTGTATAGCCTAAGTTAAAGACCTTTGATCGCTAAAAGTCCCTTAACAAGTGAATCTCTTTCAAGTATTGCTAAATCAAGTCGTATCTCATCAATCAAATAGCAAGTTTCACCTTTTAGTCCTTCACTTAACTATTTAGAATTATGAATGAATTTGGCAAAAGTCCAAACACAACAATTACACACATAAGATAGAATTCAACTAATCCCAACCAAGAATAAGCACAATTACATAAAAATCAAAGATCCCAACATCAATACTTGGCTAACAATCCTTAAATTGGGAAAACTACTCACACATATTCAAATCAACAAAAGTAAACAGAGTTTTAAGAGAAGAAAACTTAGTGCAATTGGAGATCCTTCAAGGGTTTCCTAACTTCGTAAGGGCTCCAGAATAGGAAGTAATTCTTCAACTCTCACACTCAAAAACTACTAAAAATTTAAACTAAACTAGAAAATATAGAAAAGGAATTAAAAAAACTAGATAGAATAGTTCTCTTCTTTGCTATGCTTTGTGCCTCTTATTGTGAAAATCGCCTTATTTATAGAGAAACACAATCGACCTCAGTCACATAATGGAGGAAAACAAACAGGCTGACAGTTATACCTTCACCACGGATAGTCTATGGAAGACTCTACCTAGATGATCTTCTGTTCTTTCTTCCTTCTACAACAAGGTGACTTGGGGGCGTCCATGGGGAGTCAAACTATACTCAATTATGGTTAACTTTGGAGAATAAAGTAGCTAAACTCCTTATTTAAGGCTACCAATTGCCCAACCTCCTTTCTAGGCTTACTTTGACCTCCTCAAGAGTCCTAAGTCAACATGGACCTAGGAAGACCTAGCCCTTGACCCAAAGTCGACATTGAGCCTACTTGGTTCAATACCCTTACTTGGGAGAGTAAGCCAATCTTGGAGTTTGCTCTTCATAAACCTATCCCCCTTGAAGAGGATTTTCCCACAAGTCTTCATTGTGTTTTTCATCATTTTCAAGGTAAGGAATGAGATCCCCAGCATTAAAAGTGACGGATATTTGCATGTCTCCTAGAAGCGCTATTTTATAGGCATTATATCCCACTTTTTGTACCACCTTGTATGGACCATCTCCTTTAGCCATAAGCATGTTATTCCTCCTTGATGATAACCTTTCTTTCCTCAAGTGCAACCACATAAGATCTCCCAACCTGAACTCAATATAAGTGCACTTTTTGTTGGCTTTAAGCTTGTATTGCTCATTCACTTTCTCAATTTATGATCTTACTTGATCATATAGCCTCTTCATTTCCTTAGATCATGCTTCAGCCTCAAAATGGACCTTTAATTCTTGAGGAATAGGAATAAGATCAATGGGAGTAAGGGGGTTAAGGTCATAGCTCACCTCAAAGGGAGAATGAGAGGTAGCATAGGAAGGAGCCTGATTATAAGCAAATTCGGCATGAACAAGCTTGATATCGCAATTCCTCAAACTTTCGCTCACCTTAACCACCCCTTAATATGGTTGTGAGAGTTACATTTGTCACCTATGTTTGTCCATCAGTTTGAAGGTGGAAATTAGTGCTAAAGAGCAACTTAGTCCCCACTAGTCTCCAAAAGGATCTCCAAAAATGAGGCAAAAATTTGGTGTCCTAATTCGAGACAATGGTTCTTGAAATACCAGGGAGTTTCACAATTTCTTAGAAGAAGAGGTCTGTAATGTAGGTAGCATCATCACTTTTGTGGCAAGCAATAAAGCAAGCCATCCTGGAGAATCGATCCACTACCACCATGATAGCATCTCTTCCCCTTCGTGTCCTTGGGAGGGCCACAATGAAGTCCATGCTAATGTCATCTGACTCTTAGTTGTGTGATAAATGTTGTACCTTGTGATCACTTTATGAACCTCTCTGCCCATCTTGGGCCAGTAAAAATGCTCCTTGAGTATCTCAGGGGTCTTGCTAATGCCAAAGTGACCGGCTAATGCTCCTCTAGGAGCCTTATTGACAATCAAATCTCTTAAACGACTTTTGGGAATACAAATCTTATTTCCTTTGAAGAGGAAGCCATCTTATAGAGTGAAAAAGCTAAATGTAGAGGGATCCTCCTTCACTTCCTTGAAGTCTTCATTCTCTTTGTATAAAGCTTTGATGGAATGGAATCTAAGGACCTTGGTCTCAAAGACCAATAGGAGAGCATACATCCTTAATAATGCATTAGCTACATTACTCTCTTTCCCACTCTTATGCTTGCAAGAGAAGGTGAAATATTAAAGGAGTTTAACCCAATTGGCATGGCTTGTATTTAACTTGTGTTGACCATTGATGTAGGATAATGCCTTGTGATCCAAGTAGAGGACAAAGGGGCTTTGATTTGAGGTAATGACTTTAATATTCCAAGGCTCTAGTATAGAATTCCTTGTCATAAGTTGCAATGCCCCAGCTTAACTATCTTTTAAATGCCTTTATTAATAAGCATTATGAGTCAGCAGAATGCGCTATCAAGCTAGGGCACTATTGCCATCCCTTAGGGATAAGGCTATAAATAAAAAAGTATAGTCGACCAGATAAGTAGCATCCTCCAATTAAAATAATTACACCAAACAGGGTTTAAGATTGTTATTAAACATCTAAAAGTCGGCATCACACAACAATTGATAAGTGCTTCTATATACATCATTTTTTAGACATTTTGTAGCACGTTTTGGGGAATTGATGGGCTTTATGTTATAATTTATACTCCTGTTCTCGTTTTGCGCTTGGGCATGGTTCTTTAATGACTTTTGTAGTATTTTAGACCATTTGACCTAGCAATTAACCCTCATTTGAGTACAGGTTGACCCATCATGGAGGCACCCGAAGTCCTATGCCCGTAGAGCAAGAGAAGAGTAGAAGATTTCGGTTCCAGCCAGCACCATGGTCCGATTGTGGTGGCTACCGCGAACTGTGGTGAGCTTGTAACTATTAACCTCTTCATCTTTCTTCATTGTGCGACTGGAGATGCTCTATTTAGGTGCTTCAAAGGCATGTTTAAAGGCTGTAGAAAAGAGAGTTCAGCACCATCGCCATCTCACCACTACTCTCACATCCATCTCTCTTTAGTTACAATTTAGTTTAGTTTATTTTTCTGAGGAAAAGGAGAATTGAAGAGAGAAGCTTTGCTCTTAGAGGGTTGAAGCTTGTGGCACCATTAAAGGGCTACCATTGTTGTAAAGTTTTCTTTCCCTTTGAATTTATCCTTGAACTCTTGTGTTAGTTGAACTAGAAATATGAGTGAGCAGTTTTATTCAATCGAGGGAGTTGTAGGATCCTTCATTTCTACAATCTTATGCTTACTTCATGATTGGAGTGATTTACTTCTATCTCGAGATTGAAATGTTGGAAGTAAAGTTTGGCCAATTTTGCTTGCTTATATTAGGTAGTCAAGTGAAGTACTGAAAAGTGAAACTCACTATTAGATCACCTTGATAGAACTTGACCTAGCCAAATTCGAGAGAGAATTACATGTTCAGAGAAGACTTAGCATTCATAGATCTTCAGCCTAGACTAAATCAAGGACACTTGAAAGAGTGTTAGTTAAATTTGTTTGGGCAATTTAATTATTTCGAAAGAAAGGATTAAATTCAATTCGATTGCAATTCCTCAAATCGTTCAATCCGTGAAAAGTGCATGCTTAATTCTATGATCCAACTCTTTATTTGGCGAATTGAATTCCTAAATGTTTTACTTTGATTGAATTTTCAATTAGATAATTAGTATATTTAAATCTACTCATTGAAAAGGTTGATTGCTTAGCATTTTCAATAGGACATTAGCTCGGCAAGTGTCCGTGAGGACGATCTTTTAATCTAAACTACAACAACCATGCGGTTGCAGACCCGTCGTGTTTTTGGCATTATTACCAGTGACCAAATTGTTATCTATTGAGTTAATCTTACGAAATTAAATAAGTGTCGTACTTTATTTTCCTTTTCTTTTTGATTACATTGGTAGTGTTGGTGATTGTACTTATAACAACTTTCCCCTTTTATGCGAAGTCTATTTCTGTGCAAACTTGATCCTGAGATTGAGAGGACTTTCCGTTTAAGAAGGAACAAGCAAAGACTTGAGGAATAAAGGCTTAAGGCTCGAGAGACTTCACCAATTATGGTGGGAGCAGGAGGTGAGGAAAGAAGGACGCTCAGGGATTTTGTTACTCCTAGAGTCCAAGGCATCGCCTCAAGTATTACTTGTCCTAGCATGGAGTCAAACAATTTTAAGCACAAACCGACTCTTATTTCCATGGTACAACAATTGCAATTCAGGGAAACCCCATTGTAACACCCTAACCTACACCTCTCGGTCTTTTTAGAGGTGTGTGACACATTGAAACTCAATGGGGTCTCCACCGATGCCATTCGATTGCGGCTATTTCCTTTTTTACTTAGGGATAAGGTGAGAGCATGGCTTCATTCTTTACCTCCCGGATGGATCACCACATGGGATGAGCTTACTAGAGCCTTCCTTGTCAAATTCTCCCCACTAAGCAAAACGGCAAGTTTGAGGAACCAAATCACCAATTTTACACAAACGGATGATCAGATGCTCTATGAGGCTTGGGAGTGGTTCAAAGACTTGTTGCAGTTGTGTCCTCACTATAGCCTTCGAAGATGGATAATTGTTCAAGCCTTCTACAATGGAGTGATTCAACCTATAAGGTCTACCATTGATGCAGCAGCACGAAGAACCTTGATGAATAAGACTGAGGATGAGGCCTATATTTTGATTGCGGAGATGGCACTCGGCAATTGTCAATGGTCCAACAAACGAGGCCAATCGAAGAGGGTTAGAGGTAAGCTTGAAGTTGATGCACTTGCTTTACCTAATGCTAAAGTAGATGCTATGACTCAAAGGTTCGAACAATTGAATGTGAATGCTATGAATTCTAGTGCCCATCCCCTACCATGTGAAATACGTGGTTCCATTGACCATTTGACTGAAAATTGCCAAGCTGGGAGTCCTTTTGCCCAAAACACTAGCGACCAAGTCAATCATGTTAATAATTTCAACCCGAGACCGAGCAATGATCCTTATTCAAATACTTATTGTCTGGGTTGAAGAAATCATCCAAATTTCTCATATAGGCCTAACCTTTCCCTCATTCCCCATATGAATGCCAGGCAACTCCCCAGATTTCAAAGACCTTCCTTTCCTCAACAACTTAGTCATGTCTAAAATGGATTCACATTTCACTGAGGCTGCACACATGCTCAAAAATAAGTCATTTTTCAAGCCCTTAAGATGACTAAGGTAGAGGATTAGCAATCATCACTGGGGCCCGCTTCTCCTGGACCCTTAACCTCTATATGTTCCTACTTCTCATTAAGTTGCTTCTCCTCCCCTAAACCAGCTGGGAAAACACAAACAGTAGAAACATGAGATATAACTCAAACATTACCATGTACAGTTAATAACTATTTGTAGCACACTGTTAAAACTATGCTTTGTAAATGTCTTCCGTGGAGCATTGTATTCAAAGATTGATTATTAACTACTTCTCATCTTCAACTAGAACTCAATCTATGAGTAGTAGCCATGCATCGATGGACAATGAACTGTGAATTTCCCATTTAATGGGGCCCGAGCAATGAATTCTACTAGGAGAAACTATGAATAATAAACATTAGACATTGAACATTAAACATTGAACATTGCATTAAACGATAAACAATGAAATAGGCCCTTAAGGTTCTAGCAACTGAATAAAACTTACTAATATTAGGAAATATAAATTTAAATGACGATAAAGGGTACAAGCAGTAATGTATCTTTGGCATTTATTTATACTCTTCTCTTTTTTACTGCTCAATTGGGGTGTCCTTCTTAGAAATAGATTCAATGACACTCTTAAATCATTCTGGTCATACTCTAATGCTTCTCATTCAAAATGCAAAGCAACACATATGCTATATTAGTACACTTTACTAAGCCAACACTCTGAGTGCGATTTTCTTTTGAGGTGAGATCTCAATGCATCCTCTTTTTTTTCAAAAATACGTCACTTGGCTCTAATATTCCGAACATAGCTCACAAACTTATCTCCTTAAACATATCCATTAGAGTTTCTCATAACTATAATTGACTCATTAAAACCATAATTGGCGAAACTAATTGCTCAGTATCTAAATAGTCCAATCATAAAGCTAATTGCACAAATTGCACCCTAATGAACTAGGAAGTAATCACATGATCCTTATGACTAATTCAATTTTCTTCACACTTTGAATGATGTCCCATAACCCTTTAATTTAGTGACAAACCATTAACAACCATTTATATGTGCATTACTTCAGCAAATTATGGCTTTGCTTGAACAATTAAACATCATCTAAACTACAGTTCTCTTATGCAAATTTCTTCCACCAAAATTTTTGGCAATCATGGCTTCACACCCATATTATGACTATTGCTAATTACTTGTCAATTCGTCCCATACATGAATTCATTATATTCACCCCCAACAATCATACAATCAAAATACAACAATTCATCCCTACATTCACATAAATAACCATTGATATATGAGGTTGAATATAATAGAAGGGAAAATTTTAATTACCTTCCAAGAGGCTAAAGGTGGAGATGGGTGCAACCAAGGGGTGCGAAGAGGAGGAGATGGTGGGGTCGAGCTATACTGGCGGCTTGGAGCGGCGATGAAGTCAGGCGGCAGAAGCCAGTGATGGATGGCGACTGCTACTGGTAAGGGGGTGTCAGGCGTGGGAAAGGAAAGTTGGAGGGTTGGGTCTCTTAGGTTTTTGATTTTCACTAGCTTATTTCAAAAACTCACGTGAATGGCCATTGCCTCCTTTGTTGTAATTCCCGAAAGTATACGGTTTATCATTGTAATATTTGCAGATATCGTCCTCAGGAATGATTGTAAAATTAAGTTACTACTCAGCTAAATTAAACTTACTAGATAGCCTCTTAATCTAATTAAATCTAGTAATGTAGATTAACACGATATAGGAATATGAAATTAACATTAGAAAACTAACAAGCAAGAAAAGCACTCAAATGACAAAGATATAACATCCAACGTTTCCTGGTAGAATTAAACCAACTTAGTAGTGAAGTGAACCAAAACGAACGAAGTGGATCACGAGCAGAAAACAGCAAACGACACGTACAAAATTGTGCCCAGAAATTACCAAAATCCGGCCATGGTTTCCTTTTGTTATAAAAGCGAATTCAAACCAACCAGCTCATAATTTCGTCTCTAGAATTAAATTACTCTTTCGATTCAAACAAAACTGAGTCAATTAGATAAACGTTCAATGGCTGTGGATAAATTTGGAATTGTAAAAAAATTACAAAATAAACTAAGCAAACTCTCCTCCTCCTATTCTCTGTTTCGACCCACGATTTTTAAACATCTCAAGAACACCCTTTCTCCCTCCCCCCTTCAATACCTTCCTTAATTATCAAATTAATGACCCATAAAACTGACCAATTAATGATGATGGAAATGATAGATAATGAAGGAGGAGAGAAAAAGAGTGAAATGGCTGGGCATAAAGATGAAAGGTCTTGTTCTACGTCCTCTGTTTTTGGATCTGAGTTGAAGATGTTGAAGCAAAGGGGTTGGGGAACTTAGCTGACATACATGACTCTGTGAGTGCAAGAGAGAGAGAGAGAGAGAGATGAGTTAAAGAGAGAGTAAAGGATGGAAAGGAGGTAGAAGAAGAACACAGCCCTGTTCTGGTTCACATTACTGTGATTATCGGGCTTCCAGGAAGGAGAAAAGGGGATGGGGGGCTGGTGGTCACATGACTTGTGCGTGGGTGGAAACAAAAGGAAGGCAGGCTGAATCGCTATTTTAGGCATGGCATAATAGCCCGGTTGGGCCTGGGAATGAAAAGACGAGGGACCGGCTGGGCAACAAAAAAGAGAAGAGAGGAACTGGGCCTCGGCTGTTGTTGGGCCAATCTTCTTCTCTTTATCTTAATCCAATGCTTGTTCTAAATCTAATCCCCTTTTCATTCAACTTTCTCTTTTTTTCCCAAGAAATTTATTTATTCTTCAAATTCCTACAAAACAAACAAAAACCGTATTAAATGCCTAAATTGATAATTTATTTCGAGCAAAAAATAGATTATGAAAGGGGATAAAATATCATAATTTCAGGTTTAAGAAATACCCGAAACTGAAGTTTTGCTCGTCCTCGAGTAAAAGAAAACTAAAAATCCTAGAAAAAGAAAATAAAATCTCAACTCACTTTCGTAGGAATCACGATAGCACTTAGCATGTGCAACAAGCCCTTTAAACCCCTAGGTTATCCCTAGTGGATGAGGTAGGTCTCATGAGGGTTTGCAGAAGATATACCCATAAAAAAGTTCAATAGAAAATGAAAAAGAAAAAGAGAGCTAGAAACAGAAAAACAGATGGGATTTACAAACATAAGTATACAAGGGAGAAGACTGTGCACATTCTAACCAACAAAATCACCCATGTACCAAAGATATTGGTCTGCATACAAATAGAATGTACCCATCAAGGCTCTCTACACCATGAATGACATCAAAGCACTAACTTTTCACCCCAGTATACATCAAGACTTTGAATCCATCCCAGTGCTTACGTGTAGTTGCATCATCATCTTAGGGCTTAGGTTTACCAGAATTAAACTCAATCTCACTTGACTGACACAAACTACACTTTAACTTATTAACATAGGAAGCAAGCTTTTCTAGTAGCAATATTTCCTCAAAGGATAACACCCAATAACACATGCCTCAAGGGGTAACGCTCAGTAGCGCATGCCGCAAAGGGATACTTGTCATTCCAAATATTATTTCATTCCTTTTTTTTCCTTTCTATTTTTTCATTTTTATTTTTTGCTCATTGGGAGTGATTCAAATGCATACAAAAACCAAAGTAATCCTGTCAAAGACAAGTGGGAGAGCCAATCGTGGCAGACTAAGACCTTCAGATAATGATGATGGTATGAATAACGATTGGATTATACATCGATAATGAACAATTGCGGTTACAATTAGGGCTTAGAATGGCACACTGAGAACAGAGACCTATCATGCATAACACGCTTATATACAAGCTAATAATCAAAGCACAAGGGATTTAAGCTGATCAGAATAGTACGAAGTCTCCCCAAAAAACAAAACAAAAATCTTTAAGGATTTTCAAAGTTGTTCAAAATTCTTCCTGTTTTCTCAAACTTTTTTCAAAGAAAAAACTAAAAAGAAAAACAAATGTACAAGAAGAAGACTAAGACGCAAAAGGAAAGAAAAAGGGTATACTCGAAAATTTAAACGAAAAATAGTAAAAATAAAATAAGGCAATAAATATATACAAAACAAAAACAAAATAAAAAGACAAGAAAAAATGGAACGTTTATACTAGGTCAGGTGCAAAAGTACACATAGCCTTCCTGACAATCAAGGATTTTATCAAGCATCAACCACTCCATATGAAGCTAAAAAATGCTACTCAGCTCAAATCTCATTAGCGCATGAAGTAGCTTATCAAACAAGTAAGCACAACTCTTTATAAAATAAAGACCATGAAAATGAAAGAGTTGACGCCAAATAGAGTACATCCATAATATTAATGCAGCATAAGGGCCCGCTTCAATTTATCAAATTGTTGGGGCCAATTAGAAATCATATAGATGTACTCATAATTAGCTAGTAAATATGTAATAACGCGACCTAATCCATATTTATTTATTTAAATCATATTTATTTATTTAATTAATCATGTTTGTTCATTTAATTTATCATGTTTGTGGATTTAATCACTCATGGTTATTTGTTTAACCAAATCATGTTTATTAATGTAATTACACTCAATTTGTATATTTACCAAATTACCCTATGCCATGTAAGTTTTTCGCATTCATTTACCGTATTTAATCATCCCGGTTTGAGGATAATTCATTTGGGTCCCATTTTACAATTCAAGTTTCATTGATTGTTAATTCAAGTTTCGTTGATTGATTAAATTTCAGGTGAATCGATATTAGGCCTCGATGATTATGATTGAGCATTAAATTACTTTTCATAATGTCACAAAAAAATTTAATGTTTAGCCATGCAAAAATATTTGGGCTCAAATTGATTAAGTTCGGCCCAATTCATTTGGGCCTGATTTGCAACCCGATTTATTTTGGGTTAAAATTTTGGCCCCAAACTTTTGGTGTGATTAAATTAAGTTAATTACTATCATTTGTGCCTAATTTTAATTAGCTAAAAAGATATTTTTGAAGGACAAAATTTAGCCAAGTATTTTTGCGGTCATTCTAGCCAAGCAAACATAACAACACATGCACACCCACTCTCTCCTTTCTCCCTCTTCATGGGAGCAGTTGCTGGCAGCCTTCATGGGTGTTTTCCGGCCATCTTTCCAGCCAGCCTTGGTGGTTTTCAACCCACCTCAACATCCTAGTACCTCAAGCTATCATCCTCCATCATCAAAACCCCTAAACATCATCTCCATCTTAACTTATTTGCAATCAAAGTGAGTAATCTTGAAGTTTGATCTTGTTAGTTTTGATTCTTTTTTTGATGTTTATGATCATTGATCACGATGTTTTTATAAGAAATAAGAGTTATTTTGGTGTTGATCATGGTGAAGTTGAGCTTGAATCATGCTAGGGTTTAGGGATGATCATGTTCATGCAAGTTTAAGTTAACACCATGTTTATCGATTGATTACGATGATTATGATGATTATTTTGGACTTGATTTTATAACATTTAGTTTTATTGATTATTATGGCGATGTTTTTGGTGATTTGGAATGATTTCAAGTGAGGATTTATGCGAAAAAGGAAGCGAAAACTAAACCAGTGAGGGCTGGAAATTTCAAGAAAATAGGGCTGACTTTGGCAATAAACTGGTAATGCCCAATCCAACCAAAAATTATGATTTTTGGTGGGTAGATAGTTCCATTTGTTAGATTTCAAAGGGCTCTTGAATTGCTTTAAGCCGAGGTCTGTGCAAAATGTTATGGTCGTTTTCCCAAAACTGTACAGATTGGACCAAAAACTGACACTTGTGTTTTAGCCCCATTGTGAGAACCCTATTGTGGGAATCACATTTTGTGTTATACATGAACATTTTTTGGGACTTCTTAATCTTTTCATATTGGGGTTTCATGTCTTCATTTGAGGTCTAGAATGAAAGTTATGAATTTTTGAACTGAACTAACCTGCTTGGGTGTAAATCAGGTAGTTATTGCAATTTCTGTGTAGCATATACTTGGAGGCAAATTCTGAGAATTTTACTATAGGTTGTCCATATTATTTTCAAATTTCCTGTCAGAACTCATGAAATTTGGTTGAGTATTTTGAGTTTGGTGAGTTTTGAAAGCATTTTGAGTAACAGTATAAAGAATAATAATAAAGATTAAGTGAGATTGATCATGCACTCATTTTGTGCATTTTGGGCCAAGTCATTTAAGAGGAAAATGAATATTTATGAACTTCCATGTAGCTTTTAGCTTGATTTATGAGAAAAAAGATGACAAGTATACAATTTGGGAGTTTGTTTATGAGCTTTGGATCATTTATGGATTTTACGAAGAAAATACCACATTTAGTGAGCTTAATAGCTTCTATTGAGTTCAATGATTCATTTGGGGCATAAATCTATATCTAATGCATTTATGAATGAAATATGAGAATTGGGGAGAGTTGTAACTCAGAAACCGTATTTATCAGAGCAGGTTAATACAGTTTATGCTATTTTGAACCAAGATATATCTCTCTTGGCCTCAAACCTTTATTACTTACTCACTTTAGCATATATCAAACGTATTTATCAAGCCAATCTAGTGCACTTGCTGTCATCTTGAATCAAGTTATATATCAGCAAGCTTTAAACCCTTACCAGTAACCTATTTCAGAAAAGGCCATAACCACTCTCTCAATTATCACCATCAAGGCCTTTTCCTTTGTAATATCATTTATCTCATTGTGGACTATTTTACTTCTATTTACTTTATATTGGATTTAATTACTTTTATCAATTCAGTTTTGAAATTATATTAAAGTACTCACGTTATGTATACCATTTAATTACTCAATTTTTGTTACACATACTTTTACTTACTCAATTATGCAAGTAAGGATCATTCACTAACTGCACATACTTACAATGTTATGAAACAGAGTTGAGGCAATTATCGTTCCCCGTTATGCATAAGTGTTATCAAGTCAGAATATATTTATCAAGTCAGATGACATTTATAAAACAGTTAACTTGTATCAAGTCAGATGACATTTTTAAAGACCCAAGGTACGTCCATTGTCTGTATCTTCAGAACGCAGATTATGTTTATCAAGTTACAACTTTTAATGAGTTTATCAATGAATCAGTTTATACAGTAATGTGCCATTTAACTTGTGACCCCATTAGTTATCAGCTATAGGGCGTCAGCCTATCATTTACCCACGTGGTTTCAGGCCAACTCATAATCAGATTGGCAGGTGTGTGCCTATGTATAGATCATATCATTGCAAGGGGTTCACATCCAGATAATAATGAGCAATTCAATTTCATATTACTCTCATTTTTATTGTTATTGCCAACTAAATAAATTGCAAAGACGGGTTCCCATCAACAGTGTTTCTATGCTCATTTTACAATACAGGAATGCATGTACTGAGTTTTTACTCATATTTTAGAATTGTTTTCATGTTTTCCATTTTAGGTGATGAAGTGTCACATGTTTCTCCATTTAACAAGCTCTTTTGGAACTCGTCAGATGCTCACAGTGGATTCAGCATAGCATGAATATTGGAATCGACCTCAGGGTCAGGTTCGATCTATATTCAATATACTTATATAGTGTAGAGTGCAAGTTATCACATGGTATGATTAAGTTGATGGTATTGAAGTTGAACTATTATGGACTTTGGTCTTGAAGTGTTTCAGTTAATAGATTTTGTGATTGTGAATATGAGTTACAAGATTAAATGGTTTAAGTGAGCCTTGCCATTATCAGGACGACAGTAGCGCCTTCTTTTATTAAGTCTTCCGCTGCAGTTTTTCGTAAATCATGTCATTAGCTTTTTGAGGGCGTTACAGATTTGGTATCAGAGGAAGGTTTTAAGGGCCACTGTAAGCTATCAAGTGTTTATGAGTTAGTTATCAAGGTGTGTATGAGTTATGTTGGACCTATTAAATGAGCTATTGACTATAAGTTCCTATGTATGGGCATATATAGAGGAACCATTTCATTTAGGTGACTCAATCATTTGGTAGTATCATGAGATTCAAGCATGAGCAAAGTGGACTATAGAAACATTTCGGTCACTTGCTGGTGAGGCATGCTCTCATTTATCTGGGAGTTGTATTGCATGTTTCATTTCTCTTATATGTTTAAATTTTTGTACTTGTGCACTCTGGGTGTGTGACCCGTTGAGTATGAACTTTGTCGTATGGCTGTTGAGCTATTGAGTGTTTCTCTCCATTTCAGCTATCTATTGTAAGGCTTTAAGCCTGGGTTTTAACCAGTTTTTAGGCGGAACTCAGTCCGTTTCGCTCCAGAATTTGAGAGTTTCATTGAGGTGAATTATTATACTTGACCTTGAGTACAGCAATGGTTGAAGCCAATGTGGGGATGCCATTTGCAACTTCTTAAGGGATTTATACAATGTCAAGTCAAATGTAAACCTCTAGATGAGGAAATGCCTGGTGGGGCAATATCTTTGAGGTGAACTACTATGAGAAGAACACTACAATGAGTGCTTATGTATGATGATAACAATTAATAGCTTATGGTGCGCTACTTGGCATTATATAGGTGGTGCAAGTAAGATTAAGTTGTCATGTATCGGAATCATCTGGCCTTGATACTAAGACTTTATATCAGCAATGCTCCCATTACTTCTTATAATTGACTTATTTCTGCCCTAGTTACCTTGAATTGTTCTGAGGCATCATTTCTTTGTTGCTAACACTCTCTTGAGTGGTAATAGAGTGTTTATGGAAAATTTCATGTGTCGTATGTGGGGAGTTCTTTAAACACATCTGAGCAACCTTTCTTATAGGGGATTCAAACCCTGACAGTCACAGTCGTTTAATTCTCTATTTCCATAAAGGAGCCTATAATGACCCTCGGTGTACATTACTGTGTAATTTGTAGTTCTTTCTAAGCATATTTGACTCATTCTACTTGCAGCTCAGTCATCACAATATTCATATTTTCACTGTCACCTACTTGAACTCCTTGCTTCTATTTGGGGCACTATTCAATTCATTTATTTCTTGCAAAGCCTTTGGTTGTTTCAGGCCCAGCCATCGAACTCCTTTTCAGCAATTAAATGCATCCATATTGTTCGTGTTTTTATACACCGTAACATCATGTTGGCATACTACTCCATGGTCGTGACTGCATGTCGTTAACTCAAGTTATTTTGGTAATCCTTTCTTTATTAGTATAGCCTATCTTGTTAATGATAAATAACGATTTGTGCTATTCCCATCTGCCAATAGTTTTGAAGTTTATATGCCTACCCAAGGCTTCCATTTACTGCAAATTGTTTTATTGATGGATGTCATAATGTTCAGTCATAAGACTGACACCTTCATCTGGACGTATTGTCCTTTTAAACACCAGATGAATAAAATTTTTTCTTCTGGTGCTGTTGACCCTTATCTTCGTTATTTTACTCACATACAAATACCGTATGACTTTTCAAAAGCCGCTTTGGTAATCTGTTAGATTTCTTCACCTTCAGTGCTTAATACTCCCTCTCAATTTCATAACATCGATCATTTACTTCACTATCATGACCATCATGAATAAACTGCATGTCTTGTATATGCAGGCCATTTCTATGCCTTGCCTCTTTCATTACGATTCTTCGTCCTTTCATTCATTCAGCTTACATATTGGTCCTTTCTAACCAGTAAAGAAATACCTTTGCAAGAGTTCATGTTGTGGTTACATCTCTTGACATTTTAGATTACCCCCTGTCATTTCAATTTATTGAGACCAGTAGGCAGTTGAATGTTTATCTTTTATAGATATGCCTCTAGTAGTATTGCTGGAACCATATTCACTGGACATTCAATGCAGTTTGATTGGCAGATCTGGTATCATTATGGAGGTGAAATGACTGTGTACTTACAGGACTAAGATAATTGGTAAGGATCTTAAGGTTAGCTTGAGAGATGAGGATTGGCTAAACGTGCGTTTCTACGGGCCGAGGGAAGAATAGCCCTATTTATCTCCCAATTACGTTGTGCAAGCAAGTGAATTATCATGTTAGTAATGTATTGAATATTAGTGATTTGTCAACCACACTTAGTATATCCATATCCATATTTACAGTTGGTGAATTTAGAGATGTTTCATCTGAGGACTATCAGGATTGTTTCTCTCTAAGAAACATTGATTTTCAGATCAACCTAGTTCTAGGTGCTCAATCCATTTTCAGAGCCTCTATCACATGAGCCCCAGTAGAGTTTAAGAGACTACAAATTTAGTGAAGTGAGTTGTTACAGAAGGTAGTTATTTGACCAAGTGTGTCACTGTGGGAAACCCTAGTTTTATATGTGTGAAGAAGGAAGATAGAATCTTATGGTTGTGTACTATGTGCAGAGACCTGAACAAAATCATAATCAAAAATTAGTGCCCTATACATTGCACAAATGATTTATGGGATTAACTATCAATAACAGATGTCTTTTCCAAGAATGATTTAAGGTTCAGATATCACACCTAAACCATGCAGCCATAGTTTTTCTTTTGCAAGAACACCCATTTGTAGTAATTCTTGTTTGCTTGTCTCATCTTCAAAACTTGATACTATCCAATATTGTTTAATCTCCCTTACATTTCAACCCAATATTTCCAATTAGCGTGATCTTCCATGTCTTTATAAAGCCATTGTTAAATGTGTAATATATTTTTATTCGACTTTATATGGTTGTCAACATTTCAGTGCTCTCAACCTTCACCATCTTTATTTCATGATCATGAGTTGTAGTTCACTCCGTTGAGAGCTGATTCACACATCTACCTTACATCTCATTTATTCAAAATGATAAGCTTGTATAACTTGTTCTGATTTCATAATATAATTCAACTCTCATTGGTGTGGGTGATTGTGATCGTCATAATCTCTTTACTCTCCTTATTTTGAACTTTAACTCCAACACATATGTCTTGCATGCTCATAAGTAAACTCTAGCTTTTCTGTTCAATCTTATTATTGGACTTGAATTGGTTTCATATGAGCAAAGGCATGATTCTAATGTCACTTATTCAATCTATTTACTTATCCATTGGTACTTTGCTCATTTAATCTATTGATCAATCCATTGCATTTTACCAGTTCAATCTATTGATCTATTTATGGCACTTGTACTTCTCACACCTATATCTTATATCCTCATAAGTGAACTTCAGTAATTCTTATTTAATCTTATTGTCGTACTTGACTTGGCTCCATATGAGCAAATGCATGTTTCAATTGTAGCCTATTCAATCTATTTATCTATTCATTAGACCTTGCTTGTTCAAGCTATTTATTAATCCATTATACCTTGTTTATTCAAGCTATTTATCTATCCATTGGCACTTTGCTCGTCTAATCCATTTATCTATCCATGTCCAATCTAATTGTCTATCTATTGCACTTATCTTGTTCCTTATGGCTATAAAGTCACCTAGTTAAAGCTCAGTTGCTTGTCATCTTGTTTCCAATTCATCAGTTAAACCCCAGTTTAACCATGCCATCTTTCTCCTTGGTTGATTATTTATTGGACCCTTTATGATCCATATTTATAAACCACGATTCTTGTGGTATTACATTTTAGAATTCATGACACGCTTATGTTTATCTGTATTCTAACCCCCCATGTTAATTCCTCCATTATAAATCTTTTCTAGTCTCATTGTTAATTTCTTTTGTATGCAATGATTTGCTTGGCTAAGAATTTCATCACTCTCATCCCTAACATGGTCATTTTATTGCCCATTATTTACTGGGAGTAGATCCTTGAGTAGTTTGATAAAGGAAGATCATGTGAGGTATTAGGAATATCAGATGAGGAGACTTTGATAAGGGCATAATCTTAAGTACTATCTAATTATATTGGAGTGAGCCAGAAGAAACATTGAGTACAAGGTCAGAGCTAACCCAAGTAAGCATTAAGAGGGAAAATTCAAGTACATGTTAAGGTGACACAAGGTTGACAAAAGAGTTGTGCTGGCAAAATAAGGAAATAACCAAAGTCTCAGATGGGTTATAAAGTATTTCAAAAAACTTTTCTAATCAAAGTAGTAAGAGACCGATATCCAAGGACAATTAGTGACTAGTTACATGGGGCCTTATGATTCATAAAAAGGTTTAATCTTGTACCTTGTTGAATGCACCTACCTGTTAAATCGAAACACGTATATACGTGTTTTTAGCTCATATTAGTATCAGAGTGCTTATCAGGGTATTTACTAGTTTCCATTAGTGGACAAGGTGATGAACCAGTAGTGAGCACCTCCTCTCTAGTAACAAGGTTCTTTTCTTTCAAAGAGAATATCAATTTTGACTCAAAGTAATTGAGCTCATTGAGGCTATTGTGTGAGAATTACCTGGATCTTAAAACAGGGGATTAAGAAGTTATACAATACATAGACACCCTTAGTCAGAGTACATCAGGCAAATTATACCTCTTCAGAGGGAAGCAATGGGAACCGATGACCCATGTGTTTTTAACAGCATTGCATACATTTGGCAAGTGTCATAAGTTTTGAGAACGAAACTCTTTAAGAGGGAAAGGCTGTAATAACCGGACTGAACCCATATTTATTTATTTAAATTATATTTATTTATTTAATCAATCATGTGTATTCATCTAATTTATCATGTTTATGGATTTAATCACTCATGGTTATTTGATTAACCAAATCATGTTTATCAATTCAATTACACTCAATTTGTATATTTATCAGATTACCTTATGCCATTTAAATTTTTCGCATTCATTTACCGTATTTAATCATCCCGATTTGAGGATAATTCATTTGGGTCCCATTTTGCAATTCAAGTTTCATTGATTGTTAATTCAAGTTTCGTTGATTGATTAAATTTCAGGTGAATCGATATTAGGCCTCGATGATTATGATTGAGCATTAAAATTTTTTTTATAATGTTACAAAAAAATTTAATGTTTAGCCATGCAAAAATATTTGGGCTGAAATTCATTAAGTTCGGCCCAATTCATTTGGGCCAGATTTGCGACCCGATTCATTTTGGGTTGAAATTTTGGCCCGAAAATTTTAATGTGATTAAATTAAGTTGATTACTATCATTTGTGCCTAATTTAATTAGCAAAAAAGATATTTTGGAAGGATAAAATTCAGCCAAGTATTTTTAGGGTCATTCTAGCCAAGCAAACATAACAACACATACACACCCTCTCTCTGCTTTGTCCCACTTCATGGCAGCAGCTGCAGGTAGGCTTCATGGGTGTTTTCTAGCCATCTTTTGTGCTAGCCTTGGTGGTTTTTGACCCCCAATATCCTAGTACCTCAAGCTATCATCCTCCATCATCAAAACCTCTAAACCTCATCTCTATCTCAACTTATTTGCAATCAAAATGACTAATCTTGACGTTTGATCTTGTTGGTTTTGAATTTTTATTTTAGTTTTGTTTCTTATTTTGACGTTTATGTCATTGATCATGATGTTTTGATAAGAAATAAGAGTTATTTTCGTGTTAATCATGGTGAAGTTGAGCTCAAATCATGCTAGGGCTTAGGGATGATCATGTTCATGTAAGCTTAAGTTAACACCATGTTTATGGATTGATTATGATGATTATGATGATTATGATGATTATTTTATATTTGATTTTATAATATTTAGTTTTTTTGATGATATGATGATGTTTTTGGTGATTTGGAATGATTTCAAGTGAGGATTTATGTGAAAAAGGAAGCGAAAACTAAACTAGTGAGGGCTAGAAATTTTAAGAAAATAGGGCTGACTTTGGCAATAAACTGGTAATGCCCAGCCCAACCAAAAATTATGATTTTTGGTGGGTAGATAGGTCCATTTGTTAGTTTTCAAAGGGCTTTTGAATCGCTTTAAGCCGAGGTCTGTACAAAATGTTATGGTCGTTTTACCAAAACTGTACAGATTGAACCAAAAACTAACACACTTGTGTTTTAGCCCCATTGTGGGAACTCTATTGTGGGAATCACATTTTGTGTTATACATGAACATTTTTTGGGACTTCTTAATCTTTTTATATTGGGGTTTTAGGTCTCCATTTGAGGTCTAGAATGAAAGTTATGAATTTTTGAACTGAACTACCCTGCTTGGGTGTAAATCAGGTAGTTATTGTAATTTCTGTGTAGTGTATACTTGGAGGAAAATTCTGAAAATTTTACTATAAGTTGTCCATATTATTTTCAAATTTCCTGTCAGATCTCATGAATTGTAGTTGAGTATTTTGAGTTTGGTGATTTTTGAAAGCATTTTGAGTAATTGTATAAAGAGCAATAATAAAGATTAAGTGAGATTGATCATGCACTCATTTTGTGTATTTTGGGCCAAGTCATTTAAGGGGGAAATGAATATTCATGGATTTTCATGTAGCTTTTAGCTTGATTTATGAGAAAAAAGAAGACAAGTATACAATTTGGGAGTTCGTTTATGAGCTTTGAATCGTTTATGGATTTTACGAAGAAAATACCACATTTGGTGAGCCTAATAGCTTCTATTGAGTTCAATGATTCATTTGGGGTGGAATTCTATATCTAATGGATTTATAAATGAAATATGAGAAGCGGGGAGAGTTGTGACTCGGAAAGCATGTTTATCAGACCAAGCTATTGCAGTTTATGCTATTTTGAACCAAGATATATCTCTCTTGGCCTCAAACCTTTATTACTTACTCACTTTAGCATATATCAAATGTATTTATCAAGCCAATCTAGTGTACTTACTATCATCTTAAACCAATTTATACATCAGCAAGCCTTAAACCCGTATTAGTAATCTATTTCAAAAAAGGCCATAACCATTCTCTCAATTATCACCATCAAGGCCTTTTCCTTTGTAATATCATTTATCTCATTGTGGACTATTTTACTTCTATTTACTTTATAGTGGATTTGATTACTTTTATCAATTTAGTTTTGAAATTATATTAAAGTACTCATGTTATGTATACCATTTAATTACTTAATTTTTGTTACACATACTTTTACTTGCTCAATTATGCGAGTAAGAATCATTTACTGACTACACATACTTACAATGACATTTATGAAACAGAGTTGAGGCCTAGTTATCGTTCCCCGTTATGCATAAGTGTTATCAAGTAAGAATATATTTATCAAGTCAGATGACATTTATAAAACAGCTGACTTGTATCAAGTCAGATGACATTTTTAAAGACTCAAGGTACGTCCATTGCCTGTATCTTCAAAATACAGATTGTATTTATCAAGTTACAACTCTTAATGAGTTTGTCAATGAATCAGTTTACACAGTAATTTGCCATTTAACTTGTGACCCCATCAGTTATCAGCTATAGGGCATCAGCCTATCATTTGCCCGCGCGGCTTCAGGCCAACTCTTGATCGGATTGGCAAGTGTGTGCCTATGTATAGATCATATCATTGCAAAGGGTTCACATCCAGATAATAATGAGCAATTTAGTTTCATATTACTCTTATTTTCATTGTTATTACCAACTAAATGAATTGCAAGGATTGGTACCCATAAACAATGTTTCTATGCTCATTTTACATTACAAGAATGCATGTACTGAGTTTTTACTCATATTTTCAAATTGTTTTCATGTTTTCCATTTTAGGTGATAAAGTATCACATGTTTCTCCATTTAACAAGCCCTTTTGGAACTCGTCAAATGCTCACAGTGGATTCAGCATAGCATGAATATTGGAATCAACCTCAGCGTCAAGTTGGATCTATATTCAATATACTTGTATAGTGTGGTGTGCAAGTTATCATATGGTATGATTAGGTCTATGGTGTTAAAGTTGAACTATTATGGACTTTGATTTTGAAGTGTTTCAGTTAATAAATTTCGTGATTGTGAACACAAGTTGCAAGATTAAATAGTTTCAGTAAGCCTTGTCCTTATCAGGACAGCGGTAGCGCTTTCTTTTATTAAGTCTTCCGCTGTAGTTTTTCGTAAATCATGTCATTAGCTTTTTGGGGGCGTTACAAAATATGTCATCGGCCTAGAAATGGGATCGTTATGAATAAGCACTCTAGGCAAAATAGTGGGTGCAAAGTTCACAAGTCTGTTAAGTTCAATATGCGTATGAGTCTAAGCTAAATCAAAATTTTCAATGATAACATTATCAGACTTGATAATTTCAGATTTGTAATATTCAAAGAGAAGGTCAGCTTGGACAGGGTCAAAAGAGAAAGATTCATATTCAGCACAGAAACCCTCATCAAAACTTTCATTGTTATCAAACCTACATGCAAAAGATTCATATTCTATAGAAAAAATATCATCATTAGATTCCAATTGAGTGGGTCTAATTACCTCTACAAATGTCTCCTGGAAAATAGATTCTTCTGATTCTTCCATCTCATGATGCTCAATGTCAGACTTGATGCTCATCTCTAACTCACTAGGGGTCTCAAGGTCTTCACCCACCTCAATCTCAGAAGAGTGATTAAAAGGGGCAGGTGGGTCGGAAGAAATTAGGATATCATCAGTTACATCTTTAGGTGAGCTAGTGTGGGTGTAAGGTCTTGTGATAGAAATATAAGGTCACTCTCTTATTCTAGACTAGGCAAAGGCATGTCTTCATTCAAGTTAGGCCTAGTAAGATAAGAGGGCTCATAATCATTATAAAGACTAACTTTAGGCTTAGGGGATCTTAAACTAGAGCCAGATTCACTGTAATTCTCCCTACACTGATTAAAACTTTGAGAATATTCAGTAATTCTCTATTTTATGTTCTCTATCATTCTATCAGTCCTGTCATTTATCTTCTGTTCAACACTTGTACATGTAGCATCCACATAATTACGATATGGGCAAGTATAAGCATCATGATTAAAAGACGCACAATAATCGCATAAAACAGGAGGCATAAAATAGTGGTACGAGTCATGTGAAGCTATTAAGTGATCCTGGAATAAGGCTTAGCATGAAAATCATACTCACCATAAGTTGGGTAGTTTAAATTCTCTTTAGCTTGTTCAAATGCATAGGTACCCCAAGTTAGTTTTTCAAAGAAATCCCAAGCTTCATCTTGAGTTTTACATAATAATCCTAGTACTCCTCCAGGACATATAGATTCAACATAACCCCAAGATGCAGAATTTAAACCCACAGCGATGACCTCACAAATTTTTCATTTTTGAAAATTTTGATTCAATTGAACACGATAATCATTAAGTTGTGGTAAATAACTCCAATAAGGCTCTTGCTCAAATTGTGGAAAATTGAAAACTGGCATTCTTGATATTTTTTTGATTTTAAGAATTTTTCAATTTTTTTGGGGATTTTCAATTTTTGATTTTTTTAAAGGTTTTTTCTTTAGGAAAGAAAATTCATCTGGGATGCTATTTACAAACTAATCACTAAAACAAAAAGAAGAGACTCTAATAATCAAGTAAACAAAACAAAATAAACTAACAAAAATAAAACTATGTTACAAAAAGAAAAAAGTAACACAAAAGACTCAATCAAGAATTGTCCTAACACTAAAAGCCAAAGAAGAGCACAAACATAAAGTTTGTACCCCATTATTTTTTGTGATCTTATTTTTGAGATTTTTGATTTTTCTAATTTTTGTTTCTCTTAAGCCACAAAACAAAACAAACAAAGTGAATCCAACCTAAAAACAATATACAAGCAAAAATGACCAAATATAAAACAAAAACACAAACACCAATAGACTAAAAGAAAATTAGAAAATAAACTAAACCTAAACAATCCAATTCTACAAATAAAATTAAAATAGAAAATAAAACCCTTAAAATTAGAAATAAATACACCAAAAAATCCACATAATACCGAGGGACATAAATATTTTTTTTTTTGAATTTTCTGTCCCCAAACAGTACAGAAAAATCAAAATAAAAAATTAATTGTAAAATTCACAAAAAATTCCAAATAATCCCAAAAATTTCAGAACACAAACTCTAAAAGTTATGCTGAATCTGGGATAAATATTAGCACAGTAAAAGCCACGCCAGAAATGCTCCAAAAAATTCAAACAGAATGCGAAATTGGTGAAAAATATGCACTTATCTATTTTTTTTCCAGCTCAGTTCTACCTTATTGCTTTTTGCTGTACTATTTTTTTAGCAAGAAATAACCTCTAAAAATAAAATTAATCTCCATAAAAACAAAAATTAAAGCACTAAGTATTCTTTAAATGCCTAAATTGATAATTTATTTCGAGCAAATAATAGAATATAAAAGGGGATAAAATATCATAATTTTGGGTTTAACATCCTTAAATTAGTAAGACCCTTTTTATTACTTTATTTTTCTTTGCTTGGATAATTACTTTGTCATATCAACATTAATGTGAGCTTATCTCAATTTATTTTCCTTCATACATGCCCAAAACTGGCCATACGTTTGGCCAATAGTAATTCGATAACTTTGTTTCTTTCCTTAGCTATTAAGAAATTGTTATGGCTCGACAAATTGCCGACTTTGCTCGGATACAAACGGATATTTATAAGAAATTGTATACTTTTGCATAATTATCTAAGACTTTATATGGTTTGGAGAAACTTCCATATTATCAAACATTCTTGTGTTTATCAATAAAAAAATACGCGGCTCACTGCTTTTATTAGTCATAACCATGTGACTAACATAGGAGTTGAAACCAATTAAACATGATTAAGCGACGAGATATTACATCCTCTCCTCCTTAAAGAAAGTTTCGTCCTTGAAACTTACGCTGAACATACATTTTGAATACATGTGAGTAACAATGTTTTATTTCATCTTCAGTTTCCAATGTAGCCTCAGAGGCTTTATGATGGGTCTATATGACTTTGACTAAAGGTATAGCCTTGAATGTAATTGTTTACTCTTTAATATATTATCTCTACAGGCTATTCTTTGTAAATTAACCCATCAGCCTCAACTTCAAGAATTCATAAACTATTGCATGAGTTGGATCATGCACACACTTGCGAAGTTAAGAAATACGGAACATATCATGCACATTCTGCAATTCAGGTGGTAAGTCTAAGCGGCAAGTAGTTAGGTTGATTTTCTCAATGATATCATAAGGCACAAAAAATCATGGGCTTAACTTTCCTTTAACGTTGAATTTCTGTACTCCTTTAACAGGAGAAAATTTAGACACACTTTACCTCTTTCTTCAAACTCGAAAGGCCTCCGCTTTTGGTCCGCATATACTTTCTGCCTATCTTGTACTACTTTCACGTTTCGTTGGATAACTTTGATCTTGTCCACTATTTCATAAGCCATTTCAGGTCGTAAGATTAGAGTGTCCTCCAAATCATTCCAACAAATGGGAGTTCTACATCTTCTACCATATAAACCTTCAAAAGAGGTCATTCTTGTAGTAGTTTGATAGTTATTATTATACGAAAATTCTGCCACCAGTAAATACTCCTCCCATTTTTCCATGGAAATCCACTACACAGGCTCGTAACATGTCCTCAACGATTTGATTTACTCTTTCAGTAAATCCATCCATGTTAGGATGGAAGGAACTGCTAAATTATAACTTTGTACCAAAAGCTTTCTCCAAAGCCTTCCAAAATTAGGCATAAAACCTTAAGTCTCTGCCGGAGATAATGTCATGAGGTACCATGTAACATCACCTCTTCTCTAACATAAATTTATGCCAACCTATCCACTTCCCAAGAATCATGTATTGTGACAATATGGGTTGACTTGGTGAGTTTATCGACTATCATCTAATTGCGCTCTTCCTTACTGATGTCGAAGTTAATGCCATTACGAAATCTATCAAAATGTAGTCCCTTTTTATGTAGGAGTTTTTAGCAGTCTTAACTCACCAACATTTCATTGATGCTCAGCCTTGACTCTTTGCCAACTAAGGCATTTACCCACATGACTATATCTCTTTTCATGTTGCTCCACCAGAACGTTTGTTTCAAATCTCTATACATTTTTATTCCCCTCAGGTGGATGAAATATTTTGTATTGTGGGCTATAGGAATTATCCTTCACTTTAACTTCATCCTTTGACGCATACATATCCAATTTTGGAATTTAATAACTCCCTGTTTGTCCTCTAGAAAACCCAATACCATTCCTTTGCTTATATTTATCTTAATCCTTTCTATCTCTTCATCTCCCACTTGTGCCTATTTAATTTCATCTGAGAGGATAGGTTGAACCACCATACTATCAAGAAACGACTAGGTTCTTGCATTAGCATAGGTTCTATGCCCACATTTTCTAAATCCCTCAAAATCGCTAGTTGCACTATTGTCACAACATTCACACTATGACATATTTTTTTGACTCAATGCATCGGTAACCACATTAGCTTTTCCTGGGTGGCATTGTATTTGGAGGTCATAATCCTTGAGAAGTTTTAACTATCTGCGTTGCCTTATATTCAATTCCTTTTGAGTGAAGATGTATTTGGGACTTTTGTGATCATGCAAGGAGCCATCATAGAGGTGGTGTCTCCAGATTTTAGTCCAAAAACCACCCTAGCCAGTTCCAAGTCATGGGTAGGTGATTTTGCTCATAAGGCTTCAACTATTCAGAAGCATAAACTATTACCTTTCTGTCTTCTATTAAGACACATCCTACACCTTGTCTAGAAGCATCACCGTAAATGGTGAATTCTTCTCCTTCTGCCGCTAAAGCTAGGATTGGTGCAGTGATAAGCTTATGTTTCACTCCTAAAAAGCAGCTTCACACCTATCTTTTCACTCAAACTTCATGGTCTTCCTTAATAGGTTAGTGAGAGGTAGGGCAATTTTTGAAAAACGTTACACAAATTGTCTATAGTACTTAGCTATACCCAAGAAACCAAAAAATTACAAATGGGTCCCTTGTGTTTTGGGGAAACTATTTTTAGGGCCCCTTAATTTGAGAATGTATTCTTAGGTGACAATACTGTTTGGGAAACAATAAAGGGGGGCATTCCCGGTGGAGGGACTCATGCTTTCCGGTGTGAATTTGAAGGGAAATAATCAGAAACAGTGTAATACCAATAATACCCTTATGTTGAGTATAAGTGGGGTTCATCTTCTTCTCTTCCCCTGCCCAGCGTCTTCTCTCTCTTCCTCTCCCCTGCATCTGCGTCGTCCCCTTGCAATCAGGTGAAGAACATCAGGTTCTTCAGCTCCTCCGTTGAAGGTAATCAGATTGTGCAGGTAAGGTTTTTCTGGCCTGGTTTGTTGTCTTCCATAAAAGGGCATGTTCCCCATAATAGTCTCTCTCATCTTCCTCCCCTCCATGTTATCCTCCGTTGAAGGCATCGTGTTCTTCATCTATTCTTCATCTTGATGGTTTGAATTTTGTTGTGGTCTAGTTTATTGATCTGTCCTTTGTTGTGTCTGAAAAATTGTTGTGGTATGCCGCGTTGGAAGGAACGCAACTTGGCCTTCGTGATTCATTTAACAGTTGTGGAGGAATTCAATGGAAGCGTCTTCATTGTCAAGGAGGAAGCTGGCAAGTGAGGACATAGCAGTTTGTCGAAGATGCAATTGTGAAGGTGTGCGGAAGGTGTCTCACTCAAGCCAGAATCCTGGAAGGTTGTATTTCAAGTGTTTGAGTTGTGACAAGTTCCTGAAGTGGGCAGCAAATGAAGGCTCCCAAGAGAGAGCAGTGGTTGTTGATATAGATTTATTGAAGAAGGAGCTTATGGAGATGAAGTTGATGTTGAAGTTTATTGAAAAGGGTCAAACCTTGATTGTAATGTTGTTGATTGTGGTGATAGTGTTAATTGTGATGGTAGTGATGTAAAATTATCAGTAATAAATTGTTTGTTTGGGCATTTCATGTAAAAGTTCAGTTTTGCAGAGCCTCATAGCATTTAACTCAAAGGCCTTGCAACTGTGTAAGCCTATAACTTGCAGAAGGGAAGCATCAACAATTACCACAAATGCCTTTCCCCAGAAATAAATGAGTACCAAATACCGCACTCATTCAAGTCCTTGGAAAAGTGGAACCAAGTTTAAAAGTTTTCAAGTCACAGATAACTGAAATTATCTAACTGTAGCAAATAGCTCAATTTCTTGTCCATAGAAATGAGTTCACAAAAGTTGACAAGTACCAAAGACCTCAACAGAAGTTGACAACAATTGTTCTGTAGCTGCTGAAAAGTAAGCAAAGACCACAACAAGTTCCGTTTTTTACAACCAGGGAAAAGATAACTATACCATGACGCGGCGCTACATAAATGCTATTACATACTGCAATCAAGATTGACTAAATTGGGATGGGAGGCCTTCTGTTGCTGTTGATGTAGGGTCGGATGTCCCAGCTGATGTGCCAGTTGTGCAGAGTGTCTTCCTTGGCCTTCCAACTGGTCTGGTAGTGGTCTTCCTCTTCTTCTTGTATTTCTCCATCAGCCGGCCACTTTCATCTCTAGGTCTCCCACAAGTCAAGCTGGTATGTCCCAATTGTTTACATTGCTTGCACCTTTTCGTGCCTGAGAAATGCCTGGTTCCTTGAGCTTCAGGTTGTGGGACTGGTGCCCAAGAGGCAGACTCTCTTCTGTGATGCTTTTCTGGCCTTCCTCTTCTTCTCAGCTCAACTGGTGGGTCAAGTGTAGGCAAGCTTGTGTCTCCCCACATGCATGGGTCAGAGATGGGATGAATGATGTTGTCATAAAGTTTCCTGTAATTGTCAGTTGAAAAGCATGGAGCACAATAATCTTCTAACTGCCCTTTCATCCTCAAAATACATCTTGCACCATGTTTGCAAGGTAGGCCAGTGATCTGCCATTTTTTGCAGTCACAAAAGTGCTCCTTCAACTTCACTGTGAAGTTGGTGCAACCTTCGACAACATCAAACTCCCCTTGACCAGCATGAATAACACTAAGGCAATTTCTAGCTTCTTGTTCAACCAACCTCAGTTTTTTCTCAACAAATGGTGTCACCTTTCCCTCCCAAGAAGATGCATTCTGAAACCTTTTATCAAACCTGGCCCCCACAAGCTTTCTAATCTATTCCAACATGGTCAACATTGGCTTCCCCCTAAGCTTGCTAATTGCATTGTTGAAACTTTCCACAAAATTATTTGTGTTGTCCGCAGATTTTAGGTTTGCATCAAATTTAAACCTAGCCCAGTGCTCTAACGGTTCATTGTCCCTTAACCACTGATATGCTGCAGGCTCTTTTTGCTTAATCCTATCCATGGCCTTCAAATGAACAAAAGACGAATATGTATTGGCAGCGATGTAAAAGAAACAGTGGAACCATGCACCTTGAAATTACAATGCGAAAGGGAGAAAGACATAGTCAGCACAAGCATTCTCCAACTTTCCTCAAATGTCGTTTAACTAAATTCACACAAATTAGTTTCACTTACCAGGGTAGTGGGCAGCAAAGTTTTTGTAGAAATGGAGAACACAGATCCTTCTTGATGCTTGGGGCATAACATTCTTCAAAGCTTTGATGATGCCCTGCCAGTCAAAGTAAGTTAGTAATCAATACCTTGTGTGTATCGCACAGTTACCTTTAAAAATCATAATGTATATTACCTTGTGCCTATCAGACATAATGGTGTACTTAGAGCTGTTTTTCCTAGCATCAAGTGCCCTAACAAGGCCATCAAGAAAACAGCTCCATTCCTCCTCATTTTCTTGAGCTGCAATCCCTTAAGATAATGGGAACTGTCCATTATTTCCATCCAAAGCCATAGCTGTCAAAAGGACTCCCTTATATGGACCTGTCAAATGGCATGCATTAGTGATAGGTTATATAGAATATAATGAAACAAGCATGCATGTATAAATGCAAGTGTGTTATACCTTTTAGATGGCAAGCATCAATGCCAATCAACAGTCTGCAATGTTGTTTGAAGGCTGCTATAGCTGCTCCAATACATATCTGGCACCTCTTGAATGAAGGATTCCTTCCAGGATCTTGATCTGTCCACTGGATCAAACATAAGGACTCAGGGTTCCTTGCCTTGAACTCCTCCATATACTGTGGAAGTTTCATGTACCCTTCATCATGAGAACCCTCAACCTGTATTTTCATAAGTTTCCTTGCTCTCCAAATAGTGTGTTTTGGAACTTTCACCCCATACTTTGTCATGATGAAGTCCTCCATATTCTCCACAGCAGCATTTGGGTTGGCCCTATAATATGACAAAAGGTTGGATGCAACCCATCTTGAAGTAGCACTCTTGTTACATTCATTCCTACCACATATGTGCTTCCCTGAATGTCTCCTAATCATCCATGTGCTTTTGTCAACAAGCACAGATGCATGTATTCTCCATGTGCACTCCACATTTGCACACTTTTGTGTATACCTCCTCCTGTCATTCCTAATCTTCCTCAAACTAATCCCTTACTGCACACAATAATCTTTCATAACTGTTAAAAGGTCTTCCTTACAAGTAAATATGTCACCTTCTTTTAAGCTCACACTCCCATCTCTATTCCTGCTCCACAACCTCCCTTGTTTAAACACCTTTGCCATCTTAGTTACAACCACATGGCCTTGACTACCATCTGTATCTACATGACCTAATCTCATCCGCTGCTCTGTATCAAGCTCCAAATCCAAATCATCAACCACCTCATTGTCATCGGACTCGTCATCTAATGAAACCTCATCAGACTCCTCATGCTCATCAACATTGAAGTCACTGTCCTCACTATCTGACTCTAAGTATTCCTCTACTTGCGCCTCCGCATTCTCATCAACATCACTGTCAAATACATCTAATTGGGGAATTTGTGGCTGCCCTAATTCTAACGCATCAAAATCATGAAAATCATCTAAGTCAACCCTTACTAATGACAAATCTTGGTCTGAGTACAGTGTACTTTGTGACTGTTCAGTGTTCAGCAGCTGAGGTCTACTCTTTGTTCTTCTTCCTGTTGCCATAGAAGAAGGTTCAGCTTCTCTCTTCTCAACTGGAATTGGGCTCTTTTGGGACCTAGTGAATGGCCTAGTTGGGGATAACACCACCTGGGATAGACCTTCACTAGGCTGTGAAGAAGAAGGAGTTATGGGGACAGCTGATTTGGTTGATGGGCTGCTTTGAGACCTTGTTAAGGGTCTGCTAGGACTGCTCACAGGTTCAGGAACAGTGTTTGCTTGCTTCAATGAGGGTTGCAGGGAGGAAGGAGCAAGAGAAGCATTTGGTTTATTTTTGGCAGCCCTAGGAATGGGTCTCCTAATCTGTAATTTCTGCCTCCCAGAGGTAGAAGGTTTTTTTAAAGCATGTGGGGTACCTTTTGACATGGGCTGGACTGGTAGTGCTGCATTTGGGTCTATGTACACAGCTGATGGGGTCACAATCAAATTATCAGCCCATATCCCAGCTTCATTCAAAGAGGGGTCAACTGTAGGTTCACATGGGCTTGTACATTGCACAGTTTCTTTGTCTTTTGCTTTTTGCAAACCATCCAAACTTTCAACTACTTTTTGCAGCTGACTAGGCACATGCAACTCAACCACATAAATAGGGATAACAAAACCCCTTACTGACTCCCATTGATGCACTAACATCACCCAATCGCCATCCGTGTTAAGAGGCCACCTCTGATTCTCCCTCCCAGGTGGATGCCATTTAAATCCGGCATACTCAGGTAAGACTACCCCCTGCTCCACAGCCAATGCCCTCACATCCCTAAATAGGTCTATCACCTGGTACATATCCAAATTAACATCAACTATGGCAATCATTCTGTCCTTGTAGTGAACCAATACATTTTTAGTCACCTGTTCAAATAATATGACAAACAAACTTTTACAACATTTAAAGTAGAATTCCATCTACACAGAGTGGCAGACAACCACAACAACCACAAAAAAAACTATACATGTACAAAACATGGAAGAACTGGGAAAAACATGAAATTGCAACAACTCGCACTAATCCCTCCTCAATTGCAACACAAAATACCCATCACTACATGAATCAAACAATTCGAACTCCTCCCCCCTCAATTGCAACACAAAAACTAGGCTATGCATGTACATCAAACAAACACATCCACAAAGACGAAAACCACTCACCATGGTTGCCTGAATTTCTTCAGCCCACAAAATCTTGATAGCGGCCGATCTCCTCTGGAAGACACTGATGACGATGGCCAGCAGCAGAGCAAGCAAGAGAGAGAGGGAGAGCGAGGAGACAGAGAGAGGAGCTTGGGGGTTTTGGGGAGAGAGAGAGAGGAGAGACAGATGGTATTCTTCCTCACATAAACAAGGGCATCCATGTACTTTTACTCCTCAAATGATGCCCTCCACCGGGAATGCCCCCCTTTATTGTTTCCCAAACAGTATTGTCACCTAAGAATATATTCTCAAATTAAGGGGCCCTAAAAATAGTTTCCCCAAAACACAAGGGACCCATTTGTAATTTTTTCCCCAAGAAACTCTGAACCTTAGTAATGTTAGTAGGCTTTAGCCATTTAGTAGCTACTTTTACTTTTTGTAGGTGCACCTTAATCCCTTCCTTAGAAATGAATGCCCTAAAGAAGTGACTTTCATCAACCAGAACTTACATTTTGATAATTTACCATAAAGCTTGTGCTCCTTTATGGTTTGTGGCACGATTCTCAAATGCGCAGTATGCTCTTCTTTGGTTTTAGAATATATTAGGACATTATCAATGAAAACAACTATAAATTTATCCAAATACGGTCTAATACCTGGTTCATCAAATCCATAAAGGTTGTAAGAGCATTGGCGAACCCAAATTGCATCACCATAAATTGATAATGACGACAGCGAGTCCTAAATGCCATTTTAAGGATATCCTTAGGTTTGATCCTTAATTGGTGGCACCTAAACCAAGGTCAAATTTTAAGAAACCTCCCATTCGCTATAGTGGTTCAAATAAATCATCAATTCTAGGTAACTTATTCTTTATAGTGATCTTATTTAGTTCTCTACAATCTATACACAATCTCAAAGTTCCACCCCTTTTCTTCATAAAGAATATCGGTGCTCTCTATGAAGATATGCTTTGTCTTGTATAACCCCTTTGTACCAAGTCTTCCAATTGAACTTTCAATTCTTTCAACTCAGCTGGGGCATCCTATATATAGGCTTCGAGATAGGGCGCACTCCTAGTTCTACCTCTATTTCAAAGTTAATCTCTCTTTGGGTGGTAACCCAGGGATTTTCTCCGAAAACACATCTAAAAATTCCCTGACCACCAGAATATCCTCAACTTTTAGTTTCTTCTTCTTATCTTCTGTAACATAGCATATGTATGCCTTGCACCCTTACCATTAAGGATATTATAAGACACTCCTCACTGCTATTGCTTCCCCCAAAAATACATCTTTCCTCTCCTTTTTCCCTTTTAGGGATATCATTATTTTTGGCTATCAATCTTTACTCCATGCCTCAATAACCAATCCATTCGTAAAATTATATCAAATTCTGATAAATTGACCTGTATCAAATCATCCTCAAACTCCTCTTAATTTAGAGTAATGGGGTAACTCTCGTACATATCACTATATTTTACCATTTCTCCTATGGGCAAATTCATATACAAAGCCATAAATTATTTGTGGGATTCCATCCCTATTTGAGAGGCAGCTTTTGATGAAATAAATGAATTTGTAGCTCCCGAATCAAATAAAACAACAATGGGTGTTGAATTAAAAGTAAGCGTACCAGTCATAACCATTCCTAGATCATCAGCTTGCTTCCTGTTGATTACAAAAAATCTGCTTGCCTGGCGACTGCTCACAGGGGCGGTGGTCATACCATGTTTATGAGCTGAAGCAAGACCCTTCCTTAGCTGGATAGATCTAGCATAATAGTTGACAATCAGATGATTCAGGATCTCCACAACAAAAGCAACGAATTGCTCCTGCCCTACATTTTAAAGTACTATGGTTTGTACAAGTACACTTGGTGCAATGCTTTCTAGTAAGAGCCAGCATTGGGGTTTTGCTCTTATTTTGGTAGGTTTCTTACTAGGAAGTCCCTCAGCCTAACTTTCTCATTCCACCCTTTTCCTAGGGTTGGCTTGGTTGGCCATTCTCAACTCATTTTTCACCCGTTTGATTTCCACCGTATACTTATGCAATTCTTAACTAGTTTGTACAGGTTGTCTTGCCAACTGGTTCCCAACATAAGGTGCTAAGCTTTCCTCAAATCTTACCATCCTTATTTGATCTGTGGCTTCATACTCTAAGGCAAACCTCCAGAGTTCAGTAAAGTGGCTTGTATACTCTATTACTGATAGGTTATCCTGCCTCGGGGTTAAGAACTCCCTTTATTTTTGCTTTTGCAAGTGCTTCGGATAGCGATGCCTTGCTAAACTTACAGCAAGTGCTTCAGAACTTCAAAAGGTGGACTTAATTGTTCCCCACCCTAACAGTCACACGTCTATTATCATGAACTTCCATAACATCATATATCCTTTCCATTTGTCTGATCCATTCATCCAGTAACACTCGGTCTTCTTTGCTATCATATGTTTTTGGATTCCATTTTGCAACCTAGTTAAAGAACTTATTTTCTTTTTCGTCCTTATTACATCCAGAGCTCTTAACCTTCTTTGTTACTTCATCCATAATCTTTGTCCATCAATTCAGAATCTAAGTCATCTAGTAGTCCCTTTTGGCACTTAACGTTCTCAGGGTTTGGAGGTACACTAACAACTTCCTGACTTCTTTGAGGGGTCACTACTAGGAATTTTTTTATTAGCGAATTGGGCTAACAAGGATTATATGTTTTTCTTTGTAGATTGTTTTTTAGAGTGTTGTCATTTGGATCCTCCATTATGTCCAACATATATGCAAACATGTTACCTATCGCTTAATCATATCCTTTGTGGTTACACATTCATGCTTTCTCTTCGTCATTATTTATTCATATGTTACTCTTCTCGTGTGACCAATTCGCTATCTTTGTTGTTTATATTGGCCACTCAAGTGTGAGACCCGAAGTTTTGTCGTACTTGCTTAATGAACATTATGCCTGTTGGGTTAGAAAATTTAATTTTAGTATCTGTCAGCTTACAACTATCATAATACCAAGTTATTGATCTATCTAATCTCAAACACCAAAAACAAATATTATCGTGATTACAATTATCTTGCTATTATTAATAACGTTAGTAATTTATGTGAAAGTTTTGAAGGAGCGTTACTGAATTATATTATCGAGTACTAGAGTGACTAAATTTTTCTGAACGACTAGTATATCGAACCTTGGGACTGAACCTGCAATTATTAAATCGAATCTTAACATAATTGAATGGCGAGTAAACTGACCCGCGATTATATTTAGGATTCAGTTTAGGATTAAGAGCCCGGGAATTCGAATAATAATAATCAAGTGGGCCGTAGTTGTGTGGAATTAGTAGATCAAAAAAAAGGGGGAGGGGATTAAAATTTATCAAACACGCGTGAATGTCCCCGGGTGCCTGCTTCTTCTTCCTCCTTCACGCGTGAACCCGACACCCCTTCTCTCTGCTTCCTTCTCTCTTCTCTGTTCCTCGCTGCCACGCGCACATCAGGCCTGACCGGACCCCAGGCGATGCCCACCAGGTGCTGTCGTCTCCCCTACGCGTGGCCGAGCCCATTTCAGCGCAGAACCGACCAAACACCCGGTGGATTTCGCGCATGCAGGTTAGAATTCGAGCAACCTTACCTCTATAAATTGAATCCTTGCTTGAATTCCTTTCAATTCGTGCTAATTGTGCCTAAATACTTTAGAAATTGTGAGTTAGGGTTTTGGGTTTGGTGGTGGTCGAACCTTGTGTGAGAGGCAGAGCTAAATCTGAGCTTTGGGTGTTCAAATTTAGCTTCAATCCAGTCAGTTTGCACGCATACAACATGGATTAGAGGTGGGTAAACCCTTTATCCCTCCTATTTTATGGATTTCGAATGATAATTATACGAATCAGCTTACTAAATTGGTAAATTGGATTATTGTTGTATGAATTCGATTGTATGTGTGGACAAACCTTAAGCTTCCCTAATTTGTGACCTCCATTAATATTAGTGCAAATTCGAATGTGGTATTCAGATTTTGAGCCTCGAAAATGGGTGGTTTATAAGTAAAAGAAGTCTTTATTATTTTAGTGTACATTGAAGCCTGGTTTTAAGAAGTTTGCAAGTACTAACTATTTCATTCGAACAAACTTGGGTTACCTAGTCTAGGGTTAATGCGTTTGATAACCCACTATTCCCTAAGCTGGCCTCAAGGTAGATTTTGGTCAAACTTGAGTCTTTATGAAGTTTCGAGTCAAGAGCAAGTAAAACCGTTATGTTTTAAGAAGCATTTACATTGAAAATTTATGAAGAGATGTTTGCCTCATAAACGAGCCAAGTGCTTTAAGTTTTTGAATGATAGCAAGTTTGGGAACACTTTAAGCCTATAGTTTATTTTGACACCCGTCTTGAGTTTCAAAATAGAATTTTCAGACGAATCTTGCTTACACTTGTTGCTAACTAAGTATTTAAGTCCCAAATGGGTCTCGATTTCGAACTTAGTTTGAATTAAACGTTAACTAAGTACGTTATGTCTCAAATGAGTTCTGATCTACGATTTAGTAAACATATTACATTTAAAAGAAGCTTTTCAGCTAAAAAGTGAAGTTGTTTTATGAGTAAGCAATCGTTTTGCATTTATAAGAAGTTTTTAAGTTGAAAACTAAGTCGTTTTACGATTTAGCAACCTTATTACATTTACATGTAGCTTCTAAGTTGAAAACGAAATTGTTCTACGATTTAGTAAACTTAATACGTCTATACAAAGCGCCTAAGTTGAAAACAAAGTCGTTTTACAGTTTAGGAACCCTATTACATTTATACGAAGCGTTTAAGTTAGAAACTAAGTCGTTATACGATTTAGTAAACATTTTACGTTTATAAAAAGTCTTTTAAGTTATTTATGAAGCTGATATACTTGTTAACAGGCCTTATTTCATTTATAAGAAGCTTGTAAGTTTAAAACGAAGTCGTTTTACAACCTAACAAACGTATTACGTTATTAAGAAGCTTCTAAGTTGAAAACGGGATCATTTTACGATTTAGCAATCCTATTACATCTATACAAAGCATTTAAGTTAGAAATTAAGTTGTTTTACGATTTAGTAAACCTTTTACATTTATAAGAAGCTTTTAAGTTATTATAAAGTTGATTTATGTGTTAACAAATCTTATTTCATTTATAAGAAGCTTCTAAGTTTAAAATGAAGTCGTTTTACAAACTAACAAACGTATTACGCTATTAAGAAGCTTTTAAGTTGAAAACGAAATCGTTTTACGATTTAACAAACTAATTACATTTATACGAAGCTTTTAAGTTAGAAACGGAGTCGTTTTACGAATTAGTAAACGTATCTTATGAAGTTAGTTTACATGTTAGCAAATTTATTACGATTATGAAAAGCTTTTAAGCTATCCACGAAGTCAATTTATGAGTTAGCAAACTTAGCTTGTATCATGTTCATCCTTTTGCATTTGAAAGATTGAAATGAGCGTAAAAAGCGCAACTAAAGGTGATTATTTGCGAACCCTAGCTCTGGGGTGCATGCTAGTAACTACCCAAGTTTTGAATCGTGAGATAGTATACTCACCATGTTTTTAAGAGGCCTTTTCTTTTTCTGGTTTGCCTAAAAGCTAAAGTTACAAGAGGGTTATGTTTTCATGTTATAAGTTCACAAAACATGCATATGAATAAGTACAAGCATGTTGTTTACAAAGTATGTATGTGTATGAATGTTATAAGTTCCTAAGACATATATATGAATAAGTATAAGTATGTATGTATACGAATGATTATGTTATGTTATGTATACATGGAGGAGCTACTCTAGAAACTTTAAGCTTAAGTCTGAGACCCAGGGATGGTGGCTTAGTTCCCGCCTAGTATCACATAAGTTATGTTATGATAGATTCAGGGATGGTGGTTTGGTTCCTGCCTGAAGTCTAAGTGTGAAAATTATATCTCAGCATAGTATGATGTTTGTCCAAATACGTGTATATTGCCCCTCGAGTTTGGCCGACTTGGGATGGCAGTAACAAAGTACCTCTAAGAGTCTAGTCTCTGCATTTACGTAAATAAGTTACTATGTATGATTTTCGGTAAGTGAAACTTATGTGTAAAACCCCTTTTATGCTATCTTTCTGGGTTTACGTAACTTTATTATGTTAAGTCAATGCATTACGGTTTCTTCGAAAGTTAAGCTTTTTGGTATGACTATTCCTTCGCTCGGTTTATGGTTCGAATATGATGTATTATGTGAAAGCTCTTCAACTAAAATGAATTACGAAAGGCTTTCGTAAGTTAATATGTATTTTAAGTATGTTTTGGGAGAGAGGATTTACTCACTGAGTCGTGGTTGCTCATTCCCATTACTTTTCCCCTTTTTCCCCAGGTCGACAGATATGTGACTAACGCGTGGAGTGCAACAAGGATGGACCTGCTTGGTTTGATTATGACATGAATATGTAATATTGGTTATGTTTGTAAGGTTATGTAATTATTTATCTTCTTGTAAGATTTATGAAAAATAGAAAGCTCTGTATACTTCGAGCTTGTGGCCCGTAGAGTTGTGAACTCCGGTGTGTAGCCGTAGAGTTGTTGGTGTTATTTAGTACATTTATGTATTGCTAGGCTATAATGTAAGGCTTTAAGCGTGGGAAACGGTCAGTTATTAGGGAAAACTCTGTCCGTTTTGCCCCAGAAATTAAGAAAATCCTAACATTCCTAGCCCTAGGGTTAAACTCAGGGCCCAATTATGTTATAGTGGCTTAAGTTTTAAATATTAAGTCTCAATAGGCTATGTTTCAAATAGGTTTAAGCAAGTTGCCTTAACAGTCTTTCCCCAGGGAAAGGCTGTGGTGTGTAACATGACCCGGTGAGGTCGGGGTGTTATATTTGGTTGTATCAGAGCAAAAGAAAATGAGATTTGACTCGCCGATATGTTTTATGTGCTAAGTGTCATGTGTTATGTGCTATGTGTTATGTACTATACGATGTATGTTATATATTAAGTGTTAAGTGTTTAATTGTTGTAAGCTTACTAGGACGGGGTTGATGGAAATTCCTCTATGGGTAACATATGTATATGACGCACATAAGTAACCTGGAGTCTTATTACGAGTGCAGGAGTTAAGATAGTATATGATATGTCATAAGAGAGGTAAAATCCTCCTCCACCTCCGCCTCCAAATGATGGGATAGAGATGCTAATTAAGTTTCTAAAGCTTAAGCCACCTACGATTGAGGGAGCGTCGGACCCAATTCAGTATGAGCACTGGAAGAGGAAGATTGAAGGATTACTTGAAGTCATGGAGTGTCCTGCCAATTATAAGGTGAGGTTCGCAGATCACTTATTTGAGAAAGATGCTAGTTTTTGGTGGGATGCCATAAGCCAAAAGAAGGTGAACAACCACTAACTTGGGCGCAGTTCAAGGGATTATTAGATGAAAAATACTATCCTAAGGAGGTAAAATGGGCTAAAGAGCATGAATTTTTCGACTTAAATTAAGGAAAAATGCCAGTTATTGAGTATATGTCTAAGTTTAATGAATTGAGTAGGTTTGCTCCTCATCAAGTGGCGAATGAGGAAATGAAAATGGAACGGTTTGAGAGAGGCCTCAAAGCTAAGTTAAAAACAAACATGGCTGCACTAAATTCTCCAAATGTCCAAATGATGTACCAAAAAGCCATCAAAGTAGAGCGCATTACAGATGAGTGTGAAGCATCTGAGATAGCTATGCAACAAAAAGGGAAGCACGAAGTTGGGAGCTCTCAAGGAGAGGTGCGTGGAAATGGGAGGAAGCCTAACTCCAGTCGACGGCCTGAAAAGAACCGCCCTCCATATGAGCCAAGGCCTCGATGTGATATATGTGGCAAACTCCATAATGGACCGTGTGCAAGATTAACTGAGGCATGCTTTGAGTGTGGAGAAATTGGGCATTACCAAAACCACTGTCCAAAGAAAGTACAAGAAAACATCCAAGCTAATCAAAGGACTGAACCAGCAAGTAAGCAAGGCGGCAATAATCTCCAAGCAAGAAAATGACTCCAGCAATCTCACAGCTCCATGATGTGAACGAAAGTGTTGGGAAAAATTGAGATTTCAAATAAAAGCCACAAGCGTACGACTGACGTCGTAGTACTTGAGGGTCGAATCCTCAGGGACGATGGTCAAGATTATGGTCACAGAGAAGGGTGAGTGAACTAGTTAATCTATACCAGACTAATTTAAACTTTTCAAAGTGAACTAATACCTTAATTTAACTGAACATTTGGCTATGCACTTGGATAAACATTCACGCAGCCTACATGAACTAAAATAACTAGAACTAAAATAACTAGACCTAGGCAAATAAACAAAACCCTATGAATGAGTTTTGCATATTCAACATCAGTTTACTAAAGCTAAAACCCATAATCTAAAATCAACCATCAGCTAACACCTTCTATCAAGCTACCAGATTCGATTCCAGCACCAATTTATAACATTAATCACAAGCCATTTGAACCGACTAAATCACGAGGAGAAGGGGAGAAAAATAGAGCAGGACTATCAACAATTCAGCCACAATCGCCACCTTACCACCAACAATAAACTTTTCAAAACTCAATCTCTATAGTCGAATACCCAGCTAGAACATTATCACCAACAACTAAACATAGCACAACTATATCACCATAATCAATCAACTATAAACGATGCTAACTCATTAAATCAAAATCGAAATCATCATCATTCAACTATCAACAGTAACTTGTAAAATTAATAGAAGAGCTAAGGAACTGAAACCAAACTGAAGCAGAACCCAGACCTCGGTGGTGTACGAGCTTCAAAATTCTTCAAAAAAATGGCAAATTTACCATGGATGGTTGCACGAACATAAAAATAGGGGGGATTCGAACGAAATTTGACAAACTAACATTCAATTTTTACAAAGTCGAACTAGTATTGTGAATTGCTAGGAAACTCGAAATTATAGCATAATTACAAGAAATTCGAAGCTAGGAAAACCAAAATCCATGAAACCCTAATTCTGAAAATCGAAATAATATCGAACTTAAAACCAAATCTAAACTTAAATTGACCCTAATCTAACCCTAAGTTAAACCCTAAAATTACCTACCCAAGCTTCAATGGCGTCTGCGAGCTCCCTTTGTACCCGAACTCTCGATCTTCAACCCTTCAATTTGTGGGTATCTGGACGGTGACGATGGGGGCAGCTGGTGTGCGTCGTGGCGTTTGCAGCGTGAATGACGGATGGAGGTTCGAAGAGAGAGACCGGATAGAGAGAGATGGAACGAGGATGGAGAAGACGAGGCAGGGACTCGGTTTTTCTCAGGGTTCTGGGTTTCGGGGAAATGTGGGGAAGAAGAGGATCGCGAGGAGAGAGAGTGAAGGGGAAGGGGTTTAATAACGCTGAACCGGGTTGAATTGCCTGAGCTGGTCTTCGAAATGAACCCGTTCATCCTCAATGTTGGGCCGGTTCATGGTAATTTTGGGCCGGTTCAACTCAGTTTAGCACGGTTCTTCAATTCCCGACATTTTTCTCCATTTTTCTCGCATTTTTGGCCATTTTTTCGAAATTATTCAAAACCTGCAAAATAAAATAAAATCAAATAACAACCTTAAAACTACGATTATCACGAGCATAAAATAGGTGTAAAAGTACCTTAAAAATAGCTCATTTTTGGTACAAACAAATAACCCCACACCAAGATTTTTCTCGTCCTCGAGTACAACAAACTAACCTAACTAAAAAGAAAATGAAAAATAAGGGAAAGAAATCCTAACTTACTGTCGTAGGAATCACGGTTGCATTTAGCGTATGCAACAAGCCCTTTAAACCCCTCGGTCTCCCAAGTGGACGAGTGAGGTCTCGTGAGGGTTTCCAAATGAAATACCCACAAAATTATTTCAAAAATAAAGAAAAATCTTTTTGGGTTTTGTTCCCCAAAACAAATATGTACAAAATTTAGAAAAAATATGCACACATCTCTAATCAACTACATCACCCATGTACTCAATTATTGACCTGCATATGCATAGAATTTACTTGAAAGCCCTCTACCTCCTAAATGACATCAAAGCACTAGTTTTTCACCCCACTGAACATAAAGATTCTGAATCCATCCCGGTGCTCATGTGCAATTGTATCATCATCCCAGGGCTTAGATTCACCAGGATTAGACTCAATCTCACTTGGTTGACACAACTACATTATCATACTGACTTTGGAAGCAGGCTTTTCCAGTAGCAATATTGCCTCAAAGGATAACACCCAGTAGCACGTGCCTCAAAGGGTAATGTCCACTAGCGTATGCCTCAAAGAGATACTTGTCATTCCAAATATTATTTCATCTCTTTTTTCTTTCTTTCATTCTTATTCATAGTACACATCTTTTCAAAGTATTTTTCAAAGTAATCGTGTCATAAGCTAGTGAGAGAATCATTCATGGAAACCTAAGACCTAAAGATAATGATGAAGGAATAAATAAGGACTGGATTACACAACCTATAATGAACAACTGGAGTTAGAATTAGGGCTTAGAATATCACATTTGAGGTTAGAGACTTATAATGCACATCCTACTTACATACAGGCTAATAAATAAAGCACATGGGTTTTAAGCTAATCAGATATAGTACAAACGTCCCCAAAGCACAACAAAAATCTTCAAAAATTTTCAAAAATTTTTCAAAAATGGGGACCTCACCCCCACACCAAAACTTCACAATGTCCTCATTGTGGGAACTAAGGCGCTCAAAAGCAAGCACATCAGCTATACAACCATAAAACCACACTAAACTACAAATATATACAAACTAGACACCACAAAAATCAAAAACAAAACCAAAACCAAAACAAAACCCCACACACACATATTTATAAAAGCCAAGAAAAACGAAATCATAAAAGAAAGCCAAAATCGAAACTAAAACTAAAGCAAACACACATATTCACAAAACCCAAAACAAAATCCGCTAAAACAATTCAAACCACTACATAACCAAAACCAGAATATAAGCTAAACTAAAACAAAGACAGACCCAAACATACTTATTTACAAAAACCGAAGACCAAAATCACAAAAGAAAGCAAATGAAAGACAAAAATCAAAAACAAGGCCAAACCAAACTAAAACAAGACAAAGCCTAAACATACTTAATCACCAAAATATAAAACAAAACCACAACTGAAACCTAAATAAACAAAGACAAAAACAAAAGAAAACAAGAAAAACAAATAAAAGACACTAAATAAAAGGCTAAATAAAGGTAAACCTAAAACAAAACAAAACGCACTAGAAAAGGAAAACACAACACAAAACCAAAATAAAACCAAAAGAAAATATCAAAAAGAAAACAAAACACATTACTCGAATTTAGAAACAGTTCCAGATATCCACAACCAATACAAAACGAAAGAAAAGAGAAGAAGAGGAGAAGAGAGAAAAGTGGAACGATCATACCAGGTTGGATACAGATTGTACCCAAACTATGCCTCACGAAGATTATGCAAATGAGGCTTATGGAGTATCAACCACTCCATCACAACTCACAAGCAGCTACTCAGATCAAAACCAACCAACGCTCATAGTAGCTTATCAAACATACGGGCACAATCCTCGCAGAAATGCAAATAGTAAGAAATAGGAATTGCAACCCAAATAAGACGCATAAATTCAATGCAACTCAATGCTCTTTTGAGCTTATCAAAGGTCGTAGCCCAATCAGAAGAGAGATGTGTATATGTAAAATCAGATGCACAAGTTAATGGTTTAATGAAGATATGACCATATGAATGCAAAAACCATCTAAAGTGATCTGAATGACCTAAATGAAATCTCACATCTCTAAGAGGGGAGGCGAGAGGACCAAAACAAGGCCAATCAAAGGAAATATGAAAATCAGAGCTCAAATGTCGGCCTAAAGTCAAGTCTTGCATTTCAAAGTGATCCGTGAGTGTATCTATGCCATTATTATCAAGAGTCTGATCTAAACAAAGAATATCAAGCACAAAATTCTCTGGCTGTACAAAAGTAGACTCGGGAGGGTCTAAAGATGAAAGAAGAGGGGGAAGTGGAGAACTGCAATATTCAAGAAGGAGGTCAGCTTAGACAGGATCAACAGAAAATGATTCATATTCCGCGCGGAGATCCTCACTTAAACTCATATCGACATCAAACCCACAAAAAGATTCATATTCTGTATGCAGAATATTATCATATAATTTAAATAGAAGGTCAGGAATGATGGAATCAAAAGAGAATGTTTCATATTCAATAGGAAAACCCAAATCAAGACCTTCAGTAACATCAAACTCATATGAGAAAGATTCATATTCCGCACAAAGAATATCATAATCAAAGTCCAAAATAGTGAGTTCAGTTATCTCACCACATAACTCCTGTGAAATAGCTTTCGAATCATCTAAATCATGAAGCTCAACCGCAGGTGCGATGCTTATATCCAGCTCAGTAACAGTATCAGATTGTTCACCTACCTCAAATTCACGAAAGTCATTCAAAGTGGTGGGTATGTCGGCATAAACTAAGATATCTTCAGTGACATCTTTAAGTGAGCTAGTGCAGGGTGCAAGGTCTGTTGATAGAGATGTAGGGAGGTCACTCTCTTGATGTAGGTTAGGCAAACTCATCTTTTCATTCAAATCACGCCTAGCAGAATAAAAGGGTTCAAAATCATCGTAGAGACTAATGTCAGGTTTAGGAGATCCTAAACCAGAATCAAGCTCACTATCAGTCTCCCTAGTTTGGTTTAAACATGGAGAACATGCAAAAATTCTCGCTTTCATGGTCTCTATCATTTGATCAGTCAATTCATTAATCTTCTTTCCAAAACTTGCACATGTAGCATCAATATAATCACGATAAGGACAAGTGTAAGCATCATGATCAGGAGATTCACAATAATCACACAACACAGGTGGCATATAATAGTTATATGAATCATAAGAATTCATAAAGTGATCTGAAGGGTAAGAATTAGCATAAAAATCATACTCTCCATGAGTCAGGTATCTAAAAGTCTCATTAGCTAGTTCAAACGCATAGGTTTCCCAAGCTAATTTTTCAAAGAAATCCCAAACTTCATTTTGAGTTTTAGATAATAATTCTATTAAACCTCCAGGACAAAGTGATTCAATATAACTCCTTGACCCAATATTTAGACCCTTAATAATGACCTCACAAATTCATTTTTGAAAATTATGATTCAGTTGAGCACGATAGTCATTAAGCCTTGAAAAATAAATCCAAAAAGGTTCGTGCTCATATTGCGGGAAATTGAAAACCGGCATTTTGAAATTTTTAAAGTTTTTAAAGTTTTTCAATTTTTAGGGGTTTTCAATTTTTCAATTTTTTTAGGTTTTCAAAAATTTTTTTTTTTTGCGGTGGTTTTCAAGTTTTTCAAATGTTTTTGGATTTTAAGTTTTTCCACTTTTTGTGATTTTTGAATTTTTTTGAAGAAACAATTAAACTAAATAACAATTGATACCAAAATAAAGAAAGTTGGAATCTATGCCAAAATAAAGTTACGAAATGACCAAAACACATCATTTAAACAAATCATCACTAATAGACCAAGTAACAACTAATAACGAAATACACAAATCAGAGCACCAAATAAGAAAGTAGCTACGAAAATGAAAATATGACCTAATCACATGCCGTCGTCCCCGGCAACGGCGCTAAAAACTTGTTAGGAAAAATTGAGAGTTTAAATACAAGCCGCAAGCGTACGACTGACGTCGTAGTACTTGAGGGTCGAATCCTCAGGGACGATGGTCAAGATTATGGTCACAGAGAAGGGTGAGTTAACTAGTTAATCTATACCAGACTAATTTAAACTTTTCAAAGTGAACTAATGCCTTAATTTAACTGAACATTTGGCTATGCACTTGGCTGAACATTCAAGCAGCCTACATGAACTAAAATGAACTAGACCTAGGCAAATAAACAAACCCCTATGAATGAGTTTGCATATTCAACATCAGTTTACTAAAGCTAAAACGCACAATCTAAAATCAACCTTCAGCCAGCACCTTCTATCAAGCTACCAGATTCGATTCCAGCATCAATTTATAACATTAATCACAAGCTATTTGAACCGACTAAATCACGAGGAGAAGGGAAGAAAAATAGAGCAAGACTATCAACAATTCAGGCACAATCGCCACCTCACCACCAACAATCAACTTTTCAAAACTCAATCTCCATAGTCGAATACCCAGCTAGAACATTATCACCAACAACTAAACATAGCACAACTGTATCACCACAATCAATCAACTATAAACGATGCTAACTCATTAAATCAAAATCGAAATCATCATCGTTCAGCTATCAACAGTAACTTATAAAATTAATAGAAGAGTTAAGGAACTGAACGCAAACCGAAACAGAACCCAGACCTTACTGATGTACGAGTTTCAAAATTTTTTAAAAAAATGGCGGATTTACTATGGACGGTTGCACGAACATAAAAATAGGGGAGGGGGATTCGAACAAAATTTGACAAACTAACATTCAATTTTTGCAAAGTCGAACTAGTATTGTGAATTGCTACTGGGAAACTCGAAATTATAGCATAATTACAAGAAATTCGAAGCTAGGTAAACCGAAATCCATGAAACCCTAATTCTGAAAATCGAAATAATATCGAACTTAAAACCAAATCTGAACTTAAATTGACCCTAATCTAACCCTAAATTAAACCCTAAAATTACCTACCTAAGCTTCAATGGCGTCTGCGAGCTCCCTTTATACCCGAACTCTCGATCTTCAACCCTTCGATTTGTAGGTATCTGGACAGTGACGATAGGGGCAGCTGGTGTGCGTCGTGGCGTTTACAGCATGAATGACGGATGGAGGTTCGAAGGGAGAGACCGAGTTAAGAGACATAGAACGAGGATGGAGAATATGAGGCAGGGACTCGGGTTTCCTCGGGGTTCTGGGTTTCGAGGAAATGGGGGGAAGAAGAGGATCGCGAGGAGAGAGAGAGTGAAGGGGAGGGGGTTTAACAACGCTGAACCGGGTTGAATTGCCTGAGCCGGTCTTCGAAATGAACCGGTTCATCCTCAATGTTGGGCTGCTTCATGGCAATTTTGGGCCGGTTCAACTCAGTTTAGCCCGGTTCTTCAATTCCCGACATTTTTCACCATTTTTCTCGCATTTTTGGCCATTTTTTTGAAATTATTCAAAACCTACAAAATAAAATAAAATCAAATAAAAATCTTAAAAATACGATTATAACGAGCATAAAATAGGTGTAAAAGTACCTTAAAAATAGCTCATTTTTGGTACGAACAGAAAGTTGGTAAGAAATCTTCCTTTTAAGTACTTTCATTTATATAAGTATATATGAATTTATTTTGCATCATGTGACCAAAGCGTATGAGTTTTGAGGTTGAAACTTTTTATAAGTAGGGAAGAAATGTGAGACCCGGAGTTTTATCGCACTTGCTTAATGAATATTATACCTGTTGGGTTAGAAAATTTTATTTTAGTATCTGTCAGCTTACAACTGTCATAATGCCCAAGTTATCGATCTATCTAATCTCAGACACCAAAAATAAATATTATCGCGATTACAATTATCTTGCTATTATTAATAACGTTAGTAATTTATGCAAAAGTTTTGAAGGAGCGTTACTGAATTATATTATCGAGTACTAGAGCGACTAAATTTTTTCGAACGACTAGTACATCGAACCTTGGGACTGAACCTGCAATTATTAAATCGAATCTTAACATAATCGAAGGGTGAGTAAACTGATCCGTGATTACATTTAGGATTCGGTTTAGGATTAAGAGCTCGGGAATTCGAATAATAATAATCAAGTGGGCCGTAGTTGTGTGGGATTAGTAGATAAAAAAAAACTGGGGGGGAGGGGATTAAAATTTATCAAACACACGTGAACCCCCCCCGTGTGCCTGGTTCTTCGTCCTCCTCCATGCGTGACCCCGATACCCCTTCTCTTTGCTCGTTCTTCTGCTTCCTTCACCATTCGCAGACCTCAAGGTCCACACGTGCCTTCTCTTCTCTGTTCCTCGCTGCCACACCGCGCATTAGGCCTCACCAGACCCCGGGTGACGCCCACCAGGTGTCGGCGTCTCCCCCTACGGGTGGCCGAGCCCATTTTAGCGCAGAACTGATCAAACACCTAGTAGATTTCGCACATGCAAGTGAGAATTCGAGCAACCTTACCTCTATAAATTGAATCCTTGCTTGCATTCCCTTCAATTCATGCTAATTATGCCTAAATACTTCAGAAATTATGAGTTAGGGTTTTGGGTTTGGTGGTGGTCGAACCTTGCGTGAGAGGCAGAGCTAAATCTAAGCTTTGGGTGTTCAAATTTAGCTTCAATCCAGTCAGTTTGCACGCATATAGCTTGGATTAGAGGTGGGTAAACCCGTAGTCCCTCCTATTTTATGGATTTTGAATGATAATTATACGAATCAGCTTACTGAATTGGTAGATTTGATTGTTGTTGTATGAATTCGATGGTATGTGTGGACAAACCTTGAGCTTCCCTAATTTGTGGCTTCCCTCAATATTAGTGCGAATTCGTATATGGTATTCAGAGTTTGAGCCTCGAAAATGGGTGGTTTATAAGTAAAAGAAGTCTTTATTGTTTTGGTGTACATTCAAGCCTGGTCTTAAGAAGTTTGCAAGTACTAACTAATTCATTCGAACAAACTTGGGTTACCTAGTCTAGGGTTAATACGTTTGATAACCCACTATTCTATAAGCTGGCCTCAAGGTAGATTTTGGTCAAACTTGAGTTTTTATGAAGTTTTGAGTCAAGAGCTAGTAAAACCATTACGTTTCAAGAAGCATTTACATAGAAAATTTATGAAGAGATGTTTGCCTCATAAACGAGTCAAGTGCTTTAAGTTTTTGAATGATAGCAAGTTTGGGAACATTTTAAGCCTTTAGGTTGTTTTGACACCCATCTTGAGTTTCAAAATGGAATTTTCAGACGAATCTTGCTTACATTTGTTGCTAACTAAGTATTTAAGCCCCAAATGGGTCTCGATTTCGAACTTAGTTTGAATTAAACGTTAACTAAGTACGTTATGTCTCAAACGAGTTCCGATCTACGATTTAGTAAACGTATTGCGTTTAAAAGAAGCTTTTTAGCTAAAAAGTGAAGTCGTTTTATGAGTTAGCAATCGTTTTACATTTATAAGAAGTTTTTAAGTTGAAAACTAAGTTGTTTTACGATTTAGCAACCTTATTACACTTATATATAGCTTCTAAGTTGAAAACGAAAACATTCTACGATTTAGTAAACTTAACCCATCTATACGAAGCGTCTAAGTCGAAAACAAAGTCGTTTTACAGTTTAGGAACCCTATTACATTTATATGAAGCATTTAAGTTAGAAACTAAGTCGTTATATGATTTAGTAAACATTTTACGTTTATAAAAAGTCTTTAAGTCATTTATGAAGCCGATATACTTGTTAACAGATCTTATTTCGTTTATAAGAAGCTTGTAAGTTTAAAATGAAATCATTTTACAAACTAACAAACGTATTACGTTATTAAGAAGCTTCTAAGTTGAAAACGAGATCGTTTTATGATTTAGCAACCCTATTACATCTATACGAAGCATTTAAGTTAGAAATTAAGTCGTTTTACGATTTAGTAAACCTTTTACGTTTATAAGAAGTTTTTAAGCTATTATGAAGCCGATTTATGTGTTAACAAATCTTATTTCATTTATAAGAAGCTTGCAAGTTTAAAATGAAGTCATTTTACAAACTAACAAACATATTACGCTATTACGAAGCTTTTAAGTTAAAACGAAATCGTTTTACGATTTAACAAACTAATTACATTTGTACGAAGCTTTTAAGTTAGAAACGGAGTCGTTTTACGAATAAGTAAACGTATCTTATGAAGTTAGTTTACATGTTAGCAAATTTATTACGATTATGAAAAGCGTTTAAGCTATTCACGAAGTCAATTTATAAGTTAGCAAACTTGGCTTGTATCATCTTCATCCTTTTGCGTTTGAAAGATTGAAATGAGCGTAAAAAGTGCAACTGAGGGTGACTATTTGTGAACCCTAGCTCTGTGGTGCATGCTAATAACTACCCAAGTTTTCAATCATGAGATAGTATGCTCACCATGTTTTTAAGAGGCCTTTTCTTTTTGTGGTTTGCCTAAAAGCTAAAGTTGCAAGAGGGTTATGTTTTCATGTTATAAGTTCACAAAACCTGCATATGAATAAGTGCAAGCATGTTATTTACTAAGTATGCATGTGTATGAATGTTCTAGGTTCCTAAGACATATATATGAATAAGTATAAGTATGTATGTGTACGAATGATTATGTTATGTTATGTATACATGGTGGAGCTACTCTAGAAACGTTAAGCTTAAGTCTAAGACCCAGGGATGGTGGCTTAGTTCCCGCCTGGTATCACATAAGTTATGTTATGATAGATTCAGGGATCGTGGTTTGATTCCCGCCTGAAGTTTAAGTATGAAAATTATGTCTCAGCATAGTATGATGTCTGTCCGGATAGGCGTATGTTGCCGCTCGAGTTTGGCCGACTCGGGATGGCAGTAACAAAGTACCTCTAAGAGTCTAGTCTCCTCATTTACATGAATAAGTTACTATGTATGATTTTCGGTAAGTGAAACTTATGTGTAAAACCTCGTTTATGCTATGTTTCTGGGTTTGCGTAACTTTATTATGTTAAGTCAATGCATTACGGTTTCTTCGTAAGTTAAGCTTTTTGGTATGACTATTCCTTCGCTCGGTTTATGGTTCGAATATGATGCATTATATGAAAGCTCTTCAACTAAAATGAATTACGAAAGGCTTTCGTAAGTTAATATATATTTTAAGAATGTTTTGGGAGAGAGGATTTACTCACTAAGCGATGGTTGCTCATTCCCATTACTTTTCCCCTTTTTCCCCAGATCGACAGATATGTGACTGACGCGTGGAGTGCAACAAGGATGAACTTGCTTGGTTTGATTATGACATGATTATGTAATATTGGTTATGTTTGTAAGGTTATATAATTATTTATCTTCTTGTAAGGTTTATGAAAAATAGAAAGCTCTATATATTTCGGGCATGTGGCCCATAGAGTTGTAAGCTCCGGCGTGTAGCCATGGAGTTGTTGGTGTTATTTAGTATCTTTATGTATTGCAGGGATGTAATGTAAAGCTTTAAGCCTGGGAAATGGTCAGTTGTTAGGGGAAACTCTGTCCGTTTTGTCCTAGAAATTAAGAAAATCCAAACATTCCTAGCCCTAGGGTTAAACTCAGGACCCAATTATGTTATAGTGGCTTAAGTTTTAAATATTAAGTCTTAATAGGTTATGTTTCAAATAGGTTTAAGCAAGTTGCTTTAACAGTCTTTCCCCAGGGAAAGGATGTGATGTGCAACATGACCCGGTGAGGTCGGGGTGTTACATCAAGTGTCACAAACTAAACCATATTGTTATTTTTTTCTAGATTCCATTGTTGAAAATTTCATTTGTAAGTAATCTAACAATTCTAGTATCCTTGCACATAAAACTTATGCACATTCTTTCACTTAGCCATAACATATGTTACAGTAGTCTACTAGGAGTACTTTCTCTATAGAACATATACAAAAGGTTTGTCCCCTAAATCAAAATGGGTGGGTGAGGTTGGATAAATCACTATTCTAACCTTATAACCAGAAGTCCTGTACCACTACTAACTTTGTATGTCCCCTAAGGATCAGTTCCTTATCTGCTACCTTACATATTTACACCTTTTTACATATCTACAAATTTACTTCGTAATTCACCTCCTTAGCAACCTTCTACATCCAACTCCTTTTCTTACTTCCTCTTCTTATCCATCCCCTGGTCTTATAGTTTGGGTCATTGCTATTACTTGATGCATATTCCCATATGCATCATTTTTATTTAAGGTCAACTTCCAAGAAGAAAAGTGTCAAACAAGAGCGTGCATGGGATCTCTCATATTTTCTCTTATTATGTGAGTTCAAGGACTTTAGACACCATGAAGTAGTCAAGCAAGTGGCGAAAATCTGGATAAAACTCATATTCCTTCCGGAAGAATTGGTGCCCGATTCATCCCTGCGGAAGGTTTTTTTTTTTTTTGTGCTCATTTTTTGGACTAGCTCAAGTGGACCCACAACTTGAGGGGCCACATGGTTTTGAAGCTTAAGATGTCATCTTTAAAATAAGCCCAATTTTATTTAATTTGGACGTCATTTGATTGGGCAAAGTAGCACTCAAAGGGAAGTTGTCCTCCTCCAGTTTAGTTCTGATATAGGTGTAATGTTTGGACCATAACTTTTGATCGACTTATCCAAACTGAGCGAATGAGCCCATTCTGGAAAATAGATTTCCAGGGCTTTCCAACAAGCCCAGAAGCACCTGATTTGGACGTGTGTGCTGATAGTTATGCTCTGTTGAAGTGGAGGCTGCTACAAGGATTAAATGCTGGGCAAATGAAGAGACTTTGGTTACATGACATCATGTGGATGACATCATGCACGACTTAGAGTGTTCTAGATGGATGTCTTCAGCTGATTGTAAGCCTAGAATATTCTTTGTAACCTCTCCCACCCCTTTATGTTGAGTCTTTTCCATTTTCCAAACCTTTTCAATTTTCTAGTTTTAATTGCTATGAGTTTTTAAGTCTTTTGGTTATCTTTGTTTAGCCTATAAATAGGTGGGTTATGTAGTTGCATTTGAATGCAGAGTTGTAAGCTTTCCAAGAGTAGTACAAACACCTTGAGAGTGATTCTCATTTGTGTCCAAAAAAAATCTCTAGTTCTATATCTTGAATTTTGGCAAGTTCAAGTGGTGTTCTAGGTTTTCTTTTCTTTTCCAATTGGAGTGATTCCTTGGTGAAGACGAGAGGATTTGCCCAAGATCAAGTCCTTGAGTGGCTCCGCGAAGGATTATCTCAAGTGCAAGGTCTTGTTTATCCTTTGTTCTTTTTTGTTATTATTTTCATTCCATCTCAATCAACCTTCCATTTTCTCTTTACTTTGGTTCAATTCTTATTTGGGTTTATTTGAGTTTGATTTGGTTCACTTACCACCCACATATACATCAATTGGTATCAGAGCAAAGGTTTTAAAGTGACCCACATCACACCCACATACATTAAAAAAAAAAAAAACTGTGAACATCCAGTGTCCACAGGCCAGAAATTTCGTACGGTGCCCCCGTGCCATACCACACGACCGTGCCATAGTCATTTTCCAGAAATCTTCAAGTCGAGACGCAGCACGGTGCCCCCGTGCCTACCAGCACGACCGTGCCACCCTACTTTTCTGCATTTCCTCAAGTCGAAGCATAGCACGGCCTGCCCGTGCCCCCTTACACGACCGTGCCACTTTCCCTGCTGCATATTCTTCCTTTAAAGCATCTCCAACATGTCTACAAAGTCCACAAGAAGCGACCAAGCACGTGTGGAAGAGTTAGAAGCTCAAGTCACTTATCTTCAAACTCAACTTGGGTAACTTTTGGAGGAAAAACGAAGGTGGGTTCATAGCCCCACTCCCTCTCATCCTCATGAACCGGTGGTCGAATCGGAAGAAGAAGTCCTTCAATCCCGAGCCAATTCTAGTGACGAAGAAGCCCCAAGGAGACGAAGGCAAGGAAGCAATATTGGTGGTGTCTGAATTGACATCCCCGAATTTGAAGGCCAACTTGACCCGGACTTATTTCTCGATTGGTTGCACACCATTGAGAGGATCTTTGAATATGAGGACATCCCGGAGGACAAGAAGGTAAAACTCGTAGCCCTTAAACTCCGCAAATATGCTTCAATCTGGTGGGCTAACCTTGGAGCGAAAAGAGCAAGAAATGGGAAAGGGAAAATTAGAACGTGGGCCAAAATGAAAGAAAAACTCAAGGCCAAGTTTCTTCCCTCACACTATGTGCAAGATAATTATCTGAAACTCCACCGCCTCAAGCAAGGATCAAAAAGTGTGGAAGAATACACTCGGGAGTTTGAACAACTCCTCCTCAAGTGTGATTTGAAAGAAGATGATGTACAAACATTGGTAAGATATTTGAGTGGTCTTGATGAATCAATTGCTCATGTAATTGAGTTGCAACCCTATTCATCCCTAGATGACTTGAGTTCTCTAGCCTATAAGGTAGAGCAACAAAAGAAGACTAAGGAAAAGAGCATCTTTTCCAAGACTCCTTCCCGTCCTTTTTCTCAAGAACCACCTTACTTTCCCCCACAAATTCAAACCCCCTCACCCGCCAAAAGTGTCCCTCCCATCACCCCTCCACCTCCCACAAAAGTGCCCTCACGGCCAAAAGACCAAGTTCGGTGTTTCCGTTGTCAAGGTATGGGACATTTTGCATCTGATTGTCCTAACAAGAGGATTGTTTCCCTGGCTGAGTACCAAGCTTCTTTTGAGGAGCATGAACATGAAGAAGAGGAAAGCTTGGAAGAAAAAGAAGAAGAGATTATCATAGGCCCCGATGAAGGTGAGTTGCTTGTCATTAGGCGAGCATTGAGTGGATTTGCTACTCAAGAAGGCTTGGAGCAAAGAGAGGCGATTTTCCACACAAGGTGCACTATTCAAGGGAAAGTTTGTACCCTCATCATCGATGGAGGTAGTTGTACAGATGTTGCATCCAAAACCATGGTGGACAAGCTCAAACTTACGACTACACCCCATCCTAAGCCTTATAGCATCCAATGGCTAAATCAAGGCAAAGGTATATACATTTCTCATCAATGCCTCATTTCTCTTTCTATTGGAGACCACTATAAGGATGAGATATTGTGTGACATTCTTCCTATGGATGCAAGCCATATATTATTGGGTAGACCATGGATGTTTGATCACCATGTAATTCATCATGGGCGCCTTAACACCTACTCCTTTATTAAGGATGAGAAGAAAATCACCTTGGCCCCTATTCCATCGTGCCAAAGCCCCAAGCCACAAAAGGACCGACAAGCCTTAACCCTCATTCATCCTTCCCAAACCCTTGCCCCCAAAGAAGATTTCTCACTTCCGCCTCTTCTCCTCACCAGGTATGACCCGTTTTATCATCCTCCCCTCACCCTCTTCTATATCTCTCTAGAGGTGATGCCCTGTGACCTCCTTCCCCAAAAGCTCCCATATTGTGAGCATGACCCCTTTCTTGAGAGGCTTGCTAACCCTTTGAGTTTGAGGACAAACTCAAAACCACCCGGGGAGTATGATGCATATTCCCATATGCATCATTTTTATTTAAGGTCAACTTCCAAGAAGAAAAGTGTCAAACAAGAGCGTGCATGGGATCTCTCATATTTTCTCTTATTATATGATTTCAAGGACTTTAGACACCATGAAGTAGTCAAGCAAGTGGCGAAAATCTAGATAAAACGCATATTCCTTCCGGAAGAATTGGTGCCCGATTCATCCCTGCGGAAGGTAATTTTTTTTTTTTGTGCTCATTTTTTGGACTAGCTCAAGCGGACCCACAACTTGAGGGGACACATGGTTTTGAATCTTAAGATGTCAGCTTTAAAATAAGCCTAATTTTATTTAATTTGGACGTCATTTGATTGGGCAAAGTAGCACTCAAAGGGAAGTTGTCCTGCTCCACTTCAGTTCTGATATAGGTGTAATGTTCGGACCATAACTTTTGATCTACTTATCCAAATTGAGCAAATGAGCCCATTGTGGAAAATAAATTTCCAGGGCTTTCCAACAAGCCTAGAAGTACCTGATTTGGACGTGTGTTCGGAGAGTTATGCTCCGTTGAAGTGGAGGCTGCTGCAAGGATTAAATGCTGGGCAAATGAAGAGACTTTGGTTACATGACATCATGTGGATGACATCATGCACGACTTGGAGTGTTCTAGATGGATGTCTTCAGCTGATTGGAAGTCTAGAATATTCTTTGTAACCTCCCCCACCCCTTTATGTTGAGTCTTTTTCATTTTCCAAGCCTTTTCAATTTTCTAGTTTTAATTGCTAGGAGTTTTTAAGTCTTTTGGTTATCTTTGTTTAGCCTATAAATAGGTGGGTTATGTAGTTGCATTTGAATGCAGAGTTGTAAGCTTTTCCAAGAGTAGTACAAACACCTTGAGAGTGATTCTCATTTGTGTCCAAAAAAAAATCCCTAGTTCTATATCTTGAATTTTGGCAAGTTCAAGTGGTGTTCTAGGTTCTCTTTTCTTTTCCAATTGGAGTGATTCCTTGGTGAAGACGAGAAGATTTGCCCAAGATCAAGTCCTTGAGTGGCTCCGTGAAGGATTATCTCAAGTGCAAGGTCTTGTTTATCCTTTGTTCTTTTTTGTTATTATTTTCATTCCATCTCAATCAACCTTCCATTTTCTCTTTACTTTGGTTCAATTCTTATTTGGGTTTATTTGAGTTTGATTTGGTTCACTTACCACCCACATATACATCATTACTAATTTCAGATTTAGAGCTCTAAGACTCTTCTTCAGTCTCATAAACACTTATTTGTATCACCTCGGGGGATTAGGAATATTGATTACACTCACCATGCTACCTGAATCATGTTGTTCCCTCCGCCCTAAATATGATACCCGTTACCCCTAGCCCAGATATTAGATATGTCAATCTCACATCTCTCTATATCAGTTGGTAACTCTAGCGTGAGTGATGGCATGAAAAGGGTCTTCTTCTTAGGTAGGTTTGGGGCAAGTGGGGGACCTTGAGGGATCTCAAGGGATGCCACTTCAAAAGGATCTTGTCTTGCAATCTATCTGTACCCATTTTATAGAATCTCACACCTCTTCGTCAACCCCAAGGCTTATTCATTAATTCCTTACACAGATAACCTTATTCTTATAAATTTTATCTTCCTTATATAAACATACCTAAAGCATTAGTAATCTAGACCCCAAATGACAGTATTAACCTGGCCATATAGACATCAACTTTGCTCTGATGACATTAATCTGGTTATGTAGACATTAAGTTTGCTCTGATAGCATGTCTGTAATGCGCCAACTTAATTATCTTCTAAATGTCTTTATTAATAAACATTATGAGTCAGCAGAATGCGCTATCAAGGTAGGGCATTACCGCTATCCCTTGAGGACAAGGCTGCAAATAAAAAGTAGAGTCGACCAGATAAGTAACATTCGCCAGTTACAACAATTGCACCAAGTACGGTCTAAGATTATTAAACATCTCAAAGTAGGCATCACACAAAAATTTTATCATGTCCAAAATGGATTTACATTTCACTAAGACTGCACATGTACTCAAAATATGAGTCGTTTTCCAAGCCCTTAAAATGATTAACTAGGATATAGGATTAGCAATCACGACTTTAGCCCACTTCTCCTGGACCCTTAACTTCTGTAGGTTCCTGCTTCATCTTAAGTTGGTTCTCCTTCCCTAAAACTGCTTAGAAAACACAAACAATGAAAAAATGAACTATAGCTCAATACATTACCCTCGTACAGTCAATAACTATTTGCAAGAAGTTAGTGAGTGCATGCACAATGGTAAAACTATGCTTTCTAAATGCCTTTCATGGTGCATGTATTCAAAGATCAATTATTCACAATTTCTTTGTTTGGAGTAGGACCCAATTTATGAACAGTAGCCATCATCAATTAACAATGAACTCTGAATTTTTCGCCGAACAGGAAAGGCTCAAACAATGAATTATGCTAATAGAAACTATGAACAATGAACATTGGACATTAAACATTAAAAATTGAACATTGCATTGAATGATGAACAATGAAATGGTTTCTTAAGGTTCCATGGTCGAGTAAAACTTGGTAATAATATGAAATATAAATTTAAATGATTTTAAAGGCTACAACTAGCAATGCAACTTTGGCATTTATTTGTACTCTTCTTTTTTATTCCTCCTTTAGGGTGTCTTCCTTAGAAATAAATTTAGTGGCGCTCTTTATTAATTAAGAGAATTAATGCTCGCAAGTCTTAAATCACTCTGGCCATACTCTTATGATTCTTATTTTAGAATGCGAAGCGCCACACAAACTGACATCACACTCAGCTTCAAATAGGAGATTGAAGTTGGGAAGAGCCAAGATAGGAGCCGAACATAACTTGTCCTTGCTTATTTCAAAGCCTCTTTGTATGGCCTTCGATCACTCAAAACTTCATTTATTTATGCATTTCGTTAAGGGAACCATAATCGAGTAATATTTTGATGAACTAGTCGTAGAAAGAGGCTAGCCCATGAAAGCTTCGAACTTCTGTGATGGAGGAGGGAGTAGGCCAACTCTTGATAGCCTCAACCTTAAATTCTACTCCAATTCCCCCACCGAACATAATATAGCAAGACAGACAACTTGAGGAGTGAATAGTTTATACTTCTTAAACTTGGCATATAACTTTTGTTGCTTTAACACTTGGAGCACTTGAGAGAAATGTTCCACATGGGATGCCTCATCATGACTATACATCAAACTATCATCAAAATACACCAGCACAAATTTCTCAACGAATGGTCTTTTAAGACCTCATTCATGAGTTTCATGAAGGTACTAGGGGCATTAGATAGGCCAAAAGGCATTACAATCCATTCATGTAACCCATACTTCGTCTTAAAAGTGGTCTTCCATTCATTGCCTTCTTTCATCCTAATTTAATGGTACCACTCGCAATGTTAAATTTGGAGAAGGCCTTAGACCCATGTAACTCATCAAGCATATCATTCAATCGAGAAATAGAAAATTTAACAGTGATGTTGTTTGTGGTGCTAGAATCAACACACCTACGCCAAGTGCCATCGTTCTTAGGTACTAAAAAGGCAGGAACCGAACATGGACTCAAGCTTTCCCTAATGTACCCACTATAAAGAAACTCTTGGACTTGTCGCTGGAGCTCTTTTGACTCATTTGGATTGCACCTATAGGTTGGCATTTCTGGTAAAGGAGCACTGAGTAGGAGATCAATTTAGGCTCAATTCCTCTCAAAGGAAGCAGTCTGGGAGGTAAATCACTGAGAAAGACATCCAGAAACTCTATCAAGAGTCACTGAACTAGGGGATACATGGTTTTCACTACCTCACATGTGATTCTATCATAAGTAAGGCAAATAAAGGCTTACTTTTACTAGCGACTCTCTCCACTTGTGTTGCATTCATATATGGGGTTTTCTCACTTCCCTTTCCTAGTTTAAATATGAGGGGTTTATATGAGGGTAATAAGGTCACAGTAAGACTACGACCCTCATATTGGAATGTATAAGTATTGGCATGCCTATCATTAATCACATGATTATCAAACAACAAAGGACTACTAAATACTAAGTGATACGCATCCATTATTAGGACATCATATAGTGCCTCATCATAATATGAACCAATCAAAAATACAATAAGAGCTTTCTTCAAAATGGTTACCTCACTTCTGTTCTTGATCCGTTGAAGAGAATAAGGGGTGGGATATACCTTGGTGGGTAATTGAAGCATGACAATGAGTGTTGTGGAATCTACATTAGTGTAAGTCCCTCCATCTGATATAAAAGATTTGTTCCCATTGGCTTGGTCCATAAGGAACCTCTGGGACATGCATTGCTCTTCAGATTACCAAGAGTTCACCCACATCCGGAGTGACCAAAGTATGATCATCATTTTTGACTTCCTCCTCACTAGTCACTTCCTTAATAGCTTGGATAGCTTCCATTTCTCTAATGGTGAGAGTTCTCTAGTTGGGATAATCCGCTTTGAAGTGTCCATGACCATGGAATTTGAAGCACTTCTTACCCTGCAACCTTTTTGGTCGCTCATTAGCAATCCCTCTATCCTTGTTAAGGGCTTTGTGTATGGGGTTAGTATCAACTTTGTTATGGGAGGAGAAACCCTTAAGGGTGCTTTGAGGGCGAACAGAGGAAGTGGTTTGGAAGGGTTTTTGACACTTAAGTTGCTTCTCAAATTTGATAGCTAGGTAGCACACATCATCAAAAGATAAGTAAGGTTGTAGATCCATATTGTTAGCAATGCTAGGATATAACCCCTTAATAAACCTAGCAATCTTGAGTTCGAGCTTTTTGTCCAAGCCAACCCTTATGTGGAGTTGTTTAAACTCCCTAACATACTCTTCTACCTTTAGATTCTCTTGGTTGAGAGAAGTAGCCTTGAGGTAGAGTTCTTGCTCGCAAGGGGTAGGAATCTCTTGTCCGTATACTTTTTGAGCTTGGATCAAGTTTTGATTTTGGATGTGCCTTTTCCAGCCCTACTCTCCTTTAAGTTCTCATACCATAGTGAAGCATACTTCTGTAGTGTAAGAATGGCCAACTTGAAGGTAATGTTATCATTATATTCTTTGAGTTCAACAACCCTTTCAATGGCTTGTACTCAATCAAGATAGTTCTTTGGGTTAGGATTGTCATCAAATTTCGGAGTCTCTAATTTGAGGTCCCTAAGGTCATCCTTTGGATGCCTTCTTCTTCTAGGCCCTCATTCCTCATTATGAAAGTCTTCATAAGAGGAAGAGTATGCGATGTCAATAGGATTAAGATCATAGCCTCTACGGTAGGTTTTGTTGTGCAGATCCCCTCACTTGTTCAAGCTCTTTAGGGAGTTTCCTTACTTGTTCTTGAAGTTCAATAATGGCCCTATTTCTCCTTATGTCATGAGCATACTCAGGATGAATGCCCTTAAAGTGAGAAGCATGTCCCTCATTGGCCACGGTTGGTAGTATTCTGTGGGCGAAAATAAGGTAAAGGATAGAGACAGAGGAAGCACGGGCGTGGTGGGGTGGCACGGGCAAAACAAGTGAGAAACACAGAGTGGCACAGTCATTCTTAGAGGAATGAGGAGGCCATGCAAAATCTCTTGAAAAAAGCTTTGTGTGCAGGAGGGTGGTAGAGTCGTGCCAAGCAGCATAGGCAGGTCGAGCCAAAACTTTACCTTTGTTATTTTTTTACATATTTTTTTGTGAATGCTTTTTGTGGAGTTTTAGGGATGTGTTTGCATTAAAGATTATGTTTGGGCTATAATTAAGGTTCTTTGTGAACTAAATAATAGATTTGGAGAGGTAGAACTAAAAGCAAAAATAGATAGGAAAGAACAGAATTTAAGAAAATCAAAATACAAAGATTAATGAAATTAAGTTGCTCTAATACCAAATGAACCATGGTGAAAACCATTCAGCAAATAAATGTATGAACCCTACAAGATGAGCCCCAAATGTTAATGAAGATCAATCTTACCTAAGATAACCTAAGGGAGAGAAAAACCCCAAATCTTCTAGTGATTAAATCAAACATGAGAACAATTGAACAAAAGTGATAAATTAACCCTCCCTTTAACTCTCTAATGCCAAGGCACCAACGATGAACTCAACTTCACCACTCTCCTTAGAAAGATAAAGAAAATTGGGATTTTGAGAAAATATTATGCATCAAGTTCTAATATCATTAATCCAAGTTTGAGAAACACTACAAGGATCAAGCAAATAAATAGGAAAATAGCCCCTTCCCCAAGTCACGCACTAACTAATAGGATTGCAAGAAAATTGACCAACAAAATCCTAACTATTTTTAAAGGGGATATCTAGAATATAAGCTGAGTTGAAATTAGCTGCATTAGCGTTAGATTAGATGAGTCATCACTACCTCAATTGGATGAGTAATAAGGAGATTTTCTTGTGGGTGGCTTCTAAAAGAGTCTACCACCTGTACAAGAAATATTAGCCCTTTATTCATCCATTTACTAGCCTAATTAATTCCTTAATAAAAAATGTGCAATTCCAGACTCTACACTGACTCTTGCTAGGTTTTCAACCCATATCTTCCTCGATACTTGGAATTTGAAGGCATCATATCACTTTATTAAAACTAGACATCTGAGAATATCCCGTGCATGTTTAATTTTCCCAAATTGGAGCCCATTTGCCCTTCCAGAACTGAGCTAGAAGTGTGATGAGGTGTTCTGCCCAAAATGAAAATGAGTTAATCAAGTGAGTTTTGGAGAATGAAGTACCTAAGCTCCTTAATTAGGAATACTAATTCTCCAAGCACCTTTTCAAAGCTTACTTAGACCTCCTCAGAGTTTTGAAGCCAACATTGACTTAGTAGGACCTAACCCCTGGCCTAAAGTTAACATTGAGCCCACTAGGTTCAATACCCTTTCTTGGGAGACTAAGTCCAATCTTAGAATTTGCTCCATATCATGTATCTTTAGCATTTGCTCCCACTGGGAAACAACTTGCTAACATATTCACCAACCATTAAGTAAAGAACAATTCGATTTCATCAAAAGAGAATTGGGAATGATAGACCCAGAAGCATAAACGAAGGGGGTTTGCTATCCTACTTAGCCACCTTGGTGCTAACAAGTTTGTTTGAGTCTGATGCAGGAACTACAATAAAAGAAATGGTCAAGGCCACTAACATTACTCTCACACTTATCCCAATCAAAGATAAAAGTTGCAATAAGCATTCTCTAGACTCTTGGTTAAGTAAAGTACATTTTTGCACATTTTAACCCATGATTTCAATTAAGGAGCAACAACTACATTGGTTACTATTCTTTTGATAGGGTTGACAATAAACTACTCCCCTTCAAAGAAAAAGTTGATTAAGCATGAGCCACTTAGATTTACCCAAGAAGGAAAGGTTCAAACGCCCCAAGATAACTATCTTAATCATCTTCATGATTTCAAATGAAGGGCTAAGATTAAAAGTGCTACAATGGCTATGTCATTTGCATCTAATGGTTCAAACACATTTAAGGAGATCTATAAATAAAAGAACCATTTGATAACACTTGATTATATGATTGAGCACATTTTACTCAGTTTGTAACCTTGACATTTATCTATATTATTGTGTGGCAGAAGTAACAAAGGGACATTACCTTCGTGTTGCGAGTGTTGTCCTATGGAGAAAATGTGTGAACTCTAGGAGTAAGGCTTACCAGAGTGCCTTAAGAAAACTCTGCATGTTAGTAGGAAGCAAGAGTGCTCTCACTGAACTATGTGTAAGCCATTACAAAGTGCTTAAGGGAAACTCTATAAACAACAAGAAGTGGTGAGGGTCTTATTGATCAGGGAGCTTTTCAGAATTAGGGAGCTATAGAAGTTGGGCATATCAAAGTGTCTTGAGAAAACTCTAATTGTAGTTTAATGGACTCCTCTAGTCAAGGAAGGACCTTAAGCAGGGACATAGCCCAATATTGTTTTGGGTAAACCTTGCTAAAATCATTATGTTGTTATCCTTGCACTGACTCTTTACTCTTTGACTCTATTTGATTACCTAGATTGCTTGAACTAATCTTGATTAGTTTGTTTCAACCTTGGTTATATCTATTTTTATCCGTCATTATTTGGCTTGATCCAGTTATTTTTAAAAAATAGCATAATCTTATTACCCACCCTGGTCACCTCCACAGTGTGATTTGCCTTATTCAAAAAGGATCAAGGCATCTACTTGTCATAAGCCTATCCCTAACTAGATATCCTGTGTACGATGCCATTAGGTAGGATAGAATACCTCATTATAGAAATGCATTCCACAAGCATTCAAACCCTAAAGTTTATAACCTCTTTTCTTTCATGACTCATAGCAGGAAGCCCTATCTAACCCTATCATAGGCTTTACTCATGTTTAATTTAAATGCTAATGACTCTTTCTGACACCTCTTGTTTTTAATCATGCCTATTAATTCATTTGCTAATAGGTAGTTGTTATCAGTTAGCCTTCCTCTGACAAAGGCATTTTAGTTCTCACCTACTTTTAGGATTATTTTTCTCAATCTTAACATAAAGCATTTAAAGATTAACATGTAGATAATATTATAGAGGGCTATCGATCTAAAGCCCTTGATCGTTTGTGGGTTCGAGATCTTTGTGATTAGGGCCATGAATATGATGTTAATCTATCTCATAGGGTAGCCTCCCCTTAGACACTTTAGGACTTCTAAAACCTGGCGATCGACCACTCCTCATTTTTATACAAGAAGATTTTTACCATGCCAAATGATCCTAGTGATGTTAGACCTTCTATCTTAAAGCGTGCTTCTATCTCCTCGTCGATATTGAAGGGTTCCAAGAATATCTATAGATCCTCATCCTTTGATTTTCTAGTAATTATACTGCGAATTTGCTCAATATGTAGTTGTTTGGTTCTCAATCCAAACAACTTTGATACCTACTATACTTAGTTTTATCTCCAAAGAATGTTTAAGGGTTTTTAATGCTTTATATGCATTTGTAGGTAATAAGTAAAGCAAGATAATTATATGACTAATAGAGATCAAATGAGGCAATTCATGCAAGATAAAGTTTGGGATTCAAAAGCAAGGAGCCAAAGAAAGCTAACGAAGGCCTATAATAGTGGCATAACCGTGCTAGTCAACTTTTTCCTTTCTTTTAGGGTTTGGTATATGTTTTAGCAACTTCTCTAAAAACCCATTATTACTCTTCATTTTAATTAAAACAAGTTTAAACATTTGAGCTTTTGATGGATACATACGCGAGATTAGCCACGACAAATGACCAAGTTCCCGATAAGTTCAAAATATCATTAAGGAAGTCCTAAATAAAGTCCTAAACTAGCTTAAAATGCAGGTCTAAAGCCCAAGCTTAAATTCTATTAGTTAATCCTCTGAGGCCAAGTTAACTTTTGGAATGTATTTTATATATGTCATTTTTAAGTTTAAGTCTCTAACTTTTACATGATGCAAGTTGTACTGTTTTTAGTATTAAATGGCATCCGAATTACAGGACAAAATGGCACTGCAAGTACCTATGCATAGTCTAGTATGTAGGCTAGTGGAGAAGACTATTTTACAACAACATTTTGTTAAGTCTAAAGGTATGAAAACATGTTTAAAATACTATCAAAGGAGGCCTTAAAATTATAGCACAAGGACAAGAGGCATTAGCTTTTATCCACCCAAAAACTAAAGAAAATCCCTCTTATCAAGGGAAAATAGTCTGTTATACTTTCACAAATTGGCTATGCTTTTCTTAAGAATTCAAGATGCAAGCTGTACTCCTTGACCATCATCAGCTTGACTTAATGGAATGTATTAGCTTGACACCTTATTGGTCTTATCTAACAAGGAAATGAAGTGCCATAACTCTTTTATTTTTATTTTTTCAAAATAACTTTCAAGTTTTCCTAACATTTCTATACATAGCCTATATTATACCTTAGTGATTTATTGTGCAAAAGGCATGAGAAGCGTGCTTAAAAGTGAAATTTCATACTGTAACAATCAGTTGGTGATGAATAAAAGTTGAGTTAAAGAATTCAAAGTTGCTCAAATATTTCATTCACTAAATGTGGTTACAAAGGAGAGTAGACGGCCTTCTTATAAGCACCCTCTCAACATCTCTAATAGCTATAATACATCATAATTGAAATATAAAAGAAAATAGAATATTACAAGATTAAGTTGTAATTTGACACCAACTTTAAGTGCGTAACTAACCACAAGTCGTGTAAAGCTTCTATTAGATATAATAGATCTCTTCCTATGACTTATTTTGTAAATGGACTAACTTGTAGCCACATATGATTAGCTCAAAAGAGCAAATTATAACAACTCTCAAAATTGGGTTAGAGGGAATTTCCTCCATAATTTTGCCAAATAAGGGACTAATGGTCCTTAAGCTCATCATTTTAGAACATTTTGATAATATTTTTAACAAATTTTCATGCCTTTAAACTAAGCAAAGGAATCTAAAAGCATAAAGATACAGGAGCTAGAAAGTGAAACAAAAAACACTCTTAATGACCTAACTATTTATTGAGCCTGACTTATTTTTGCATCTGTAAGCTACTCTAAGCCCGAAATTAGGAATCAAGCATCATGAAGTCTCCAGCATAGCAGGGTGCAAGCATTTTGAAGGTGATGAGAGCGTGGGAAAATTTCTCAAAAGTCACAGGATATCCTCTAAATGAAGATGATGAGATTTTTCATGAATAATAGTCTCCTTTGGGCTACCTTAAGAGGCCAAGGTGGTAGCTCCCACTTCAACACCTGAAAGACACTAGGGCATATACTCTAGACTACCTCTTGAAGAGGATTTTTCCTTAAATCCATAGGGTCACTCGCGAAAAAGTTGTTTCTTATGAATTCTCCAAGACATAATAACATTGATGACCAAGCTACTAGCTTTGGAATATATGAGCACATTGAAAAGTCTAATATATTCATCACAAGAAAGATTAAAGCCGTTATATTCATAAGCTACCTTCGGTTTAATAGAAATACTTCATTCTTGATGTGGTTAGAGGGGTTAGTGAACTAGCCCTTTGTAATGCCTTCATCTATACCTTTTTTTCTTCCTTAATGTGCTTCTCATAAGAGAGTTGGGAAACATGTTAGTTAATCTCTTCCCCTATAGTAGCTGTGTCAAGGGATCATTTATTCATTCCTTGCTTGCTTAGTCTCAGGGGTACATTTCCTTGAAGTTTCCTTGTGCTCTTCTTGATCAGAAGTGGTCTTCAAGATGGGTTCATCTTCTTCTGAAAATTCTCTAATACCCTCTTTAGTCACTTCCTCTAATTCAAACCCAAAGAAAATACTGTCATCAGCTTTAAGGATCACTTCTTTGATAACCTTTTCTAATTTTTTGGAAGTCTTATACCAAGGATGCTTCTTTCATGCACTTTTATTTGCCTTTTTGTTTGCTATATAACTCTTCCATATGATAGCTAGGCATCCATGCTTTGAACCTTATATTCTTTACCAGCTCTTGATGAGCATGTCTCTGCTTCATTAAACCCACTTCAAATTTTGAAATAAGGTTGAGAAAATTTCAAACCTTTGGTCTAGATTTCAAATTCTGTTCTGTGGAAGATAAGGGTTGTTTATGGGAAGAAAGATGTTTCTAGTCTTTAGTTCTTTGTGGCTAAGTAAATAACGCTTGAAATGGAGTAAAAAATAACAAGAAGATTAGGAGATAAGTCAAGGAATGATTTGATACCAAACAAAGCATGTGGGAAGAGATAGGCTAAGTTCAAGGCTTCTAAATAGTAGCTCAAGGACCTTGACGATGAGAAGGAGGACAACACTTATTCTAAAGCTTCCACCAACCAAGCCTAGGGCTCACCAATACTTTGTTTAAAGGATAAATCACCAATAAATTATCTAAAAGGTTCACTCTAACTTGACACTAATAAAGGATAAAGATAGACATTTTTGAGGGTTAAAAAGCTTAAAGTTGCTCAAATATTTTATTAGTCAAATCAAAGGAGAGTAGGACCCTTTCAATAAGCATTCTCTCAACATCCCTATGGCTATACTATATCATAATTCAAAGATACAAGAAAAAAAGAGGGTGTTTGGCTAATATTTATTAGTTGTTAGCTATTTGTATTAGTTGTTTGCAATAGTTGTTCGTGTTAACTATTTACAATAGCTATTTTAAGAAAAAGTAATTGATAAAATTAGTTATTTGTAGGAAAGTAGTGAGACAAAAGGCTAATTCCCAAAAAGACAATTCGAACAGCTCAAAATTTGAGCATTCTCAGATTAGCTATTTGGACTTAAAATGCTCTTTCAAAAGCTAATTAATGAAATATGTGAATTTGCCTTTTGACTAGTTTAAAAAGTTCAAATGGCCTAAAAAAGTCATTTTGAGCAAAAAGCCTTAAGCAAGCTTATAGACAAACACCCCTTAAGATATTACAAGATTGAGCTAGAACTTGACATCTATTTCAAGTGTGTAACTAAGTATAAGAGGCATCAAGCTAATCCAAGTCTAACCTTATGTGCATCTCTAGAAAATGGCTTATAGTCCTTATCAACTGATTTCCAAGTAATAGAACAAGATAAATGTCTTATCACCCCATCTTCAGCTTTTTCCTCGTTATGCCATTGCAAGTCTTTAGTTGTTTTTCTTAAAATGTATAGCCTTTGGAATCAAGATATCAATGGAAAAAAGTGTAAGTCGTTATAAGCAATTTCTTTCCCCTTAGAAGGGCTCTTAGCTTTCTTCTATCTAGGTAAACCATAAGTGGGGCACTTATCTATATGTGCATAGTCTAGCGAAGAAATGATACAATTGTTGCCATAAGCACTAATTTTAACAATTTCAAAGACTAAGCTATTAATAAACTTCTTAGCCTTATAATATAAACTAGGAAGTGTAGTAAAATGCCTAGCATTATAATCAAGCATACTATTTAAAGAAAAGTATCTCCTATTATTCAAAACCTTTAAATGTAACAATTTCATTATATCACAGCTTTGGCATCGCTGTTGTCAAAGGTTGTTCATATTCACCCAAAAGATGATAAAACTTTGTTGCTTCACTAGTCGGTTGTTCATTGTATGGTTCTTAATATCACTGTCACTGCCCACTCCAAAGTTCGTGCTAGTTACACCATAGGCATCTTCAAATCATATTAACTTCATCTTCTTCATAACCACCTCATCTTCATTTCTATAATATTATCACCTATAGAATGCTCCACACTTTCACCGTGGAACTTCCACATAGTGTACTTCTCATATATGTCCCACCTGAGCAAATCAAACATCACTTCCAAGCTTCTTTGGAGGATTACTTTATGGCAATTATTGTAAGGACATCTCACAGTAATAATATCCCTTTTCTCCTTTCTAACATTGTGAACAGTGAAGTATAAAAAACTATCAATGCTAGCTAGTATTGAGGCCATGATTGATTCTTTATTTTCATCGATTCCTTATCCAATGGTTATCATATGCTTAAAATAGACAAGTTATCAATAACAACTTATTGCATTGGCATATATAATCAATAAATAATAACACACAGCAAGAAATAAGAACTAGTGTCTATTCACTTGAGACATATTCTTCAACCAAAACAATTTGACTTTCATTTATATATTACTTGCAATTTTGCTAAATCAAAAAGCATAAATAATAATCGCACTTGTATCTCACCATAAGAAGCTCTATTTATTTCAGAAAAAAGAAGCATTTATCCCAACCTTTTTGCCTCCTTACCTCTCTAGGAGAAATAATTTTTTTTACCTTCAAGCTTAAGGACATAATATAAGTTAGGTGCAAGTACCTTAAATCCAATGAAAAACCCCATAACATGAAGGTGTATTCAGAATAAGTGAGATTAACACTCTATGAAAGTTGATAATCATGATAAAGTAGTGGTATAATTTATAACAAGGACAATATAAACTCATTCAAACTTTTACATTGTTCACAATGCATACAAAAAAAGAATAGCTTCCATCATACACTTTATGACAAATGGTGAAACAACTTTACCTCAATAGGATTTGACTTAGAGTTCTAAGTGACAACCTTGATGAAATCAAAGTGATTTTATGCCCACTAGTTAGATTTTATGTAGATGTTAAGCGAGCTAATAATTCACACAATAACTGAATAATTGAGCAAAGTAAACTAAACAACTGAGCCTCCTCCGTTAATCTTGCAAAAAAGCATGATTATGCCAATGTGTGACTTTTGTGGCCAAGGGGGAAATGGGACAACAATATTGAGAAGTGAAACCGAAAATCAAGCCATTCACAATATTGTGAACTGAAACTAAAAATCATACAATTTTCAACCAGAATGATACAAGCAATTCATAACATTGAGAACTTAAATTGAAAATCACATTAGGGTGTTAAAAACAAACAAAAGACATGTTGTGTACATACCAAAAGGAACAGAGAGAAAATCGCGCTTTGGTTTTTTCATAATAAAAGAAGTCTAGCTCCATGGGTATTCCCAAATATCTTATAAAAACTGAACATGATTAAGTTAAATGCCTCTTTACTTACATCTTCCCCCCCCCCAAAAAAAGACCCAAAAAAACAAAAGAAAAGAAAAGAAAGAGAATAGATAAAATATCAAATACTTGTAACATACAAGTTTTAAAGTGAACAAAGCAAAAAGAATTGCATGGTAGGAGTAGCTACCCAAATCTGTTCATGGTTATTAATGATGTAACCAACTAGTTAAGCAAACAAACATGATAAGAAAGTACTCAACCTTGATGAAATCATCAAAGAATAAACTGCTAGCAACAATCAAAGCAAACAAGTTTTAATTTACCCAAAACACGTGCAGCCTAATAATCATTATTTGTAGTCCAATGTTTGCATTTCAAAATGAGAAAATTCTTAACTTTGTAAAATAATTAAAAATAGCATCCTGTTCCATCAAAAGAAGAAAACACATAGTAGGTACATAACATTTAAAGGCTAACAATTGCATCCACATCACAACAACAACAACAACAACTCTCAGTGTGGGTCCCGCTTTCGCGGGCTCTGGGGAGATCCAGCTGTAGGCAACCTTACCCCTACCGGTATTTCTACCCATAGAGAGGTCGATTCCTTAAGACCCACAAAACAATTTTTGAAAAAAGTTTATAGAGAAAACGAATGCCAACCAAAACCAAGGAGGAGAAAATGTGCCGGAGAGCGAAATAACCAAGGAGTAGAGACATACCTCAACCCACCAGGGGCGCTAGATGCCATCACTAGATGCCGTCACATCCCAGAAAAGTACGACCTACAGACAAGCACCCCAAAACCAAACCTGCCCCCACCCCACCGGAGCTACTACCATCTACGCGTCCGGTCCCCTACAATCAGAGACCCTAATCCTATCCCGCCACAACCTCCTATCCTGAGCCATGTCCTCCGTTAGACCGGCAACTCTCAAGTCCTGTCTAACCACTTCCTGTAGGCTTTTTTTCGGTCTACCCCTCCCTCTCTTTCCAGCAGGGGGGACGATCAATTCGCACCTCCTCACTGGGGCAGCCATACTTCTCCTCTTTACGTGGCCAAACCATCTGAGCCTCGATTCCCTCATCTTCTCCTCTATGGGGGCCACTTCAGCTAAGCTCCTGATTGCTCAATTCCTAATTCTGTCCAATCTCGTAAAACCACACATCCACCTGATCATTCTCATCTCGACTACCATCAACCTTTGGGCCTGCATCTTCTTTAGAGGACAACACTCCGATCCATAGAGAACAGCCGATCTAACTACCATTCGATAGACTTTGCCTTTCAATCCTAGGGGCACTCGCTTGTCACACAGTACCCCTGATGCTGACTTCCACTTTTGCCAACCCACTCTTATCCGCTGGCTAATATCCTCATCAATTGCATCCACATCAAGGTAGTATATATCGGGAAAAGGAAGTAACGAACTTAAAATACGATTATGGTTAATAACGATGTGTGAGACACTAAGTTTACCTTAGGCTTTGATGAATAGAAAAGATCTACTCTAATTTTTAAGGTTTTCTTTGGGATGATCACAAAATATTTTTCAAGTGTAATATTACGAAATAGTACCAATTAACAATAGATAACCTAATGATCCCAAAGTCTTCTACAAATTTGAGCACTGCATGGTTTCATAAGACTAGCCTGAAAAGAGAAAAAGAACAAATATGAAGACTATTACAAATAGTATGAAAATTATGTAAGTAATTTGAGTGATATTTATCTTAATATCAAAGAAAATACGTCAGTTGTATTATCATTATTACTATTATTATTATTATTATTACTACTACTACTATCACCACTAGCACCACTACTGCTACTATTAAAAACCAAAGCTAGAACCATATATATCGTACATAAATAGGCAAAGGTTTAAGGATACTAAAGTATTGATGTCATATTTTTAACAAAAATCAAGTCGTCTTGTACAAAGTTGCAAAATGCAAAAGTCCTATCTAAAAGTGCATCTTTGATATGATTAACATAGAGATTGGACAAAGATAGCTTCTTAATTATTCATACTTTTCTATGAATAAATTTCCAACTAATTTGGACTTAGATTCATGGGTAAGCAAATTAAATAGTATGAAACGTGTAAAGCAAAGAAGCCAAATATAGTTAAAGCGTGGTCAAAAAATTATACTATTAGACAACACAGTTAAATAATGAATAGCAGTAGAAGTGAAATATAAGCATCATAGTACATACATATGAATCCTCTTAGAATGGCCCAAAAAAAGGACCATGCGAAGCATAGCAAAAGAAGAAATAGAGCCAACAAAATTTAGCTTGGGGTGTTTGGTTGCAACAGTTTTTTTGGGAAAAAAGAGCTGTTTTGGGAGTGTATTAGCTGTTTTGACTAACTCAAATAGCTAAGTGGGTGTTTAGTAAACAGCTATTTGAAACAACTGTTTAGCCCCAAATAGCTCTTTTAAAAAGGTTCTTTGCGTTAGCCTTTTTCAAAAGTGCTTTTTGTAGAAATGACACATTTACCTAAGATTTTAAACAAATTACATTACATGCCATTAAATTATACTTATATAATATTTTTTTATAAAATAGAAAGAGTATATAGTATCATAATGTGTTTCCTAGTAGCATTCGAAACTAATTAGTTCGTGAGGATCAACAAGAGTAGAGGCATTTTCGTTATTTTTATTTTTTTTAAGACAAAAACAAACCATTGAAGTTGCATTGCCTTTTTCATTGTTTGTATTTTTTTTTTCCCCTTAACAAAGTAGCATACCTTTTGGTGTTGTTTTTTAAATTTTGTTAGTATATTATATCAATCTTATTTAGTTCTCTCACTATGCACCTTTATGAATGTCTAATACTCTGATATTTATACTTTATATTATTTAATCTCCATTCCAATTACCTTGACAATGAGTTTTGGATCGATGCAAAATAGTAACATTTGATACTATGTTTTGTATGAATTGAATCTAATGAAGATAAAGTCATTATGGAAATTTGTATAAATTTCAATTTCAATTTATAAACCAAAAAATTTAAAAAGTAACAAAATAATGTTAAGAAACATTGGCATCATTTTACATAAGTACAAATTGAAAAGAAATAAGGTAGATGATGAATGCAAGTTATGTAGAATTTAATAAGAAAATATAGTTTTATTAATGAGCTTTTTCTTCTATTTTTTATGTGATCATAAATGAAGTTAATTTATACATATGACACAAATTTAATTCTTTTTAACAAGAAATTGACCTATAAATAAAAAATATGTTCTATTAAGAAGTAATTTAGAGATAAGGATATAAATAAAATTTTACCAAACATCTTTATTAGAAACAGCTAATTTTAGCAAATAATTTTTCTATAAACAACTAATTCAGACAGCTAATTCAAATTACTAACAATAATAGCTAATACAAAGAGTTAATAACTAATAGCTAACAGCAATTTATCAAACAGGGCCCTTATTGCTTTTGGATAAGAACAATTATTATAAAAAGAAAGGGAAAGAAAAGAACCGCATAAAGTTAACTTATAGACGATAGTTAAAAAAAAGAAAGAGGATGGTTTCATGTAAACCTCAAGAATGAAGTGGACATTATATTCATAGGACATGAATTGAAAATGAAAATAAGGTTTTGAGTTGGGAAAAAGGGGGGATAGAGTGAGGAAAATTCTTATATAGTTGAATGCATAAACTCGAATGTGGTTATTAAATTATAATAGGATATAGACCTATATTAGTGTCATGTATGTTGTTGATTCTTTTTCTTTGTTTTAAAAGGAAAAATACAAATATTTGCAACACAAAGGAAAAAGAGAGACTATCATCTGTAAAAGTTGGACATCCTTACTTAACATAGTCAGATTACGTTGTATTTAAATGTAAATACTTTAGAAATTAGAAACATATAAGACATATAAATAGCAACTATAAATACTTTTATATCCCCCAATAAAAGTACTACTTTCATTGATATATTTTAAATGTGAGAAGAAAAATAAGAGTGAAATTAAGTAACTATGTAACCATTGAAAACTACTATGGACAGTGATTCGAACCATGTCATTGTTCATCCTAATGGCATCCTTGACCAGCTATGATGAGCCAGTCACATCTTTCCTTGTTTTATAAAAAGAATAAAAGTTAACCCCTATGCAAACCAATATGATTTAGTACAGATGGAATGCGATTTTAAGGTTTGAAATGTGTCCATTTTTCTCCCTAACCTTTCACTCACTTCTTTGGTTGGTTCTTATTCCACCCCCTGATTCTCTCCTTTTTTTATTATTAGCCAAGACCTGTACGTTGCCTCCAGATTCACTATCTAAACAAATATTTGGCACTTTATAAGTATTCAATCTATAAATTTTTTCAATTAAAATGTTTCTTTTTTTTATTAGAAAAAATTAAAACATTTAGTACTTTTGAAAAAAGATGCTAAACATATCAAAGATTTAGATGGAATATTATAATGTGTCTACCAAGAAGTGAATAACTGGAGATCTTTTGTACTCTATAAGGACTTTTTGAACTCCCTATGTGCTACACTGATGCCCCAAATTTTGGAATAAATATATACATATTTTTAAAATTTGGTTAGCAATAACAACATCAATTATAATGTTTGAAAATTCATTAAACCAACAAATATGCCCAGTAATATCCTCTCAACAAAAATAATCATAACATCCTTGAAGTCGTTGGCTTGCTTTGCCTATGCTCAATGAATCTATAGGAAGTGAATTTTAATAATAAGATCGCTAATTCATTTCAACGCTCATCAATATGTTATAGCTTTTGCCAGTTTTATCTCAAATCAAACTAGCTTGGCATCTAATTTGCAACACATGTATGTGCCAGTTAAACCCATCCCAAACTTCAATGATAGATCCACACAACAAATATCTTGAAAAATTCAGTTTGACCTTCTCGATAGGTGACTTCTCTCATTTTTTATTACTTTTTATAAGTTGTAATAGTAGGTAACTACTATCATTAAGTCTAATTACATCCTTGAATTCTTAAAGTAATGCACCCATCACCATCCTACAAAGCAAATTACACAAAGTAAAATTAGACAAAATTCATGAAAACAGAGATCAAACATAGAATGATTGCAAGAGACAATATAGCATTTGATAGAGCCATAGGCCTATAGTCTAGCATTTATCATATTAGCAAGATCAACCCCAATATTTAATATTTGGCACCATATATTCCATATAATCTTTACCTTGCTAGATAAAATATCCTCAAAATATACCTTCACCCTTTCTTAAGTTGGAACTTAATAGTTATAGGCAAATCACATTCTAACTCTGGATTCCACTCTTTACAACATGGATCGCAACATCCATCTGCCACGCCCGAATTTAAAGCTTCTAGACCAAAGCATACCAAAAGAAGCTTTAAGAAAACATAAATATTCATTCAAATAAAATAAACATTACATGACTATTCAATATAGTGAATATCCAAATCTATATTTATGTTATGCATAATAAAAAATATGCTAGAATGAATACAATCCAATGTAACATTTATAAAATAATTTGATGCAAATACAGCACTCGGATGCTTAAAATAAGGATAGTCATCTGATAAAATTCTTATTTGCATGCTTTAAGATAGCATTAAAAGACACCTGGCAATCTTCATATCACTAAACACATGAGCAAACCTTGCCCAGATTGCCAATGCTCAACAAACGTATACCCTATACCATCATGCACAGTAGCTCTTTATTCCTTTTCAACAATAAAATGACTACCAAATCCAGCTTCCTTACCCAACAAAATCACTAATTTACATGTGATATCTTTTGCCACTTTGTTTCAGACCAACTTGACATGTACTTACACATTACTCTGGGAATAACTTTTTAAATATATGGTAGTTTAAAAGTATAGAAAGTTTTATATAAAACCGTCTTGCATTAAATACTAGTGTGCATTTCGTGCTTTACACGGACATGTGTGGAAATTTTATGACCATATTATTTTTATTCAAAGGGTATGTGATTTTATCATTTATGTTAATTTAGAAGCGCTAATGTTTTGAACTAATTATTACTGAAACATATCTACATAAACTATTTTGTTTTTGACATATTATCTAGATTGGCAACAATGTTTTTAGTTGGATACTATTTGTAGCATGATCAAAAGAACGATTCTTATATTTGATGGTTTTTATAAAAAAATAACAAATATAGGGAAAGAAGGGGGTGAACAGGTTAGTGTCAAGTGGTATACATGTATGATAATTGTATATATAATTTTGAAGCACTTAAATGCATTTATCATATAATAGGGAATTCAAAATCAAAGGATTCGTCATCAACGGATTGCATATAATTTAATATATGTAATAATGTATCAATTTGTAGTTAGTTCTCAAAAGGATATAGGATCATTTTGATGATAAGACAAGTTTGCGTCTCAATTTTGTTATGCTACAATTTAATTAGGGATCCTCATAAAAAAATCTCACGAATGTAAGTGTCCAATGATCCTATTATGTTTGTAAAATAATTATTATTATTTAAAGACCCTTCTATTGAAAAAAGAAAAATAGAAGATATAAAAATATTAAACTAGATATGATAAATGCATTTACATATTTCAAAGTTAAATACACAATCATTATATGTGTATACCATTTGACACTAAGCTTTTCACTTTTTTTAATTTTTTTAATAAAAAGCATCCAATATGAATTTTGTTCTCCTGTCTTTTATCCTTGGATAATTTCAACTTCATTTTAGCCTGAGATACATTTTTTTTTTTTTTCATGATTTTTGGCATATGTTTAATGTCATTTGGCCTATGTGAGTTTTCTCTTATAACTTGGATAAAATATCAAACCAGTCAATTTATAAATTCATAATTGTTAAAATAATTGAATAAAAAACAATTATTTAACATTTATATTTAAACATGGGTAATGAAATTGATGACAATTAAATTAATCAAATAAAACATAGTCACATACTATTGATATAAATATGAGATAGCCAATATGAATTCAGCACTTGTCAAAACACCATTAACCTATTCAATCCATTCAATTTATATTATATATATCATGTTTATTGTCAGATGAACATTCAGGTCAGATTAATTTATCACAGTTGGAAGTATTGAATAATGAAATATTCGTTAATGTTTCTAAAAAAAAGCTCGTTAAAAAGTAACCTCAACCATACTATTAAGACAACTATATTTCCACTTTATTTCAAAAAATGTGCTCACCATTGATTTCATGTCCAAATAGGTTCATTGAGATCATACGTGCTTGACATAAATAACTCAACTTGTGATGTGTGAAAACACGTTCATAAAAATACGATGTTTGAATTAAGATTACTAGCCATTGGTAAATTTATTATCATCTTGATTTTATTACATAACATAAAGTTATAAATATGGGACATTTAAAATTAAAGAAGTTCTTTTATAGACATATGGAAAATAAAAAAAGTAAGAGGACTATTTGGGGTAGATTAATGATATAACAACTTATGATATAATGTTGATATTACAAATTCTTTTATGATCATAGATCAAAGAAAGTCTTTAATTCAAAATCTGGAGTAACTACCAAAATATATCCACAAACCTAATACCTAATATCAAAATGTCTCACCGGGTTTAGGGTCCCAACTCCCTCGGGTCTATAGCTTGTGAGCATAGCAAAATGTCTATCCATCCAAGTCCAACCTCAATTGGTGCTGGGTGGCACAACAGGGGTCTTATACCTGTATAGCCCCATCTATCTCCAACCTATTGCCAAAAGTACAAGTTCCTTTGTTATCATCTCCTATATTCCGCATCAAAGCCATACCAGGCATCTCACATATTTAGTTAACCCCAAATAAACATTGCTCTCTCCATTGTCTCATACCTTCATTAACCCATTGCCACAAGCAAGGCCATGTTATATGTCATCATTCGGCATATTCAACACCTCGCCCTGCCTAAAGCAATGAAGTTTTAAATAGACATTATTCAGGGGGAGGAAGCATATTGAGGCATAGCTAAGGTTATAAGGTGTAATGGATCATCAAAATGTATGGCTTAGAAGCTTGATTCCAATTAAACCCAAATCGTGTGGACTAAAAACTATAAAAACATGGAGGGAAAAGGAACATACCATTGTTAGCAATGAATGTTCCTTGAGCTGTTGTTAGTAAATGGAGCCGTAAAACATAAAAACAAAATTCAATGGGTGGGTGCGAACAGAACATATCAAATTCAATTTGCATTAACTTATAAAATTGCGTATGCTGCCAATTATCCATGTTACCACCTCATATTCCTTAATTACCTCTTTCCTCTCAATAGTGAACACCATATCCTCATTGGGTTGTGCGAACAAATTTGCACATTACCACCCAAAAAAGCTTATGTGTCATATTTCAATTATCAGAACCTATATATAAAGACAACTTGTACAAATTCAGAGACAAAAACTAACATTGAAGGTGACAATGAGAAATTAGACTAGGATAAAAAGCCAGCTATGACCATATTAAAAAAAATGAGAAATGACACTCAATAAACCCATATATGAAAAATAACAACAGAAAAAAAGAAAAATCTAGAACATCCCCAGCCCATCCTCTAACTTCAATTTACCCCCATCTATTTTAGACCTGCTTGGTATAGTGGTACAGAATAAAAATCTCCAAAGAAAATGCCATTTTTATTCCTCCCTCCCAAAAAACCTAAAAAAGGCCCCCAATAATGAGTGAAAATAAGAAACTGTGTGGGGAAGAAGATAACTTTCACTAATTTTTTTTTCCTTTTTAATGTTTTTGAGGGAAGTGATGTGCTAACTAAAGGGGGGGAGAGAGATAAAATGTGACATAAGGCGGTTACCAAAGCCATTTTTTTATGTTTTTGAGAAAAATCGAAAGGCTGTGTAAATATAGTTAGGTTTTAAATTTTTTTTGGTTGTGAAGTTTAAAAGTCAAAAAGTAGGAAAAATGGTTAGGATTTAACATTGTGGAAAATCAAAGGCTAAAAATAATTTTTGCTCCTAAAAATAAGAGGAGTTGACAACATTTCTTTTATATTATATATTCAATTAATGCGCCACAGAAAGGTCAAGATCACAACATATGTTGAAACAGAATAAAATAACTAACTAATTAAACAAACAAACTCACCTTCCTCTCTCCTTCCCATCAGCAACTGCAGTTTCCAACCTGACTCATCATAACAATCCAACTCCCTTGCTCCTTATCTTCCTCGACTCTCAGTTTACTATACTGTTAACATTAGAATCAGCACTAAGCACCCTCCAAAAGATAACGACCAAGCACCCTATATCCAAGTCAGATTATCAATTGATAAGCCTAGCTCTTTGAATATATTAAGTCATCCTTTAATCATTGAGAGGATTTTTGATTTGTCAAGGTTTAATTGAAAAGAAGTTTCATTTAATCAACTAAGCACTCATTTAAAAACATATTCTCACATTCATGGCAATGTTTTAGATGAATAGGGTACATGAAGAACGCCCGAATTCCAAAAGAACTTAATATGACTGTATAGGGGGAAGTAAGAGATTAGTTTTGACGTTCCTAGAATTATAGCCTTCTTTGTGCGAATTATGATTTATGAACTCCCAATTTAGGGAAAAAAAAAATCCTAAGTTCAATTAAATCACACAATGATCAAAAGCCATATTCAAAATTCAACATTAGTTCACTAATCTGGATGCACAGCTAATAGATTACAAATGGTTAGCCTTAAATATTACTCTACTAAAGTAAGTGGTGATGCAGCAATGACCCCAAGTAGCAAGGCAATCTAGGCATTGGTGGATGAGTCGGGGGCCAAACCCTCTACTGGAATTCTTGATGGATAAGAATAAATTGCAGCAAAATTATGGTGGCAGATTACTGAAATTCTGGATGGGTGTGAATAGACCTTCCAGTGCAGAGCGAAGAAGATCAACCATCTAAGAGAAGAAGAAGATTGAGTAGTATGAGAGAGGAAGGAGATGGAGTAGTCTCACACAATATATGTAACAGTAGGATTGAAAAATGTACATTCCCATTTTCTTTTTTGTTATAGGTCTTGAATTTGTTCTTTTGTTATTTTTTTTAATTCTCCTTTTGCTTTTCAAAGGATTAGGATATTTTCTTGTAAAGTTTGAAATGCTTTTTTAAATCAATTAAATTTAAATATCATGAGATAAGTTCTTTAGTTAGATGCTTTTAATTTTTTTAATTTTCAATAATAGTGTAATCATTGTAAGACAATACTCTTAGCATTTGCAATAAGTGACTACGACAACATCTTCTGTCACTATAATTTATTGCATTGCCTGTTAAATTTCTAGAACTATAGCATTTTGTTTTTCATTTTCTTAAGGTAGAGTAAGGTGATAAGGATTATTTTTACGGTTTTAAACATAGTTCTGTATCTCTAATTCATAGCAACAAATAGTCGTTATATATTTAATTATTCATAACGAAAGATATCTTTACAATAGATCCGCATTTATAATTGTAACGAAACAGTCATTACCAATAATAAACCCAATCAATGGTAATGACATCTTCTGTTGCTACAAGTAATTATTAAACCTAGCTAAACTTTTTGAAATGGTGGGAGATGCAATTACTATGGCAATAACAAGTTTAAACAACTTCATATAGTCACTACTATAATTATTACTTGCAACGACATATTTAAGGCATTGCAAAAGGTCATCACGATAAATATGTTTTCTTATAGTGTTGATGATGAATCTCCCTGCCCCTACTTCTTACTTACCGAAAGTAAAACCTAGTCATGTCTTCTTCTTCCCAAAAGCATTTTGTTCTAAATCATGGTTTTTAAAGTTCGTAAACATCGACGACATGTTTCGTCATCTAGTCCCTTGCCCCTTAAATTTCCCTTCACCAATCTTCTTCTCTGCATTCCCTAATTTCATTTCCTTCCCCTCCATGAGGCTTACGTTCTCTTTCCACTTGTCTGTAGATTTCTCTTTCTACCAACAAATTCATCCTTGCATGCTTTCCTTTATACCCTTAAGCTTGGGTGTAACCAAGAATATGATTGAACATGGGCAATCATTTCCCAATTTTCCTTGATAATCTCCTACATTTCATCGTGATTAAGACTCTAATGCTCCATCCCATAGGATTTCCTATTTTTCCCCCAAGATTAGCATGTAATATTATTGTCCCATGGTCCAATGACGAGATGGGTAGATTTAGGATGAAGGAGGATTAAAACATACACTACTGGTTCATAATTACATATGTGCTCATAACACGTAAAATTTTGGGGTCATTAGCTAGCTATTTAGGGGCATAATGTATTATAATGGTAGATTTTTTTCACCTATTTTTGATTTACTCTGGGTAATTTGGAGCTTGTTCACTTTTGCAGAATTTTATGACCTTTTTGATCGATGTTGCCCAAAGCTTGTGTGGATTGCTGTCATAATCTGCTCGACGATCACAGCATTGTTCCCATGCTCACAATCCTATGTTCCCAGCCTAGAAAATTATAGAAATTTAGGCCATTTGGAAGTAGAATTTACGGGAACCCAAGTCGTGTGCCCGTCTGTCTCATCTATTGCCTTACATCGAGTGCATTATTTGTACATATGCCTACTGTGATGTAGTCCTAGCTTACTGGGCAAGATTTCAATAATAAGTCCTAGCATGAATATAAGACTATAAAGGTATTTGACTAGGAAACTATCAAGTGAAGCTAAACTACAAAATATCCTAATGTCTCCTAACACTCGCTCTCAAGTTGGGACATAGAGATCAACGATACCTAACTTGCTCCTTAAAAACTAAAAGCATGTCTTCTTGAGAGCCTTGGTTAAGAGATCTACGAGTTGTTGTTTGTTCTATCATGGAGAAGTGTCAGGATGCCTGCTTCAACTTTTTCATGAACAAAGTGGCAGTCAATCTCAATATGTTTGGTATGTTCATGGAAGACTTGTTTTTTGGCAATGTGCAAAGCTGCTTGACTATCATAATATATCCTTATAGATTGTGTAGGAAATATGCTAAGTGATGCTAGAAAAGATCATAGCAAGACCAATTCACTTGTGGTAAATGCCATGGACCTGTATTCAGCTTCTGCTGATAATCTAGATGTTGTGGTTTGTTTCTTAGTTTTCCAGGATATTAGAGGCCCCCCCAACCATTACAAAGTAGCCGGCAAGGGATTTTGAAGATAATGGATAAGTTCCCCAATTTGAATCACAATAGGCAACAAGCTGCAAGTTGTTGTTTGCCTTTAATAAAATACCTTAGCCAGCAGCTCCTTTTAGATGTCGTACCACACGTCGAGCAGCATCCAAATGCTCCTCTCTAGGCGCTTGCACAAATTGAGATAGAATGTGAAACTCCATAAGTTAAGTTGGGCCTAGTATTGGTGAGATAAATTAAATAACCAATAAGTCTCATATATCTAGTGTGGTTTGCCAGTAGCCGTCCGGTTGTCAGGGCTAGCTTATGATTCTCTTCCATAGGAAAGTCGGCTGGTTTTGCACCTAGTAGTTCGTATTCATCCACAATGTCCAAGGTGTATTTACATTGATAAATAACTAAACCCTCCGGTGCACGAGCTATCTCGAGTCCAAGAAAGCACTTTAAGGGACCTAGATCTTTGATGTTGAAGCATTGGTGGAGATACGCTTTAAATCATTGGCAAGAGCTAGCATCATTCCTGGCCAGTACAATATCAACAACATAAACCAACACGACCATAAATAGTCCCTTTCCGATAAGTGAATAGGGAATGATCAGCATATGAGCGAACAAATCCATACTCATAAAGTTTAGATGACAGTTTGATAAACCACTGGCGAAGAGCTTGTCGAAGTCCATAAAGTAACTTATTGAGCTTACAAACCTTGTTTTCTCTGAGGCAGCTAAACCCGAGTGGCAATTCATATAAATGTCTTCTTCAAAATCACCATGGAGGAAAGCGTTATTAACATCGAGCTGATAGAGGTCCCAACCTTTTGCAATTGCAACTGCTAAAAAAACAGCATGCACTTATCATCTTTGCTACGAGGGAAAATGTTTTATTGCAGTCAAGCCCTTCAATTTAGAGGTCACCTTGAATTACCAATTTAGTGTTTTACTGCTGTATGATGCCATCGAAGTTGTACTTAACTTTGTAGGCCCATTTACAACTAATGGGGTTTCTTTCCTGGTGTAAGATGTTGGATGGTCTAGGTGTTATTGCTTTCTAAGGATTGTATCTCTTCAGCCATTGCTTGCTACCACTTAGGATCTTTCACAACTTCATGACAAAACTGAGGTTCAGCAGCGTTGGTAAAAGTAACTAGAAATTTTTTGTGAGTGACAGAAAATCTAGTACATGTGACATAATTATGCATTGGGGAGCCTTTTAGTAGTGAGCAAGCAACAATAGTGGGGGTCTTTGTACCAAACATTGTAGCACACATAACTATCTAAGTGAGCAGGAGGTTTTCGAGTCCATGGAACTCATTTGGGCTCGGTTAATACCAGCCTATCTGTGCAAGTAGGCTCCTGACCCGTAAACGGTTATTAGGGTTCTTCGGCCTTATCTTCAGGAAAGCCCGATGAGTTAGGTTGCAGGACCAAACTTGGAGGGACAAGTTGGCTCCCCCTTACGTCGAAGCTACCGGCATCATTGTCTCAGCCCCAGTCGGATGAGGCTTCATGTCCCATGCTCCCCCCTTACAACATATTCATTCACTTCTTGTAGCATATCTACGTGTTGTTGGGCCTCTTCCTCGGACATCTGACATAGTGAATCCTTATTAGTCTAGAAACAATGTTACTGAGGACTTTACTTCGGAAATTTAATGTAGAAGTATTTGTTTTGGCAAAAGGGAAAACTCCTTATAAAACATTACATCTCTACTTTCAAAAAATTCGTGATGACCAAGATCATATAATCGCTATCCTTTCTTTCGATATGGATAACCCATTAAGACACATCTATTACTTCTAGATGGAAATTTGTCATTCCCTTTGAGATGATTATGAGTGAAACACAAACTTCCAAGCACTTAAAGGTGGTCATAGCTCGATTTTTGGTGAACTAATATTTCATGAGGGGTCTTGCCTTGAAGAAGCTTTGTGGGGGTTCTATTGATCAGGTGAGCAGCGGTAAAAACACATTCTCCTCAAAAACGTCAAGGTAGGTGAACAGTAGTAAGAACACATGTCGGTATTTTTGTTCCACTGTTCCATTTTACTGAGGAGTCTCCATGCAATTGGTTTGGTGAATTATTCCCTTTTCTGCATAAAACTTCTTCATAGGTCCTGACTTAAATTCTAATCCATTATGAGTTTAACCACCTTAACAAATTTATCAAACTGAGTTTTGGCCATGGAAACAAATATGTTCAAAAAATATCAAGCTTCACTCTTTCCCTTCATCAAATATAACCATACAGCCCTAGAAGCATCATCAATTATGGTAAGATAATAATGTGCACCACACGAAGTAGAACCCTATATGGCCCCCAAATATCACAGTGCACTAATTCAAAGAGGTCTTCTGCTTTATTCTCGCTAACATGAAATTAAGTCCTAGCTTGCTTAGCGTGAAAACATACATCATAAATTTCTAAATTTTGAGCTGAGCTAGTTGAAAAACCTAAGGAATCAGATAGCATAGCCATGGCTTCCATTCCCGGATGTCCTAATCTCTTATGCCATAAATTACTAATTCTTGCTGTATTATCTATCTTTGTCTCTAGTGCTCCTTTATAGTAGTAGACCACGTCACGTTGCTCACCCATTCCAATCAGCATCCTCGAATGCGATCCTGCAAAAAATAAAAGTCATCATGAGCCTTGGATTAGGACCAAGTTTGTTTTTGGCTTTGAGACTAGTTCGGATCGCCTTTTCCCAAAGGTCGTAATTCTTGCCATCAAAGACTACTGCGGTGATCAAAGCACCGGGACCTTCTAATGGATGCCAAAAATATAGTGAATGACTTTCTATTATGAACTTTTTGTTTGTCATGATCGAACTATGACTTTGATATGCATTTCTAGTTTTAGGCCCTACCTGAGCTCTGATACCATTAGAAATTTAGGTTATTTAGAAGCAGAGCTTAGGGTCACTCAAGTCGTGTGCCCTTCTGTCTCATCTGTTACCTTGCATCGAGTGCATTATTTATACATATGCCTGCTTGCTAGGTAAGATTTCAATAATGAGTTCTAGCATGAATATAACACTATAAAGGTATTTGACTAGGAAACTATCAAGTAAAGCTAAATTACAAAATATCCTAACATCTCCTAAGAAAAATCAAGGCAGTGGACACCACTGTACTCCCTAAGCCTATTCAATTTTCTCCTAGTTTGTGGCTGAGAATTGAGGGGTTTTGCTATTTAGTGGTCTTTCTTGACTGGTTGATGATCCTTCCACTTCATTTCATTTTATCTCAATCCATCACCATCTTCATATTAGAGTGGAAAAGATATTAAAGAATGAGAAATTTGCAAGTTAGAATCTTTTAAAGACAGAAACATTTGTAGGAGATCACCTTTCGATGAGAATTTCCTTTTTTTTTGCTTTTTTAAATCTTAAATTCTTGCTGGACTAGTTTGATTGATGTTATTAGATTCTTTTGAATTTGTTATTTTAACCTTGTGTAAGTATATTTCTTTAATTTAGGGATTTACGAACCAAATAATGATGTTGAGTTTTTTTTGTTGAATCCTTATGATTGATCTTGTTTTGGAGTTGATTCAATCTAGTCCTTGGTTTTTATTTCTTTATTGATCATTTTTAGCTAGGGTTGTTTGCATTAACTTGAGATAATTGGGTGACATGAAATTTGTTGTTGGATCTCCAATCCTAGGCTTGCCTTTGTGATTAGTTGAGAGAAAATTCCATGCTAAGTGATCAAATTAGTAACCTTAGCTTTATAACTTGGACTAAATTGAGAGCTCTTGAGAAATGCTTCATTGTGAAACAAAGTTTAGAATTTTTATTGTTTTTCAACCTTTGAATCATCCATACCAGAGAAAGCAGAAATATAACCAATAGATTCAACTTATTGCTAGGTGAGACAAATCTCTAGTCGTTTTAAATTGATTTGATTTCCCCTTATTATTTAAAAGCTTTCTTAGTCAAATTAGATCATTCAATATTCAAAATTTGAATCTCGCTTAGCATCTTAAAAAGGATAAGACTGGGTATATTACCTTGATCTATAGGATATTACTTGATTTTACGTAACAAGCATCGTGCACTTGCTGAGCGGATCAAGTTTTTCTTGTCATTGCCAGGGATCGAGTTGTCAAATATTGAATTTATCCTAATAAGATGGGCCAAGCATTTAAGTTCTTGTTTTTCACTTTAAGTGTGTGGGTATTGTTGGTATTTATGCATGTTGGTCCTTTTTCGTTTCATGCAAAATTCATTCTTTTTGAACCCAGTCCTGAAATTAAGAATATGTTTCACTTAGGAAGGAAGAGGCAAAAGTTATATAAGTAAAGGCATAATGTCATTGAGTCCACAGTCAATATGGTTGAAGAAGGAGAAGCAAGAAGGACACATTGAGATTATATCACTCTAAGAGTGCAAGGGTTTAACTTTAGCATCACTCGTACCAATATGAAGGCTAACAATGTTGAGTCAAGCCAAATCTTGGACAACGTGGTGCAAAATGATCAATTTTATGAAGATCATGAAGTGTTTAAACTAGCATGAATAATAAAACCACAGCTACAATATCATACAGCACTCAAAACTGCATTCTAGAAAGGAAAACTTAAGAAGAAAAGTAATTCAAAAGTCATGTTAGTGGAAAATCTCTACATTCATGCTTTATTATTGGCCTCAAGGCTAAGTAGAATAAAGTAAAGTAAAAACACAAGCCAGACTTTAACATTACGTCAAAAGTGAAACATTCAAATAATTAAAATCTACCTCATCATTCATCATCAAACTCTGGCTTATTTTGCCAATCAAATCCATAAGCCCCAAATGATAGAAAATCAAATCACAAGCTAATCAGCCAAAGCAGGTCACAGTCCTGGCTCGAGAACAAAGTAACAACTAGAGGAAATAAGCAAGGCATCTCGACACAGGGCGCCACTGATGAGAGAAACGGAGAAAATGAATGGTGATAATTAATGTAAAGCTCAAAGGAATAAACTCACACTCTAAGGTCTGCAAGGAACAAGCTTAGAACTCACGGTTCTTTGCTTAAACTCAGTGGGATCTGAATCTGAAAGTCAATTAAAGGATAGTTCTAAACCTAAAACTTGGACACAGAAATACCACCAAGATCAAGCTTAGGGCCCTTAAACTATGATCAAGATACAGAAACACCACTTAATCAAGTTGAAGACTACACTTGAACACCACTCTAACCGACCTAGTTAGAGATAAGCAAGTTTAGTGTTTAGGATAAATAAGAGCAATGCTCTCAAATCTGATTTCAATTGATATTCATAGTTGTGTTTCACAAAATGAGCCTTCAAGGCCTTATACACATGGCCTAAGGTAGTAAAACCAGCTAAGGGGGTTTCCTTCCTAAGAAGGAAAGCTCTTAAAACACACTTAGCTAGCACTTAAGCTAATCTAGTGACAGAGCTTGATTCACCTAAGCTAATTACAAGCTGAATTTTAAGAAAAGCAAAACAAATGATCGTACTTAGCATTAATACATCCAATTAGCCTTAATAGTTTAGGTTACTATGGAGAATGTGGAGAAAAGTAGCCGTAAAGTGAGAGTGCTTCTCGGCTAGCCAATCCGGATGAAGGGTATGATTTTTTCCTTTTCCTTCCCATTGGTTGCTCTTTCCAAAACTGATTTTGACAGCAAATGATGATGTTCCTAGCTGCCTTGACTCATGATTGAAGCAAGCAAGTAAGAATGTAGCTAAACAAACCCTTTGGAGAAGGAAAAGCACGCTGCTACTTAACCGGGTTCTAGAAGCCACATTCTACCTGTCTTTCATCCAATCAAAACTGAGCATGATTTTAATTTCAGGCTGTGGGGGCGTACTTAGGGTGTTTACAAACCCCCCAAGTAATGAAATCAAGGTTATGATGTGTTTAAGTGGGAGAACTCCACTGAAACATTTTACCATGTAGTTTCAGACCAAAATTGGCAGGCTTAATAAACTGGCTTGATTTCTGCACTTTAATTGAGCATGATTGATTTTAATTGCTTAAAACTGAAAGTTAACATCCAAAGGAACCCAAAATGTCAAAATATTGAACTTAAGCCACAATATATCTTAAGAAATTAGAAGAACAAAACTAGGTACATTCTGGCCGTGTGACCCGGAAGCACCTTCTTGACGCTTTTGCAAAATATGAGTCATTGCTTAGACTTTGGAGCTTGCATTGGACCTTGCTAGGTTTGTAGGACCTTATCCAGTGTCTAGGCTTGAGGAGACTCTAGCATCCTCCCCTTATTGAAAGGATTTGATCCTTAAATCGGCAAGGTAATCATCGGCTTGGTAAGGACTCAAGTCAGCTGCATTGAATATAACTGAGACTCCATAGTCACCTGGCAAATCAACCTTATAAGCATTATCATTAATCTTTTCAAGTACCTCAAATGGACCATCAGCTTATGGCATTAGCTTGTTCTTTCTCTTTAAAGGAAATATTTCCATCCTTAAGTGTACCCAAATGAGCTCTCCAAGTTGGAACACCATCTTTCTCCTATGCTTATTGGCTTAGGCTTGGTAGGATGCATTAGTTTTCTTAATTCTACCTTTAGCCAACTCATGGAGCTTTTGAATATTTTCCACTCTAGCTACTACATCCGAACTTGGCTTGTGATCTAAAGGCCGTGGAGTAAGATTAAGGGGGCTTAGGGGATCAATCCCATACACAACCTTAAAAGGGGATAGACCAGCATCCCTAATGGGAGCTTTGTTATAAACAAACATAGCATGTGGTAAGAGTAAATCCCAAGCTTCAGCATGAGGTTTAATCAAAGCTCGTAGGAGAGTACCTAGGGTTTGATTAATCACCTCTGTTTGCCCATCAGTTTATGGATGATAAGTGGTACTATACATGAGTTTAGTACCCAGCTTGTTCTATAAAGTAACCCAGAAATGACTTATGAACTTTGTATCCCTATCTAAAATAATGGATTTGGGGATACAATGCAATCTGGTTACTTTCCTGAAGTACAATTCAGCAGTGTGAGTAGCATCATTTGTTTTGTTATATGGGATAAAGTGTGCCATCTTTGAAAAACTATCTGCCACCATAAAGATACAATGGGTTTTAGGTAAACCCAAAATGAAATCCATACTTATGTCCACCCTAGGTAAGGTAAGAACTGGAAGGGGTGTATATAAGACGTAGGGTAAGGTGTGACTTTTGGCAGCTCGGCAAGCTTTAGATCTCCTTAGGATGTCTTGAACATCCTTTTTCATTTTTGTCCAGTAATAATATTCCCTTAACATGGTTAAGGTCTTAGACTCTCCAAAGTGACCAGCCAAGGAACCACCATGCACTTCCCTAATTAGAAGCTCCCGAGTGCTACACTTTGGTACACACAGTCATACACCCTTGAATAAAAACCCTTCTTGAACTAAGAAATCCCCTCTTGGGTGCTTTGAATAAACAGCAAACAACTCCCCAAAGTTTTCATCTTAACATATGAAGCTTTTAGATGCTCAAAACCAAGTACACAAGCATCTGATTGAAACAAAAGCAGATACCTCTGAGATAGAGCATCGGCACCTTGATTGAGCTTTCCAGATTTGTGCTTGATTGTAAAGTGAAATAACTGGAGAAACACAACCCATTTGGCATGGCGTGAGTTTAACTTATGTTGGCCTTGAATATACTTCAAAGCTTCATAACTAGAATATAGTATAAACTCACTTGCAATCAGATAATGACTCCAATGCTCTAAGCATCTTACAATAGCATCAAAACTCTTTATCATAGGAGGAATACTTTCTTCTTGAGTAACACAGTTTCTTACAAAAGAAGGCTAATGGTTTACCTTTTTGAGTAGGAACACCACCTATAGCAACTCTAGAGGCATCACATTAAACTTTAAAGACTTTATCAACGCACGGCAAGGCAAGAACTGGTGCCTAAGTAAGTCTTTTCTTCACTTCCTCAAAGGCAGCTTGGGCTTTAGGGGTCCATTGGAATGATGTACCCTTAATCACCTCAGTCATGGGAGCCATTATGGTGCTGAAGTTTCGAATAAACCTCCTATAAAAGGAAGCTAATCCATGAAAGCTTCAAACATCATGTGTGCTGTGAGGAATAGGCCAAGATCGAATAGCCTCAATCTTGCTCTCATATGCCTTTATGCCATCTCCAGCAACAATATAACCTAAGAATGTTACCTCATGAGTGAAAAAGGCACATTTCTTAAGGTTGCCAAACAACTTTTCACATTCAAGAACAAGTATGACTTGAGTAAGATGACCTTAATGCTCTTGCTCATTCTTATAATAAATCAAGATATCATCAAAGTAAACTATCACAAACTTGCTAATGTATGGCCTAAATACTTGATTCATCAATCTCATGAATGTACTAGGAGAATTTACAAGACCAAAGGGCATAACCAACCATTCAGAAAGCCCTCCTTTAGTCTTAAAGGCCATTTTTCATTCATCATCTTCTATAATGCAAATCTGGTAGTAACCACTTTGAAGATCAATCATAGAGAATACTTGTGAGCTATGCAATTCATCCAGCATGTCGTCAAGTGTAGGTATTGGATACCTGTACTTGATTGTAATCTTGTTAATGGCTCTACTATTCATACATATATGCATTCCTCCATCCTTTTTCGGAACTAAAATGGCAGGCATAGCACACAGACTCAAGGACTCACACATCAAGCCATTGGACATCAGTTCTTCAACTTAGCGTTGAATCTCCATAGTTTCCTTGGGATTCATTCTATAAGCTGGCTTATCAAGAAGGATAGAACCAGGAATGGGGTCTATGTGGTGTTGGATATCTCTTTTAGGAGATAAACCCATGGGTCTCTCATCAGGAAACAAATGACAGAATCGATGTATGAGTGCTTTGGCTATAGGGTGAGAGGGTAAGGGTGATTCTAGTTCATCTTGGATATTGAATATCCACTCTCTAAAGGCCTTGAATTGATGGTGGGAGGCCTTTAACAATGGTTCACTAAAAGTGAGAAGCAAATCAAATTGTTTGTGTTTCATTTGGGCCTTATCTTGGTGGAGCTTAGATGGGGATAAAGGTGCGAGGGTACTCTTCTTGCCATCCTTTGTTATGGAGTAGGTATTTAAGAAACCATTATGCGTTACCCTATGGTCATAAAACCATGGCCTTCTGAAAAGGATGTGATATGAATCCATGGGAATAACATCACATCAAAGTTCATCTTGGTAGTTCTTTCTAATGGAGAAAGAAACTAGGCACCAAGAGTTCACTTGGATACCTTTGCTTTGATTCAACCATTGAACGTTGTAAGGGTGTGTATGAGTCATGGTTTGTAATCCTAGTTTCTCAATTATGCTAAGAGAAACTACATTTGCACAGCTTCCACCATCAATAATAACAGAACAAACCTTGCCTTAAACCGTACAACGGGAATGAAATATGTTCTCTCTTTGCTCATCCTTCGCTCCCTTCTGGCCACTCAGTATTCTTCTCAAAACTAGCATTTCACCTTCATCAGCCTCCTTCACTAGCTCCCGTTGAGTTTCCTCAAGGTTATCCTCAAAATCATCCTCCTTTTCCTACTCTTCAAACTCCTCCTTCACGGCTGCCCATTCCGCTAGTGCAATAACCTTATGGTTTGGATAGTCTGAAGTAATGTGCCCCAGTCCTTGGCACTTAAAGCACCTTCTGTTGCTCATGGTGCTAGGATTGGGTCTATTTTGAGGGGCTCTGATCTTTTGTGGAGCTTAGGTTCTTTATGGAAAGGAAGGGAACGGATTGGGGGCTTAGAAATAGGATTAGAGCTCCCCTTGTTAAAGGGTTGGTTCCCGGTGAAGGGTTTTTTTTTAAATTTTTCTTAGACCGAAAAGTATGTAGAAAAATCAAAATAGAAAGTTACTTCCAAAATTGCAGAAAATTCTGGGAACTAGAAAATTGCATAAAAATTCACCTACACTTCTAAACCCCTAAAAACTAATTAAAATTGCCAGAAAATAAAAATAAGCATTGAATAAACACAAAAAATTCAAGATAAAAACCTAATAAATGAAAAGCACTGCACAGATTTGTCAGTTTTGACCTAACTAAATAGCATCGTGCTGTTCACATTTTCACAGTTTTTTTTTAATGGATAGTAAATCAACTCTAAATTAACAAAATAAATAAGACTAAACAAAAATAAAATCCAAACATAAACTCTAAACACAAAATGAAGAACATAGGCACTCTAAACTTCTAAAGAAAATAAAAAACCAAATAAATACTAACATTAAAATCAAAATTCACAAAGTGACTCAATTAACTAAAACTAAGACTCGCTTCGCAAAGTAATTTCATATTTTCCATCCCCAGCAACGGTGCCAAAACCGTATTGTGATTTTCTGCAAGCATACGGTTTATTGCTATAGTACTTGAGGTTGTTGTCCTTAGGAATGAGAATAAAATTGGGTCTCGAAGTATCTTAAATCAGCATTGACTTTGACGCTTGGCTTAATCCAAACTAATAGCAAACCCAGGTCAAATCAACCCAAAATGAAAGAAAAAAAAATCAGGACATAAGATAATTAAGCAATATAAATGACCAAATAAAAGACCTGACATCAAGCATCAAGATTTAGAAAACACTAGGTTAAGAGAATTGAGTATAGCATTGAAAACCAATAAATCAAACCAGAAAATTATAACTAAGTTTAGCAAATAGTAAATAAGTATTGTGACTCAATTTAGCCCAAACAGTAATCAAGTTGAATTGTTTGAACAGGTTAAGCAACAGAATTAAACAAAAAAATGTACCTCACTCCCTAAAATTGTATGTGACAATAGGACTGAAACACTGAATTAGAGCCAAATGTCAAAAAAACTAAGGTGCCCAATTATAGAATCAACCAAACCTAGGTGCTTAAGGATAGTGAATGGCAAGTGAAATTAGCAGACCAAAACAACTTTAATCCAGAATTCTTATATATTCCAGTAACTTATAGAAAAAAAAAAAAACACTGTGAGAGAATGGAGAATTGATTTATAGAGAAGACCTTTTGTCTATTTTCCCTGATTGTTTTTCTCTCTCTCTCGGTAAACAACAAATCTCCAGGATACAAATAATGCAAACTGCAAGCTGTTTGTTTGCCCCAAAAGAAACTCAACAGACCCTTGAAACTGTTGAGATAAATAATGCAACTAAAGACTACTAAGCACAAATAATTACAATTAATTAGAGCTGATAATTATCAGTTTCTAACACTCCCCCTCAAGTGGGTGCATGAAGATTAATCAGGCCCAACTTGCTACGTAATTGAAGAAACTGTGAAGAACCGAGAGCCTTAGTGAACAGATCGGCAGGCTGTTGTCGTGAGGGAAGGTATGAAAGGACCAAATCACGTCTAACGAGACATTCCCGAACAAAATGACAGTCTATTTCAATATGTTTGGTACGCTCATGAAAAATCGGATTCTTAGCAATATGAATTGCCGCTTGACTATCACAGAATAGTTTCATAGCCTGAACAGGAAAGACTCCCAAACAAGTCAAAAGAGTTTTCAACCAAATCAACTCAATAGTAGCCATTGCCATAGGGCGATATTCAGCTTCAGTAGATGAATGAGACATCGTGGCTTGTTTCTTAGTTTTCCAAGAGACCGGGGACCCACCTAGAGTCACAAAATAACCGGTAAGTGATCGATGCGTAAGGGGGCACGCACCCCAATCAGAATGGCAAAAACTATACACTTGAAGGTTATTCTGAGCATGTAGTAGAAGACCATATCCTGGACTGCCTTTGATGTAGCGAAGAACACGACATGCTGCTTGAAAATGTTCAACTCAAGGAGCTTGCATGAATTGAGATAGAACATAAACCGCATAACTCAAATCAGGTCGTGTGATAGTTAAATAAATAAGACGTCTAACCAAACGACGGTATTGAGTTGGGTCTCTGAAGAGATCTCTAGAGGGAAGAGCTAACTTGTGATTTTCTTCGAGAGTAGTTGCAGCTGGCTTCCCGCCCAGAAGTCCATATTCGTCCACAATCTCCAAAGCATACTTTCGCTGACAGAGAAATAAACCGTCAGATCCACGAGCGACTTCAATTCCAAGGAAATATTTTAATTATCCGAGATCCTTAATACGGAAACACTTATTAAGGTATTCCTTGAACGATTGACATGTAGAGGTATCATTACCAGCTAAGATAATGTCATCAACGTACACAATAAACCCATGAAAATATCTCCTTTCTGGTAGGTGAACAGTGAATAGTCAGCATAAGACCGTACAAAACCATAATTCTCAAGTTTGCTGGACAATTTTACAAACCAATTGTCGAGGCGCTTGACGTAACCCATAAAGAGATTTGCGCAATCGACATACACGATTAGGCCTGCAAGCATAATAACCAGGAGGCATCTTCATATAAACTTCTTCTTCTAGATCACCATGAAGAAAAGCGTTGTTGACATCCATCTGGTGAAGATCCCATCCCTTTGCAACAACAATGGAAAGAAAAACACAAACACTTGTCATTTTTGCCACTGGAGCAAAAGTTTCGTGAAAATCAAAACCTTCCACTTGATGATCTCCTCGAATGACAAATCGAGCCTTGTATCTTTCAATTGATCCATCTGACTCTTATTTGACCCGATAAACCCATTTACAACTAATAGCCTTCTTATCGGCTGGAAGTTCTTCAGTGGTCCAAGTGCGATTTTCTTCAAGGGCTTGAATTTCTTCCTCCATAGCCTTTTTCCACAAAGGATTTTGAACGGCCTTGTGAAAATGCCTGGGCTCAACAATTTTTGTAATAGCAGCTAGAAAATGCTGATGAGTAGATGAAAATTTATTGCATGCAACATAATTGACAATAGGATATGGAGTACCTGAGGATCCTTGCCAGGATTGGTAGGACGAGAGGGGTCTATGAGACATGAACCATAACAAACATAGTCCGTCAAATGAGTTGGTGCCTTCCTAGCCCGATCGCTGCGCCTCAAAACCACTTCAGTCATTGGGTGAAAAGACGTAGTAGTCGTCCCCCTATCGTTCTGTTCCATCATAGGCCCGAGAGTGGTCCCCCTGTCCACAAAGACGGGATCCGGACCAGACACAAACTGGGCCGACCCAAAAGATGGAGGTCCATTTTCAAGATTATGAGTGTAGTTTTCCCTTAGACTGGCGCAGTCCTCACCTTTTTCTGGGCCATGTATATCATTATTCTCACGCTCTAAGTGAGTTGGATCCACAAAGACATCAAGTCCAGATACTCTTTTGGTCATATTCCTTGTGTTTGCCTCTAAGTTTTCTTCTACAGTTTTGGAAAAAGGAAATGTCTCTTCATAAAATTCAACATCTCTACTCACAAAAATTTCTTTAGTCTCCAAATCATATAATTTCTATCCCTTTTTGCCGTACATATATCCCACAAAAACACAGTTTCGAGTACGAGAGGGAAATTTGTCATTTAATCGATCTCTAGCTTTGGCATAGCAAAGACAACCAAAAATGCGAATATTATCATAGGAAGGAGGTGATCCAAACAAACACTCATACGGAGTTTTACCTTCCAACACAGGAGTAGGAGTACGATTTATCAGATATGCTGCAGTCAAAATACATTCTCGCCACAACTCAATTGGCATATTAGCATGAAACCGAAGAGCACGAGCAACATTCAAAATGTGTCTATGCTTGCGCTCCACTCTTGCATTTTGTTGCGGAGTTCCCATACAAGTAGTTTGATGCATAATTCCTTTTTCAGAATAAAATCGTTTCATAAGATGAGAAACAAACTCACTGCCATTATCACTTCGAATATACTTCACATTTTTCCCAAAATGATTCTTTGCATATATCACAAAATTTTGTAAAAATGAGCTAGTTTCACTTTTTTCACGCATCAAATAAACCCATACTGCTCTACTTGCATCATTAACAATTGTCAAAAAATAGTGTGCTCCACAAGTTGAAGGAACACGATAAGCACCCGAAATATCACAGTGTATGAGTTCAAAGGATTCACTAGCTTTGCTATTACTTTCAGGAAATGAGCAAGGAGTTTGTTTCGAATGGAAGCAAATATCACATAATTCGTCCACTTTATTGTCAAAAATATTACCCAAATCTAAATTTTTAGCAAGTAAAGAAACAACTTGTCTGGATGGATGACCGAGACGTCTATACCACAAATCAAAAATCTGACTGCGTGAGCTTGCAAATGGGTATTCGAAAACTCCTCGTGTAGAAAGACCCCTCCTTTGACTCTACCCACTCCAATCAGGTTCCTCGAGATACGGTCCTGTATCACACAAAAATTGTCAGTAAAGGTTACAATGCAATTTAAATATTTATTGAGTTGCCAAATTGATATTAAATTGCATTTCAATTTTGGCACAAAAAGAACTCCTTTCAAAACCATGTCTGGCCCAAGTTGAACATATCCAGATCTGCTAGCTGTAGTTCTATTTCCATCTAGTAGGCCCACTTCGATGGGCTTGATGTGCTTTACATTTTTCAGCAAGTTTAAGTCCCCAGTCACATGACATGAGGCCCCAGTATCATATAACCAGTCAACTGTACCTGCCAGTTTTTCATTCCCGTCTTTTTTGTCATCAATTAAATGAAGAATCTTCTGGATTTTCTCTTCTGTAAAACCGGGTATTTGGCTTGAAGATGGGTTACCAGTGTTCGCGATTCCAGCAGCTCTGTTGGCCGTCACAGCACCGGCGATTTCACCTCGGCCACTTCCTCCGGCAAACTTGCCACCACGACTTGACTGTCCTCTGCCTCGTCCCCTGCCACGAGTTCCCTATCCTGCTGGGTACCCGATTAACTCGAAGCAACGGGCCTCTTCGTGCCCGATTCTACCACAATACCGGCACGTCGGTCTTTCAATGGGTTTTCCGTCGACCGTCACCGCGAAAGCTTCCGTATACTCACCTATTTCTTCCCTTCCAATCATAAGGCTCCTATGAGTTTCTTCTTGAGAAACCATATTGAAGATTTTGTCAAGAGCCGGTAACGGTTCCTGGGCAAGAATTTGGCTCCAGATATTAGCGTAAATCTCATCATTCAATCCCAGAAGAAATTGGTGAGTTTTCTCTTCTTCAAACAACTTTGTTACTTGACCTCCAATGTCGCATTCGCATTTCTTACAAGTACATTAAGGGCATCGGATGTGCCCTTCTAGTTCACTCCATAGACTCATTACTTTTGAGTAAAATTCAACAACCTTCATACCTCCTTGTTTACAATCTGCTAGGTTTGCCTTTAATTGATGAATGTTTAGAGCGCTCGCCACAGCATATCGCTTCTTCAGGTTGCTCCACATCAACTCAGCTGTATCAACATAGGCGATGCTGGATCTCAGGTTTGGCTTAATAACATTCAAAATCCAGGCGCAGATCATTGAATTGATCATTTCCCAGGTTTGCAATTCAGTATTATCTTCGCCTTCTGCTGGTTGTGGTTTTTGAAGTGTGCCATCGATGAGTCCTAACTTATTTTTGGCTTTGAGAGCAGTCTTTACTGCTCTTTCCCAAAGATCATAATTTGTTCCATCAAAGATTACAGCTGTTATCAAGCCCCCGGGTCCTTCGGAAGGATGTAAATAATAGGGTGAATGGCTTTCAACCACAAACTTCTTTCCAGACATTTCTTGGAATGGCTGAGAATTGAAAATATTGTTGAGTCAAGATAAGGATTTTTCTGTGATTCTGCCTGAATTTTGCTCTGATACCATATAGGAAAAAAAAAACACTGTGAGAGAATGGAGAATTGATTTACAGAGAAGACCTTTTGTCTGTTTTCTCTGATTATTTTTCTCTCTCTCTCGATAAACAACCAATCTTAAAGATACAAATAGTGCAAACTGCAAGCTGTTCGTTTGCCCTAAAAGAAACTCAACAGACCCTTGAAACTGTTGAGATAAATAATGCAACTAAAGACTACTAAGCACAAATAATTACAATTAATTACAGCTAATAATTATCAGTTTCTAACATAACTCGAAACACAGAACTGAGCCAGTAACTTGAAACAAATTGAAACTAACATGAAATTGGAATCAATTGTTTACAAGTCCAATACTAAAACTAAAAATCTCACTCGGAATTAATAACCTAAAATCCAAATTACACCAATTGTGAAACTAAAACCTAGATTCTGAAAACTGAAATTGAAAATGAAATCAAAAATGAGGACTGGAACCTAAACAGCTCTATGCTTCTACTTGATACCCTAGCTTCGACTTTGTCATCCAATTTTTAGTCCCTAAAACTGCAGCCTCTTCGCCACCTTTAAGTTATCAATTAAAGCTTGTAACTGACCTTATGATTGCTCCAATTCAATGCCCAACTTGATGAAAGAAATGGTGGTAAAGGATGGTGATTGATGATAGTAATTAATGGGTTACGAAAACAAAGTAAAGAACATATAAGCGAAGGGCTTAAACACATCGATTGAAGAAGAGGAAAACATAAGGTGGAGGAGGGCTCGGGCATGGTCTCATGATTTAGCAGATGAGCAGAGAGAACAGAGAAAGAAATAAAGAGGGAAGAGGACATCGAGTCACGTGAGGCATATGTGACTCTAAAATGTGAGGGGAGGGCTACTAAGCTAGGTTTATTATTTGCTGGGCCGAGAAAAGAAAGAACACATCGGTGCTCATAGGAATGAAAACGGAGAGCCCAAGAGGATGGTGAGTATCACGTGATCCGAAGAGGAAGAGGGAACTAGACGGGGCAAAAGGGACGTTGGGCTGGTTAAGATTAGGGCTGCTGGATGATTTAGCTGCTGCGGGCTATGTCGAAAAAGAACGGACTGTGAAGAAGGGCACACCATTCACTTGTTTTCTTTTTCATGACTCAACATCATCTCTTTTTGCAAGCAATTTGTTCATTCTTCTCCAAATTTTCATAATCCTACCAAAATTTAAAAAAATTATTAAAATCCTAGTTAACAATTTTTTTTTACAGCAAATATTCGACAATAAATGGTATAAAAATAACATAATTTTAGGTTGAACTGGAGCCTTACCAGTGGAGTATCTAATACGAACTTGGCCACATGTCTAGAAGTTTGTGAAACTTTGAAGATCGATAGATTCTCCAATGATGTCATTCGCCTCCACTTGTTTCCTTTGTCACTAAAGCAGCAAGCAAGGGCATGGCTTCACTCACTACTGACCATCTCTATCACTAAATAAAACCAACCAAGGCCTTCTTGACTAAGTACTTCCCACGAAGAAACACCACCAATTTAATAAACTGAATCGCCACTTTTGTGCCAAAGGATGATGAATCACTCTATGAAGCAGTAAACTAGTTTAAAGTTTTGCTCTTGTTATATGCTCATCGCGGCCTTCAAAAGTGGATGTTTGTCTAAACATTATATGATGGCCTTACTTATGCTATGTGGGTAATGGTTGATGCGGCAATAAGACACGCTTTGAAGAACAAATCGGTAGGTGAAACCTACAACTTGATTAAAAGGATGGTGCTCAATACTTATTAATTTTCTGGTGAGAGAGGGCAATCAAAGAAAGTAGGAGGTAAGTTAAAAGTTAATGTTATTACTTTTCTTGTCACTAAAGTAGATGCAATGGCCAAAAGACTTGACCAATTGATTATGAACACTGTGAATTCATGCATGTCCCCCTTCCCCTCCATAAGAGATTTGAGGTTCCACTAACCAATTAACTGCGGATTATCAAGTTAGAATTCTTTCTGCCCTATATTGTAATGATCGAGTCAATTATGTCAACAGCTTCAACCCTAAAATAACTAATAACTATTGCTCTAATACTTACAATTGGCATTAGAGAGCCCACCTAATTACTCATATAGGACTAATCTTCCTCCCATGCCTTAAATGCATGCTAAACTAACTCCTAGTTTTCTTACATCACCTGCCTCTCGAATGCTCCAAAAGTGTAACTTGGAGGCTATGATAGAGTGCATGCTTCTTGTGTAAGTAAAAGCAAGATGGGTTACATCAAGTTGTTGGCCTCTAAATTTGATGTGCTTACTACCCAAAACAAAATGCTAAAGGCACAAATTGTCTAACAAGCTAGCTCTTCTTATACACCTTCTAATAGAATTAATAGCTAACCAGAGACCAACCCTAGGTAGCATTGTATGGCAACTATGACTCTAAGATTGGTAAGCAACTATGGGTCCTTATGATGCTAGCCATGATGTGGACATTGATAAGAACAAGGGTCTGATGATATTGCTATCTAAGAGAACTCTAAACGCACTATTAATGAGATTGATGATGATGTAATGTATGATGTTGATGAGGTTTCCAAGGACCTAAAAATTTACTTCCCCAAAAACTTTTACACAACCTTTGCATTTCCATTGGAGAATGGGTAAGGCAACCTTGATTTGCAATTTTAGAAGTTTTTAGAGGTCTTAAAGAAACTCTAAATTAACATTCCTTTTATCAATGTATTATCCCAAGTGCCTTCTTAGCTAATTTTTTTGAAAGAGATTTAATCTAATAAAAGAAAAGTAGAAGAGCATGAGGAAGTTGCATTGATTGAAGAATGTAATGTCATTAAAAAAAAGAGCTGTCTACTATGCTTAAGTATCTCGATAGCTTCCACTTCTTTTGCTTGATCGGGGCTATTTTCATAGATCGTGCTTTTCATAACTTAAGCTCTAGCTTAAGCTTGATGAATCGTTCTGCACATACGAAGTAGGATCTAGAAAATATAAGACATAACACCATTTTCTTGTAACTAGTGGACCGCCTTGTGTAATACCCTGCTGTTATTTTAGAGGATATCCTCACCATGGTGGTATATTTATATGCACCAATAGGTTTTCTAACACTAAAAAAGGAGAATATACCTATGCAACACTCATTCTTGGGAGGTCATTCATAGCCAGCGCCTGGTTTTGCATGACGAAAATAATGGTAAGTTTTCCTTCGATGTAGGTGATGACCACATTGAGTTTAACTTTTTCATAGCCACTAAGTTATTTTTTTACTGCCAATGAGCATAATAGAATTGATGTGATTCATTATACAATAAGGCGAGAAAGTGATAACCAAAGCTGTAGTAAGTAGTAATACTTTACTGAATGATTGCACTACCAAGGATAGGAATTCAAAGGTACTGATGTGTGCTCAAGTTTTTGGAGGCTACCTTACAAGCTCTAGCTATACAAGCCAAGGTGGATAGGTTTAAAAGTGACGAAGAAGGCTCCGAGATAGAGTTGAAACATCTCATTTCCTCTTTGAGGTGTGAATTTCTAGCCCTAACTCCAAGTATCATATAATCATTAATTCATGTCTAAGGGTATCCCAAACTGATTCATCGCTTAGAAAACTTAGATTGCATTGCAAAGCCATAGGGTATGTTATTGATGACCTTAACAGAATTCACCATTCTTTGTACATGTATCACATTTTGATGGAAGATAATAGCAAGAACTCCATTGAACACCAACAAGGTTGAATCCTAATATGAAGGAAATGGTTAAGAAGGTAAGAGCTAGCTTTATTTATCCTATCCCTAATAGTAGGTTGACTCCTACTAGGAAGTTAAATAAAACTACCTATAAGTATGGTTGCCAGAACTGAACTGGTGAGTGAACCACTAAGGTTAGTGGTCAATGGTTGGATCGGTTTAACCAGTTAGATCAGATAAAACCGTTTTATCATATTTTATTAAATTATAAATAATTTGTTATTTATATATGTAAATTTTGAACTTAAATAGGTAGAACACTTTTAATAAGTACATCACGAATTTTTAAATTAGAAAGTTTTAGTAATAAATGAGTAATAAATTTCTTAAATTCCAAAGCCTTTTATGAATTTCCTTATGAGTAACAAGAATAAAATTATTTAATTTGATCAAACATCGATGAAGAATGGACAAGATATTATTTTGGATTGTTAATATGCAGTCAATTAATAAAAGGATTCAATTTATAGGGAGGAAAATTTAAATGAATAATAAATAGATATAAATCTGTAAGTGAACATGAAGCATAAAAGTTGTGTTGCTCCTTGGTAGGACACCCAAGAAGAACTTTAAAGCAGGTAGACGTCAAGGATTCGATGCTACTTCACAACACCTTGTAATTTTTGAATGGTGCCAAATAAAAAAAAAATAATAAAGACAGGGGAAGGTCTTGAACTGGTCCAAGTGCCCGGTCTAACTATGAAAACCGACGGTTTAACTGAGTCTTAACTAGCTCAGTAGGGCAGTGGTTTATTGCCAGCGATTGGACCAGAGTGTTGTCCGATTCGTGGTTGAATCGGCCGGTCCGATCCGGTTCTAGTGACATTGTCTATAAGGACCATTGTTCCCTTTCCGTCATTAATCAAATGCTTGATAAGTTAGCCAAGAACTCCTAATTTAGCTACCTAAATGAGTATCCAGGGGCTTTCCAAATCCTTGTCTTCCTAATGATCAAGAAGGACCACATTTACTCGTTTATACGACACTTTTACATATAGAAGGACGCCTTTTGGTTTATTCAATGCCACTAATATCTTTCAACATTGCATGAGGGCAATTTTTTTATGATTTTATTAAGGACTATGGAAGTTATGGATGATTTTTCTATGTTCGGTATAAAAATTTTACCATTTCTTAGATTATTTGTCCAAAAGGAAGTGAATTTGGTCTTCAATTAAGAGAAGTATCATTTTATGATGCAACAGGATGTTATTCTTGGTCATGTGGTTTCTAACAAAGGTCTTGAGGTTGACAAAGCAAAGGCGTAGCTGATTAACCAATTGACATCATCAATTTCTATAAGGATGTGAGCACTTTTCTCAAACATGACTATTTCTACCATCGATTTATAAGTAAATTTCCCAAAATTGCAAACCCTTTTGCTTATCAAGGATGTGCCTTTTGAGTTTTGTTGGATGCTAATTTAGCGTATTTTAGGTGCCTCTTTCACCTAATTTTTAGCTCGTGTAATAAATTAATATTTAGGATTTTTACTTATTTTATTTACTTTTGTAGGTAATAAGTTCAATCAAGAAAGTACCGCAAAAAGGAGTAAAAGAGGGTCAAAAAAGCGAAGAAAACAAAGCATTACATGACGGCTGTAGCACAACTGCAGGGTGACCAACAAGGGCTGGCAACACCTAGGCTGTCAGGATAAGACAAGCCGACAGGGCCCTCAGCAACCCCCGTTGGTATTAAGACAGCCGTCGCCAAAGCCCAGTCCACGTGTTTCATAGCTCAGTTTTGATTCCTTTTTAAGGCTTTTTCTTAGGACTTTTTGGAGGATTCTCTCCGGTGATTTTTAGAGTACTTTTAGGTTGGGTTTTAGCAAATAAAAAACCTCGACAGGAGGATTAGATTAAGGGATGAGATTGGATTGTGGATTCATACTATGGATTTCGTCTTCATTCAATCAATCCTAAGTTTTCTCTTCTCTTTCTCTCTTTATTTCATATCTTGTTCTTATTTTGACTTTCTTAGATTAATTCTTGCGCTTGATTTGTTTAGTTTAAATGTTTAGTTTTTATTATTAATCCATGTTTAATTAGATTGATTAGATTAGATTAGTTTCTTTCTCTCACTTCACTAGTTCATGTTTATGTGTTTGCTTGTTAGTTTAGTTGTAGTTAGGCTTACTTATGTTTTGTGTTGATCAACAGCTAGGTTTTGCTAGCTTGGATTGTGATTAGCCCTTTGATGGCTAATTAGTCTTGGTTTAGGCCGAACAACACCCAATTATTGCCTTGAACTTAGAGTTTTCCTTGGGATAGTTGGTTCACTTATGATTGAAACAAGGTTTCTTCATAATTTTTTTAACATAAACGCTTCTTAAAATTGTAATGATTTCACTAGCTCACAACTCGAAACTCAATTGAAACTCAAATAAGCAGCTAGCACACAATTCAAGCTAAATTTCATAATTAATACTTTAAGATGCCCTTTTTCAGATCATTTAAATCCTTTTTAAGCATAAGGACAAGTTATATACAAACCAACGCCTAAAAACATTTTCTAACTCACTTTTAGTTCGCTTTTAAACTTCCTAAACCTATCGACTATTCAGTTGAGTCACTTCCTGAATAGTTCGACGATTTAGGATTATTTTGGACTACAATCATTTTCATAACTGACAAGCAATTGGTAAGTACTTAAAAGCATTCGAAATCATAAAAACAAGTGCTTAACAATCCTTCTTAAAGATGTCTAAATTTCAGGAATTAACTACTTAATGTCATGTAGCATGTTGAGGGAAAAAGGGCTTCACAACTAGGACATTGTACACTTCATAGCACAACTTGGCAGAATTCACTCAATAAGCCACATATAGCCTCGCAATCCACACGATTGCAGTAATCACAACCTAGGCTCCCTCCTCACATAGCACCGACCACAAGAATCTCAAATTCCTTAATAGTTCTACCTCGAGCCATCCAACTACCAACTTGGCTTAATATTATCATAAACAAACCAATAATTCACAAAACCATCATATAAAAGCGTAGCATCCTCGTCAATAACCTTAAACAGAATTTAAACATGACCGTATTGACTTAGTGACAACTCCTAAAAAGAAATCGGCATGCTTTACTAATGCCTTAATTCAGCCATTTAGCATTTTTAACTTTCAGAACATGATTTAGAGCTAACAAACCGACGAAGTGACAACTCTAAGGCATTAATATGAATATTCAGTAACCACCAAACTATCTAGTCATTAACATTCAGCTTCGTTTTCAACATGAATTTAACCCAAAATTAACATCGTGTTCGTAATTCCTTAACTTCGATTCTCAGTTCACCCAAATTGATTTCTAATCCCAAAATCAGCATGTACTAACTCATTTAGTTAAAATCGTTGACATTAATAGTAATTTAGGAGTAAAGAAATCTCCACCTCGATTTCGAGCTATGTGTTCGTTTGAAGGGCTTGTAGGCTCGACTTTGAGCACTCAAACAGCTCCAAACTCTGACCTTGCCCTCTAGTCACATGAGTAGCACCCAATTCATGCCTAAGCCGCACCAATTTGAACCCTAACATACCCAATTTCAATTACTAACTTAAGGTCAAATTGGGTGTTTGAAATTGCGAAATTTTACTCCAATTTATAGAGAATTGAAATAACTAGGAGCCAAATTGCATGGCCATACCTTGGCATGTGTTCGTGCCCCCATTTTGCCGGCCAGACCCACAGTAAACATGGTGGATTTGTCCAAAACCTTGCCCAAATTCACGCCAAATGGTGATTAGGTTGTGGTGGAGGTCGAATGGGTAGGTTTTGCACATTGGAGTGGCGAAAATTCTCCAAAAACAGAGCTTGGAGGCCATGGTTATGGTGGAGGAGAGGAGAAGGAAGATGAAGACTAAGAGAGAGGGAGTGAGATGTCGAGAAAGGGGAAGGGGGTCGCGACAGGGAAGAGGAAGAAAAAGGGGGTTGCGCGCAATAACTAAAATGCCCCTCCCTCGCTCTTTTTTTTTTGGGTCCCAAGCTGATTCATATTTGATACCGTTAGTCTAATTCGTACCCCGAACTCTGAACCCAAAATCAACAATACGACCTTTCATTGATTACTCATTCCTTAAAAAAAATATTGAGATTCGATTTAATGACTAACGAAACGAATTCTAATATTAACAACCTAATCGTATTCGGGTTCCTACTCGATCTAGTACTCATTAATAACCATTAATAACGCTTATTAAAAATCATTAAAAGATTTTCAAACCAATAATTATTATAATAATAATTTTAATGATGATAATAATATTCTTTTTAATAAAATCATCGCTCACATAGGCACGTCAATAATAATTTAACTCGTATCGTTAAATAAAATAAGGTTTTTATAGCGTGGAAAGGCATTACAAGCCGCTTAATAGAAATGAAGTACGCGGGCCTTAAACTCTCCCCCCTAAAAGAATTTCATCTTCGAAATTGCATACTTGGAGGAATTAAGGTGGGTAGTTCTCCTACATTCCTTTCACAATCCAAGTCACTTTATGCTTAGCTATCCATTTCGTCTCCACAATAGTATCCCATCCTTGGGTTTCTAGTCGTACCAAATCATTAGTGAGCATTTTCCCTTGTACTAAAACAACACAAACTCTATAGGTAAGATCAGTATGGTAGATAGTTCCTAAGGAAGAGGTCATATAAAGTTGTATATACATCTCGTGAGGCTTACTAACGAGTTTCTTCGCAAATCAAGAATAATTAAAGGGCGAGTAGCACCAGAATTAGATAGGACGGGAGCATAAAGTGGGAAAACAACAAGAATACCTGACCTTGTGTTAGCAGGTTCCCCAGTCTCTTTCCCTTCCAGCTAAACATCCGACCGCCAGTTAGTGGCTTCTAGCTGCTTCTATTGTCCCCTGAGGAAGCACCAATAGTTACGCGATCTAGTTGTGCTGTTGGCTTGATTCTCGTTTCAGATCTCTGAGTATTACCCCAACTATTTCATGTAGCCTTTGGGCAATTTGTGACTTTGTGACCCATATCACCACATCAAAGTATGGGCTCGTAAAGCTTCTGTGTGGGCCAGGGTGTTGACATCCACACTAGTCACATGCTTTCCCCGGTTTTCATTGGGTGGTTTCCTTTCCTTTGTCCTGTTTCATCCCATGTTTAAACCTCCTGAAGTTTCTATTTCCCTGAGAATTAGATCTTCCAGAGCCAAATTCCTTCTTTGCTTGGTCCATTTCTCTATTCTCAATTTTGGTTTCGTTCATGATGCGGGCTATTTTTACAGTCTTCTAGTACATTTCTTGAAAATTATCATAAGTATATCCTGCTATTATCTATTTCACTTCCCCTCTTAATCCTTGTTCGAAGTGGTCCATCCTCATTTCTTGGGTGGCCACTTAATTTGGCGCAAATCGGCTCAGCTCATTGAAATTCGACGCATATTCCATTACACTCATTTCTCCTTACTTCAAGCATAAGAACTCCCATTCCTTAACTATTTCTTACGTCTTGAGGGTAATATTAACCGTCCATTAAGGCTTTCAGTTAGCTCCAGGTCATCGCAGGTTCACCTGCCCTAGGTTTCACTGTCCCCCACCAGAACTCAGCTTCTTTTTCAAATTGATAGGTGGCTAGGTGTACCTTGAACCTCTCTGGGCACTCTATGATCTCAAATAAGTTTTCCATTCTCCGAAGCCACTCCTTATATACCATAAGGTCAGTTCCACCTTCATACTTTAGAGGTTTAAGCTTATTAAACTGACATATCATCTCCATGGCAGTTGGTTCTGGTATTAGTTCGCGTCGAGGAGGCATCTGTCACATAATATCAAAATTTCACTAAGTAGCTAAAATCGTATATATAGCAACTACCTACTCAAGATGTACTACACTAATTCTAAACTTCCAAATACTTATGTCTCTAACTATGTCTTTCGTAAGTTAAGTATCTCATATTCTGTCTAATTACCTCATTTAAATTCTTCTTTGGCCTTCCTTTATCCCACGTACAGGTCCGAAGGGCAATGCTCTCTTACCTTTGCAAGTGCAATTGTATGCTTCCTCTTGATATGACCAACCATCTAAGCCTTACTTCCCTCATCTTATGCTCTTTAGGTGTCACTCATACTTTCTCTCTAAAAACTTTATTACTGATCTCATCCGATCTTACATAACTACATATCAACCCAATTCTGCTCATCTCTCCTATAACCTGGGATCTTCTTATAGCACAACACTCTAAACATATACCTCCCTTTTTGTCATCCTAGTCTCATATCGCTGAAGCCAATGTCCTCATGGATATCTTCATTGCCTTGTATGATGAAATCTAAGTATTTAAACGTCTTAATCTTCGGTATCATCATATCAATGGTGACTTCCTCCTGTGCCTCTTCATTCCTTTCACTTGACTTACACTCCAATTACTCAATCTAAAACCTTTAGACGCCAAAATATGTCTCTACTTTTCTAACGTATTATTAGGTTCCTTCGAGTGTCTCTCTATTAAGACAATATAGGCAGCAAATAACACTCACCACAGTATTTCACCCTACATGTTATTTGTGAACTCATCCAAGACGATTGAAAAAGGGCTTAAAGCCAATGCTTGATATAACCTAATATCAACAAGGAAGTCCTTTAGGTCTCTTCCTAGCATCCTAATCCTTACTCTCCACTCTCTCATACATATCTTTAATAACCGTAATATAACGAAAAGGAAAATAATTCTTTCTTCAACAATTACAATGCACTTCTCAAGGCACCCTATCACAAGCCTTCTCAATATAAATGAACACCATATGTAAATCCTTTTTTTTTTTCCTATCGCTCTAGAATTCTATAAGTCTTCTCATAAGATTCACTGCTTCTGTAGTTGATCTTCTTGCAATGAGACCAAACTGCTTCACAAAGATTAAAGTCACCCTCCTCAATTTAGCAAGGTCTGAGGGTTACTAATTTTGTGGTCTAATTGGGCTAACCGCATGAAAATAGGTGGTTAGATTAGTTAGAATAGCTCATGACCCTTGAGAGAGAGTTTGCGTGATCTTCAAAGGTGCAACCGACCATCTCTTATTTTTAATAGAAGTTAGGTAGCTTAGGACTCATCTCGATCGCTGGGTTTGTCAATTGGCCTGATTACAACTACAAGCCTCTTTTTGTATGTTTGTTAGTTTAGTCTAGGGTGTTTTTCTTTTGATTTTATTTAGCCTAGCTTGAACCACTCAAGCTAATCCCGGTACTTGATACCAAGCTCCTTGTGGACGACACCTCGAGTAGTCGATGATAAAACCTCGCACTTGGGGTTATAAATATTAAAACTCGAATTTTTCCTATCAAGTTTTCGGCGCCGTTGCCAGGGAGTTAGCACTTTTTAATATTGGGGTACCTGAGCTTTCGAGGATAGGCCTTTAGAAAATCTAAAAAAATTAAAAATCAAAAATTTATAAAAAAATTGACATGGCTATTTTCCATTTACCTCAATTTAAGCATGAACCTTTTCAGTAATACTTGTCTAGATTGAATGATTATCGTGCTCAATATGTGTATTTCACGTATGAAACATAGGAAATATATAATGTCATGCTTGAGAGGATAATACATGAGACCCAAGCCATCTTAAGTCCATGTGTTATGGTGGCTTGTGCTATTTTACTGTATGCGGCATTTATTTGAGTCTCTAGCTTGGCATTAACGGAGATCTGATAGTGCTATGGACCCATATCATCACTACCCTTCTTACCCTCATGCGTTGTACTCTTGTTGCCAATATTTTAACGGTGATGTGCATTCGTGTGGCTATTATGATATCTTCTATTAGTCTTATGCCAGACTTAGTGCCATGACAGAGACAATGCATGAGCGACATACGCATTTTTTTAGCGAGATGAGGAAGTGTGGCTTATTGCGTGAGACCGACCCTAGTCTAGCCTCCCCTAAACAAGAGGTTAGTATCTATGATGATTACAAGTCTTTCCTTCCCTCAGAGTCGAGTTTTTTTGATGATATACCTTCCACAGGCCTAGAGGAAGTGTTGGACCCTCCCTTGACTTCTTCATCACGTGTTGCTCCATCCTCTCCTAGCACACCCTAAGGCATTACCGTTAATGCTTCGACTCTACATGCTTTTCCCCTCCCTTTAGCTCAGTGCACGAGGTCAGAGATCGGTGAGCTACCTAGGGGTGATGTTAGTGTTTTAGGGGATGATTTCCTACTTGGTCGAAATAACATACCTTGGTTGAGTCACATCTTAATGAGGCTCATTTCAAGGATTTATGTGATGATAGTTTGGTGGTTGGTGCCGCTCCTAGTATTGATCAAATTGACCCAATTTGCATCGAGCCACTTGGCTTGACCCTCATTTCATCCCACTTACTTTCCACCAGCCCTTCTGACTTGCATGCATTCCGTGAGTCCATAGGTGCCATTCGCGGGTATAATCCCTCCTTTGATCCTTTTTATGGATACCTAGAGGACGTGCCTAGGAGGATCATGCGGAGCACTTTCTTTGATTATGTTTTTGATTTTCCTACAGCATTTGATGAGTTTAAGAATGCACTAACTTTCTTCGCTATGATCTTATTAGTGTTTTCTTATTCGCACCATTCTAAGAAGCATCCAGCAGTGTACAACAAGCTCTTATGAGCTTTCATGGGATCTAAGTTGACTTTGCAAGTCCTGAGTAATGATGAGGAGTGGCTGATGCTCCTCAGGCCTCCACTGCACGATCCTAAAGAGGCGTAGTTTGGGTATAATCAGTATCGAACTTGGTATAATCGCTCTAACTCTTCTCCCTTCCTCTTCTTTTCTTTCTTTTTCTTTTTGTTTAGTTGTGAATATTAGGATTGTGTTTTTAATGGTGATCAAGTTTGAGGTGAAATTTGGAATGTTGTTGAGCCATTGATGACTATGATCTCCGTTTTTGTGTTTTTGTGGATATTTGCATTTTGTTATTGGTGGTGTTGATGAATTTGTGTAAATTCATTGTTGATGGTGTTGATTTTGTATACACGTGTGGTCTTATTGTCGATTGGGTAGGGTTTTGTTTTGGGTGAGTGTGTTAGCTTGTACATCTGTGTTCGTTGAGTATTTTTGTGTGTTTTATTTTGTTTTATGTGTTTTGTGTGTGTTATTGTGTCTTGTTTTGTTTTGTCCTCTATGTGTTTGTGGTGGTAGTGACTCCTCAACTACCAATGAGATTATTGTGAGATTTAGGTGCAGGGGTTCGAAGTCGTATACCCTTTTGTGCATATTTTTGTAAAGCCTTTGCACTTTTTGTATAGTTTTCTTAGCTTTAGGGGACTTTTATGCCTTTATGATTGGTTTTTGATCCTTGATAGCTGAGTTACTAACTTTTTTGTATATAGGTCGAATATGCATGATGCAACACTTGCCTACAATGTGATCTTCGGCTTTTCATAACAACCTCATTTCACATGTGCGGTTTTGTGCTTATGTTGAACACTTGACCATTACCTTTTGGTGTTGGTTGCTGAAATTTGGGTCTGGGGACATTCCACTTGGCTATTTGACTTTTGAGTTCGTCATGAGAAAAAAAGAAAAAAATGAGAAAAACAAGATGTTTAAAAGTGAGCTTAACTCCGATACCTCTATTTAGGCTTTAACAAGTGCTTTGCGTATCCAAATAAAACCCCTAAATAGGGAAGAAGTCCAAAGATGTGCTAAGTTGTTTCTCCAGGAGTTCAAGGCCTATAGGCCAAGAACTACCCACCCAGGCGAAGGAGCATAAGGAGAAAAGCGGAAAAAAAAGACCACAAATATGACATAATAAAAAGGAGTCTTAAGCTAAGTAGGGATGACCTTTTGCATGGTTTTAGCCTCACACTAACAGTCAATACACTTTGCACGGAGTAGTAAGGTGTGCAAGTTATGTCATTGTGTTATGTAGGGTAAAAAATGAGAACCGGGATGCACGTATAGCCTATGTGTGTCTTGATTGCATGTTTTGCTTGCATATGGCAAGGGGACTAGGTTGTTAATGTGATATAATCCATCTACATGTGTGCATATTTTCCCCTTTGTCTTGTGCATATGTTTTGCTTTTGGAAAAATACAAAAAAATGCTTCAAGGATTTTGTGGGTATATCTTCGGCAAACCATCATGAGACCTCACTCGTTTGCTTCGGTAACTAAGGGGTTTAAAGGGCTTGTTGCATGCGTTAAATGCATCCGTCACTCCAACAAAAGTGAGTTGGTTCCTAGGTTAGTTATTCTTAGATTTTGCCCGAGGACGAGCAAAAGATAGTTGTGGGCACATTTGCTGGGTGCTAATTCGTCGTATCCTACGTGCCTCTTTCACCTAATATTTGGCCCATGTAGTAACTTAATCTTTAGGATTTTTACTTGTTTTAGTTACTTTTGTAGCTAAAAAGTTCAATAAAGAAAGTACTGCGAAAAGAAGCAAAAGAAGGTCAAAAAAGGAAGAAAACAAAGCATCGGACGATGGCCACCTGTCGCCTGCATGACGGTCGTCGCACAACTGAAGGGTAGCCAAGAGGGGCTAGCGACACCTAGGCCGTCAGTATTAAGACAGGCCGTTGAGGCCTACGACACCCCCTATTGGGATTAAGACAGCTACCGCCAAAGCCCAGTTCGCGTGTTTCGTAGCCCAGTTTTGATTTCTTTTTTAGGCTTTTTCTTGGGACTTTTTGGGGGGGTTCTCTCTGGTCATTTTTAGAGTAGTTTTAGGTTAGATTTTAGCTAGCAAAAAATCTCAACAGGAGGATTACACTAGGGGATGAGATTGCATTGTGGATTCAAGCTATAAATTTCATCTTTATTCAATCAATCGTAAGTTTTCTCTTCTCTTTCTCTCTCTATTTCATATCTTGTTTTTGTTTTGATTTTGTTAGATTAATTCTTATGTTTGATTGGTTTCGTTTAAATGTTTAGTTTTTATTGCTAATCCCATGTTTAGTTAGATTGATTAGATTAGCTTAGTTTCTTTCTCTTTCTTCCGTAGTTCATGTTTATGTGTTTGCTTGTTACTTTAGTTGTAGTTAGGTTCACTTATCTTTTGTGTTGATCAATAGCTAGGTTTTGTTATCTTGGATTGTGATTAGCCCTTTGATAGCTAATTAGTCTTAGCTTTAGGACTAACAACATCCAATTCTTGCCTTGAACTTAGAGTTTTTCCTCACGCCTGCCAAGTGTTCAGTGAAATGACTGAGAGAGCTTTCATCTATATTTTTGCGTGATTGACTTATGCGGAGAGGTGAGGTCAATTAGGTAGTGTGGGAGAGGGAATAGCTGGGTTTGGGTCATAAAAATAGTCTCGATCTAAGCTAGATTCGAGGGTTGCCAATTTTGTGGTCTAATAGGGCTAACCTATGAAAATAGGTAGTTAGATTAATTAGACTAGCTCATGACCCTGGAGAAAGAGCTTGGGTGAGCTTTGAAGGTGCAATCGACCATCTCTTATTTTTAGTAGAAGTTGGGTAGGCTAGGACTCACCTCAGTTGCTTGGTTTATCAATTGGCCTGATTACAACTACAAGTCTCATTTTCCATGTTTGTTAGTTTATATTTTTCTTTCATTTTCATTTAGCCTAAGTTGAATCACTCGAGCTAATCCTAGTACTTGATACCTAACTCTATGTGGACGACATCCTGAGTACTCGACGATAAAACCTTGCACTTGGGATTATAAATATTAAAACTCAAATTCTTCTTATCAAGGTTTTAGCAATGTTGTTGGGGAGTTGGCGCTTTTCAATATCGGGGTTTACTTCAGCATTCGAGGGTAAGCCTTTAGAAAATCAGAAAAAAAAATTTAAAAATCAAAAATTTGAAAAAAAAATCAGCATGGCTATTTTCCATTTACCTCAATTTGAGCATGAATCTTTTCGATAATACTTGTCTAGATTAAACGAATACTGCGCTCAATATGTGCATTTCATGTATGCAAAATAGGAAATAAGCACTATCGTGCTTGAGGGAATAACACAGGAGACCCGAGCCACCTTTGAGTCCATGTGTTATGGTGGTTTGTGCTATTTAACAGTTGATGACATGCGGGATTTTTTTGAGTCTCTAGCTTGGAATCAATGGCAATTTGATAATGCTAGGGATCCATATCATCACTACCCTTCTTACCCTCATGTATTGTGCTCTTATTGCCAATCTTTTGACTATGATATGCATTCGTGTCCCTTTTATGATATCTCCAGTGAGTGTTATGCTAGACTTAGTGCTATGATAGAAACAACGCGTGAGCAACATATGCATTTGGTTAGTGAGATGAGGGAGTGTGGGCTATTATATGAGACCGACCTAATCTAGCCTCCCCTAGACTAGAGGTTAGTCTCTATGATGATTGCGAGTCTTCCTTTCCCTTAGAGTCGAGTTTTGTTGATGATATACCTTCCACTGACCTAGAGGAAGCATTCGACCCTTCCTTGACTTCTTCGTCACTTGTTGCTTCATCCTCTCCTAGCATACCCATAGGCACTACTGTCAATGCTTTGACCCTAAATGCTTCTGCCTCCCTTTAGCTCAGTGCACGATGTCAGAGATGGGTGAGCCGTTTAGGGTGATGTTAGTGTTTTGGAGGATAATTTCCCTACTTGGTCTTAAGAACCTACCTTGGTTGAGTCACATCTTAAGGAGGCTCCTTTTGAGGAGTTGTGTGATAACAGTTTGGTGGTTGGTACCGCTCCTAGTATTGACCATATCGACCCAATTTGCACCGAGCCACTTGACTTAACCCCCATTTTATCTTCCTTACTTCCCATCACCCCTCTCACTTGCATGCATTCCATGAGTCCCTAGGTGCCATTAGCAGGTATAATCCCTTCTTTGACCCCTATTGTGCATACCTAAAGGATGAAGTAAACTCCATGCCCAATTCAGTTCAACAAAACACTCAAGTCCTCCTAAGTCCTCCAAAGCTCCATTCCAAGGGACTTGGTCCGTGCATTGATTTGGAGCTCTAATTCAAAGTCCATCCTAAGCACTTAGAATGTGTTACCCTCATCTTTTGGAAAGGTCAAGAGGCCTTCTAAGGGATTTCCTCATGGAAATGAGGTTAAACCCATGGCAAGAATAAGAAAAGCTCAAAACAATAGCTTGCGCCTATGATCAGTTTCTGGCCAGTTTTTAGTCCAATTTTGTTTAACTTGTGGGACTTGATGCTAAGGCTATGATTGACTGCAAAGGCCAATTTCCTTAAGTTTAAGAAGTATTCTTTCCAATAAAGCAAGTTATAAGGCATTTGGACTTCATTTGGTGTTAAACAGCAAGATATTTCCAGACTATACAAACTGGGCAGATTCCAGCACAGTCTGAAATGGGAGAGAATTAAGTTACATAACTTAACTCCAATATTGTGAAGCTTTAGGGCATGAAAAGTGAGATAAATCTTTATCAAACCATCAGCCTTGAAGGACCAGAATGCACCCTTTGTGCCACCTTTATCTAGCCAAAAGGATAAGAAAATTGCTTAGTTGAGCGCTTTGTACCAGTTATGTAAGAGCAATTTGTTAACATTAATTACTTATCCTTCTTGCTGTATTTTGAGTTTGAATTAGTATATTCAGCTGCAATGTACTGTTGACACCTCATTTTGATAAGCCATTAGTACTAATGCGGTGACAAAGTGACTAGATTAGCATGTAAGTACCAAGGGGAGTGGGCTAATTTGATAGCTTCTCTTCCCTAGTGTACTCTCTAGCACTTGGCTGATGGTTTGGTGCTTAGAGGCCGTGTGAAGCCCCTTAAGATAGCCTTGGGGCTTTTGTAATTCATTAGTTATGCTTGAATGAAAATAGAGCTTGAAAGCTTCTCCCTCTAAAATCTTAAGTTCTCTTTATCCTTGTCTCCAAGGTGGTGAGTCTTGAGTGAAACCTTCATAGAATTGTTGGTGGCCAAGCCATTATACAATTCTTGGTGGATCCTTAGTCTTGGTTGGTGGCATAGCCTTTACACAAAGTCATATCTTGTGCTCAGGGGAAATTTACAACTAAACTCAAGCTAGCTTCATTCCGGCCCATCCCGTGCATGCTCCATTTGGTATTAGAGCTAATCTATGTTGGTGTGCTTGAGTTTACTCCACATTTCCTGGGTTGTTTCTACTCATTTCAATTGTGAAACCTTATGCCTTTACCATACTCTCAACAACCCCTTTTCTACCTCACAAATTCGAAACCAAAACACATTCCACAACCACAAAGAGCCTAACTTCTCAAAACAACCGTGACCCAACGCCTTCTTACACAAGCCTTATCCTACATTTGATTTCCTCACTAAAATCCCTCTTTTACTCCTTAGAGGATCCCCTAAAATAGCCCAAATATGAACCCCAACCAAAACCGCTCAAAAGGCTTCCAACAACAAAACCGTGCAAACCGGCCAGCAACTAGGCACGGCCACCCCGTGCCCTTAGGCACGACTGTGCCACCCCTCTCTAGTGCCAGAACTCTAGCATGGCCACCCCGTGCCCCTAAGCACGATCATGCCTTCTTCTTCCCGAGCCCTTAATCGCTTCTCTCTTGCTTTCCAATTTCACTATGTCTAATGAAGAAAACCCCTCCACGGACTCTCCCCAACCAACAAGGGTGCCAAGAGGCATGAGTTTAGAACAAGCTCATATCATGAGATAAGATAATGCCATCCCAACTCTACAACAAAGTGTGAGGCAAATTAGTAGGCAACTTGAGCACATGACTGCTCAATTTGCGGCCCTCCAAGGAGGCCAACGAGCTCAAGAGCCGAATGTTCATGGGGATGGGGATGATTATTCTAGTGAGTCAAGTATGGGAAGTAATCTAAGAAGGGGAGGTAAGAGACCTCCCATGGATGAGTTTATAGATATCAAAGTTGAGCCCCCGGAGTTCAATAGCAACTTGAATCCCGATGAGTACCTTGAGTGGGTTCAACCCATGGACCGAATCTTTAAAGCCAAGGGCTATGATGATAAAAAAAAGTTTTAAGATTGCTGGCCTTAAACTCACAAGGTATGCTTCCTTATGGTTTGAAAATGTCAAGAAGCAATGGGCTAATGATGGCAAGAGGTAAATTAGTAGGCAAATTAGTAGGCAATTTGAGCACATGACTGCATAATTCGGGGCGCTCCAAGGAGGCCAATGAGCTTAAGAGCCGAATGTTCATGGGGATGAGGATGATTATTGTAGTGAGTCAAGTATGGGAAGTAATCCAAGAAGGGGAGGTAAGAGACCTCCTATGGATGGGTTTAGAGATATCAAAGTTGAGCCCTCAGCGTTCAATGGCAACTTGAATCCCGATGAATACCTTGAGTGGGTTCAACCCATGGACCGAATCTTTAAAGCCAAGGGCTATGATGATAAAAAAGAGTTTTAAGATTGCTAGCCTTAAACTCACAAGGTATGCTTCCTTGTGGTTTGAAAATGTCAAGAAGCAACGGGCTAAAGATGGCAAGAGGAAGATTAACTCATGGGAGAAGCTTAAATCTCTTATGAACATGGGGTTTCTTCCCAAAAGTTACAAGCAAGACATCTACAATCGACTTTTCTCACTCAAGCAAAATAATATGAGTGTGGGTGAGTACATAAGAGAGTTTAAACAACTTCTCTTAAGGGGAAGCATCCATAAACCCAAAGAGCAAACCGTGGCTTGGTTTCTCAATGGGCTAAACCCCCTCACTCCTAGAAAGGTGGAACTTCGAACTCATTTCATCTTGGATGATGTCTTTAAGTTAGCTGTTAAGGTTGAAAAGTGAAGAAAGAAAAAGAAAGTCTTCACCAAGCCTTTTCCCAAGGAGCAAGCCAGTTCAAAGCCTCCATTCAAGCCCTTTTCTCACCCTAGACCCGATGGCACCTCATGGGTTGATAAGGATAGGCCATGGCTCTTTCTTCCCAAAAGGAATTGCCTAAGAAGGTTAAAGGAAAGAAGTGCTTCAACTGTTAAGGTTATGGTCATTTCCAATACGATTGTCCAAATCGAAGGGTCATGACCATACGAGAAGTGGAAGAAGTTGAAGCCTTGATGATGGAAGTGCAAGATAAAGCTAATGGGGCAGATTCAAACCCCATCGAAGATGAAACTCAACTTGATGCCGATGAAGGTGAGCTACTTGTCTTAAGGAGGGTTACATACCCATGACACTCCTTATGACCAGGCTCAAAGAGAAATGATCTTTCACTCACAGTATACCATTAAAGATAAAGTATGCAACTTGATCATTGATGGAGGGAGTTACACTAATGTAGCCTCCACTACACTCATTGAAAAGCTCGGCATTCCTACTATTTCACATCCCAAGCCATACTCCCTTAACTGGCTCAATGATGGTGGCGACATTAAGGTATCTAAAGAAGCACGTATCTCATTTTTAATTGGAAAGAAGTATAAGGATAATGTCCTTTGTGATGTAGTAACCATGAGTGCATGTCATATTTTTTTGGGTCGACCTTGACAATTTGATAGGCGTGTCATGCATGATGGTTTCAAGAACACTTACTCCTTGATCATTGATAAGGAGAGGATTGTCTTAAACCCACTACCTCCAAACCAAGTCCACAAAACTATACCCAGGGTGGGAAGTGAGAAAAAGAGAGACCTTCTCATATTGAGTGAAACATGGGTGGAGAGGGCTTTAAACAAAGGAAAGCAAGTCCTAGACTTGCTAATGCTTGAAAGCAACAAAAGTGAGGAAGTGACTCCCTTACACCCCAAAGTCAGCCCCTTTATCTCACAATACTAAGAAGTTTTCTCACAAGATCTACCCCCTCGTCTCCCTCCAATCCAAGGTATTGAGCACCAAATTGACCTCATTCCCGGCGCTCCTCTTCCTAACAAGGCAGCCTAGAGGTATAACCCATAAGAAAGCAATGAACTCCAACGCCAGGTAGAGGAATTGATGGCTAGAGGCTATGTACGTGAGAGTATGAGCCCTTGTTCGGTTCCAACCTTGTTAGTACCTAAGAAGGATGGTACCTTTCGCATGTATGTGGATAGTAGAGCAATAACAACAATATTACCATCAAGTATAGGCATCCTATACCAAGACTTGATGATATGCTTGATGAACTCCATGGCTCTTCTATCTTCTCCGAGATTGACTTGAGAAGTGGGTATCACCAAATCCGCATGAAACAGGGAGATGAGTGGAAGATGGCATTCAAGACAAAGGGTGGGCTTTATGAGGGGCTAGTGATGCTTTTCGGCCTCTCTAATACCCCTAGCACGTTTATGACACAAATGAATGAAGTCTCGAGGCCTTTCCTTATAAGGTTTGTGGTGGTCTATTTTGGTGATATTTTGGTTTTCTCCAAGAACCAAGAGGACCATCTACATCATTTGGAAGAAGTTTTCAAGGTTCTAAGAGCTCAAAGGCTCTTTGGTAAGTTGGAAAAATGTGAGTTCTTTTCACCCCAAGTCACCTTTTTTGGGGTATGTCATCTCTAAGGATGGAATCCCCATAGATTAAGCTAAGGTTGAAGCCATCAAGTCGTGGCCTACTCCTACTTCTATCACCGAAGTTAGGACCTTTCATGGTTTGGCATCTTTTTATAGGAGGATCATGAGAGGATTTAGCACCCTCACGGCCCCCATCACCGAGTGTGTGAAGAAGAGAACATTTGAGTGGACCAAGGCTGCCCATGGTGCCTTTGAGAAGCTCAAAACTAAGTTATGTGAGGCCCCAGTGTTAGCCTTCCCCAACTTTGACAGGCTCTTTGAAGTTGATTGTGATGTAAGTGGAGTAGGTATAGGGGCTATCCTCATGTAAGATCAACAGCCCATTGCTTACTTTAATGAGAAACTCAATGGCTCAAGGAAGAACTACTCCACATATGAGAAGGAGTTCTATGCTTTGGTAAGAGTGCTTGATCATTGGCCAAATTATTTAAGGCCAAAACAGTTTGTACTTCACTTCGATCATAAAGCCTTAAAGTATTTGAATGGCCAACATAAACTCAATCCAAGGCATGCTAAATAGGTTGAGTGCTTGCAAAGGTTCTCATTTGTGGAAAAACATAAGAAGGGGAGGACGAATATAGTGGTGGATGCACTCTCTAGACGACCCTCCTTGTTAGCTGTGATGGAAGCAAAGGTCATAGGCTTCTAATTCATCCGTGATCTCTACCAAGAGGATGAGGATTTCAAGCCTTACCTCAATGGTCAAGAAGACAGCAAGCATAGCCCCTATACTCACCAAGAAGGCTTCTTATTCAAGTGCAATAAGCTTTCTATTCCAAAAGGACTCATCCAAAAGCTTCTTGTCAAAGAAGTTCATGGAGAAGGTCTAGCCAGCCACTTTGGAATCAATAAGACCATTGATATGCTCAAGGAACACTTCTTTTGGCCTAAAAAGGGAGGTGATATTCATGAGATGATTTCTAAGTGTTCTATTTGTCAAAAGGCCAAGAGTCAATTCCACCAAGGATTATACACTCTTTTGCCTATCCCTAATAGTCCATGCGAAGACGTCAGCATGGATTTCATAGTTGCTCTTCCAAGGACTCAAAGGGGTAAGGATGCTATTATGGTGGCGGTGGACCATTTCTCAAAGATGGCTCACTTCATTCCTTATGAGAAAACCAATGATGCATCTCATATAGCCCACCTTAACTTCAAAGAAATTGTTAAGCTTCATGGTATTCCTAAGAGCATTGTGTCTGATCGGGACACAAAGTTTCTTAGTTACTTTTGGAGGTGTTTGTGGAGACTCCTTGATACTAAGCTCTTGTATAGTACCTCCCACCATCCTCAAACGGATGGGTAGATTGAAGTCACCAACAAAACTCTTACTACTTTGCTTAGAAGCTTGGTGAGTAAAAGCATTAAGGAGTGGAATCTCAAGCCTCCCCATGTTGAATTTGCATACAACCGCACTCCTAGCTTTGCTACGGCCCATTCTCCCTTTGAATCATGCTATGGGATTAACTCACTAACTCCACTGGAACTCATACCACTTCCACTTAAGTCTAGAGTGAGTTATGAGATTGAAGAGAAAGCAAGGGAGATGAAGAAGCTTCACTAACAGATTTGGGCAAAGATTGAGAAGATTAATGAGATGTATAAGGCAAGAGCTAGCAAGCATCGCTAAGCTATTACTTTCAAGCCCAGAGACTTAGTGTGGTTGCACTTGAGGAAGGAGAGATTCCCATCAAGGAGGAGGAATGAGCCTATGCCGAGAGGGGATGGTCCTTTCAAAATCTTTGAGAAGGTCAATGATAATGCCTACAAACTTGAATTGCCCAGAGACATGGATGTATCTCCCACCTTCAACGTGGGTGATCTCATACCTTACCTTGAGGATGAAGATGGTAAAGATAATTTGAGGGCAAATCACAATCAAGACATGGAGGGTGAAGTAAATTCTATGTCCAATTCAGTTCAACAAAACACTTAAGTCCTCTGAAGTACTCAAAAGCTCCATTCCAAGGGACTTGGTCCGTGCACTCGAAGTCCATCGCAAGCACTTAGGATGTGTTACCCTCCTCTTTTGGGAAAGTCAAAAGGCCTTGTAAGGGGCTTCCTCATAGAAATGAGGTTAAACCCATGGTAAGAATAAGAAAAGCCCAAAACAATAGCTTGCGCCTATGATCAATTTTTAGCCAGTTTTTAGCCCGGATTTATTCAACTTTTAAGACTTGATGCTGAGGCCATGATCGACTGCAAAGGCCACTTTCCTTAAGTTTAAGAAGTCTTATTTCCAATAAAGCATGTTGCAAGGCATTTGGACTTCACTTGGTGGGTTAAACCGCAAGATATTTCCAAACTATACAAACTGAGTAGATTCCAGCACAGTCCAAAATCGGAGGGAATTAAGTTACCCAACTTAACTCCAACTTCTGTGAACCTTTAAGGCATGAAAAGTGATATAAATATTTATCAAACCATCAGCCTTGAAGGACCAGAATGTCCCTCCTTGTGCTACTTTTATCCAACCAAAAGGACAAGAAAATTACTTGGTTGACGGGTTTGTACTAGTTGCATAAGAGCAACTTGTTAGCATTAGTTACTTGTCCTTCTTGCTGGATTTTGAGTTTGAATTAGTATATTCAGCTGAAATTTAAGCTTGACACCTCATTTTGATAAGCCATTAGTACTAATGAGGTGATAAAGTGACCAGATTAGCATGCAAGTACCAAGGGGAGTGGGTTGATTTGATAGCTTCTTTTCCCTAGTGTACTCTCTAGCACTTTACTGATGTTTTGGTGCTTGGAGGCCATATGAAGCCCTTTAAAGTAGCCTTGGGGCTTTTGTAATTCATTAGTTATGCTTGAATGAAAATAGAGCTTGAAAGCTTCTCTCTCTAAAATCTTAAGTTCTCTTTATCCTTACCTCTAAGGTGGTGAGTCTTGAGTGGAACCTTCATAGAATTGTTGGTGACCAAGCCTTTATGCAATTCTTGGTGGCTCCTTAGTCTTTGTTGGTGGCATAGCCTTTACACCAAGTCATATCTTGTGCTCAAGGAGAATTTGTAACTAAACTCAAGCTAACTTCATTCCGGCCCATCCCGTGTATGATCTAGGGGATGTGACTAGGAGGGTCATGTAGAGTACTTTCTTTGATTATGCTTTTGATTTTCCTATGGCATTTTATGAGTTGAAGCGGGAACTGACTTCCTTCGCTATGATCTTATTAGTGTTATCTTATTCGCACCATTTTGAGATGCATGCAACAGCGCACATCAAGCTCTTACAAGCTTTGACGGCATCCGAGTTGATGGCGCAAGTCCGAGCGATGATGAGGAGTGCTGATGCTCCTCAGGCCCCCATATCACCATCCTAGAGAGGCGTAGTTTGGGCACAATCAATTCCCGAGCTGGTATAATAGTTCTAGCTCTTCTCCCATTTTCTTCTTTTCTTTCTTTTTCTTTTTGTTTAGTCGTGGATATAAGGATTGTGTTTTTAATGGTGATCAACTGTAGGGTGGAATTTGGAATGTTGTTAAGGCATTGATGGCTATGATCACCATTTTTGTGTTTTTGTGTATATTTGCATTTTGTTATTGGTGGTGTTGATGAATTTGTTTTTGATGGTGTTGATTTTGTAGACATGTGTGGTCTTGTTGTCGATTGGGTGATGTTTTGTTTTGGGTGAGTGTGTTAGCTTGTATATATATGCTCGTTGAGTATCTTTGTATGTTTTATTTTGGTTTGTGTGCTTTGTGTGTGCTATTATGTCTTGTTTTTTTTTTTTTTTTGGTCCTTTGTGTGTTTGTGGTGGTAGTGACTCCTCAGTTCCCAATGAGGACATTGTGAGATTTAGGTATAGGGGTGGAAGTCATATACCCTTTTTTGCATATTTTTGTAAAAACTTTTCACTTTTTGCATAGTTTTCTTGGCTTTAAGGGACTTTTGTGCCTTTACGATTGGTTTTTAACCCTTGATAGCTTAGGTGCTAGCTTGTATATGGGTCAAATTTGCATGACGCAACACTTGCCTACAATGTGATCTTTGGTTTTTCACAATAACCTCATTTCACATGTGCAATTTTGTCCTTACCTTGTACACTTGGTCATTGCTTTTTGGTGTTAGTTGCTGAAATCTGGGTTTGGGGACATTCTACTTAGTTATTTGGCTTCCGACTTCATCATGAGAAAAAAAAGAAAAAAAGAAGAAAAATAAGATGTTTAAAAGTGAGCATAACTTCGGCTCCTCTATTTGGGCTTTCATATGTGCTTTGCATATCCAAATAAAACCCCTAAATAGAGAAGAAGTCAAAATATGTGCTAAGTCATTCCTCCGGGAGTTCAAGGCCAAATAAGCTAAGAACGATCCACCCAGGCGAAGGAGCATAAGGCGAAAAGCGGAAAAAAAGAGCAAAAATGCGACATAATAAAAAGGAGTCTTAAGCCAAGTAAAGATGACATTTTTCTGGTTTTAACATGGCACTAAGAGTCAATACACTTTGCACGGAGCACCAAGGTATGCAAGTCGTGTCATTGTGTTGTGTGGGGTGAAAAATGAGAAACGGGATGCATGTATGGCCTATGTGTGTCTTGATTGCATGTTTTGCTTGTACATGGCTATAGAGCTAGGTTGTTAGGGTGATAGAATCGATCTAGATGTGTACATATTTTTCCCTTTTCCTTGTACATAGGTTTTAGTTTTGGAAAAATCCAAAAAAATACTTCAAGGATTTTATGGGTATATCTTCGACAAAACCTCATGAGACCCCACTCTTCCACTTGGGTAACCAATGGGTTTAAAGGGCGTGTTGTATGCGCTAAATGCAACTATGATTCTTACAAAAGTGAATTAGGTTTCTAGGTTAGTTTTTCTTAGGTTTTGCTCGAGGATGACTAAAAGATAGGTGTGGGCATATTTGTTGGGCGCTAATTTATCGAATTTTACGTGCCTCTTTTACCTAATTTTTGGCTCATTTAATAACTTAATATTTAGGATTTTTACTTGTTTTATTTACTTTTATATGTAATAAATTCAATAAAGAAAGTACCGTGAAAAGAAGCGAAAGAGGGCAAAACGGGTAAGAAAACAAAGCATCGTACGATGGCCACCTGTCACCCGCACGATGGCCGTTACACAACTACATGGTGGCCAACAGGGGCTGGCGACGCCCAGGCCGTCTGGGCCGGCGACACCCCCGCTGGGATTAAGATAGCCATCGCCAAAGCCCACTTCGAGTGTTTCGCAGGCCAGTTTTGATTCCTTTTTAAGGCTTTTTCTTGGGACTCCGGTGATTTTTAAAGTAGTTTTAGATTAGATTTTAGCTAGTAAAAAACCTTAACAGGAGGATTAAATTAGAAGATGAGATTGAATTTTGGATTCAAGCTATGGATTTCATCTCCATTCAATCAATCATAAGTTTTCTCTTCTCTTTCTCTCTCTATTTCATATCTTATTCTTGTTTTGATTTTGTTATATTAATTCTTGTGTTTGCTTTGTGTAGTTTAAATGTTTAGTTCTTACTGTTAATGCATGTTTAGTTAGATTGATTATATTGGATTAGTTTCTTTCTCTCTCTTCCCTAGTTCATGTCTATGTGTTTGCTTGTTAGTTTAGTTGTAGTTAGGTTTACTTATGTTTTGTGTCAATCAATGGCTAGGATGTGTTGGCTTGGATTGTGATTATCCTTTGATGGCTAACTGGTCTTGGTTTTGGCCTAACCATACCCAATTCTTGCTTTGAACTTAGAGCTTTCCCTTACACCCGCCAAGTGTTCTATGAAATGCTTTAGAGAGCTTTCATCTTTATTTTTGGGTGATTTACTTATGCCAAGAGGTGAGGTCAATTAGCTAGTGTCGAAGAGGGGATAGCTGGGTTGAAGACATGAAAATAGTCCCGATCTTAGCTAGCACCGAGGGTTGCTAATTTTGCGGTCTAATGGGGCTAACGCCATGAAAATAGGAGGTTAGATCAACTAGGCCAGCTCAAAAGCCTTGAGAGATGGCTTGGGTGATCTTCGAAGGTGTAACCAACCATCTCTTGTTTTTTGTAGAAATTGGGTAGGTTAGGACTCACCTTGATTACTTGGTTCATCAATTGGCCCGATTACAATTATAAGTCTCTTTTTGTATGTTTGTTAGTTTATTTTAGAGTGTTTTTCTTTTGTTTTCATTTAGCTTAGCTTGAACTACTTGAGCTAATCCCGGTACTTGAAACCCAACTTCTTGTGGACGACACCTCGAGTACTTGACTGTAAAATCGTGCACTTGGGGTTGTAAATATTAAAACTCGAATTCTTCCTATCAAGTTTTTGGTGCCATTGCTGGGGAGTTAGCACTTTTCAATATCGGGGTTTACTAAAGCATTTGAGGCTAGGCCTTTACAAAATCCAAAAAAATTTAAAAATCAAAAATTTTAAAAAAAATCAACATGGCTATTTTTCATTGACCTCAATTTGAGCACGAACCTATTCGGAAAAACTTGTTTAGATTGAATGACTACTATGCTCAATATATGCATTTAACGTATGAAAAATGAGAAATATACAATGTTGTGCTTGAGGGAATAACACAAGATACCCGAGCGACCCTTGAGTCTATGTGTTATGTTGGTTTACACTATTGAACTATTGATGACATATGGGATTTGTTTGAGTCCCTAGCTTGGCATCAATGGCAATATGATAATGCTAGGGATCCATATCATCACTACTCTTCTTACCCTGATGTGTTGTGCTCTTATTGCCAATCTTTTGGCCATGATGTGCATTCATGTCCCTATTATGATATCTCCGATGAGTGTTATGCTTGACTTAGTGCAGTGATAGAGACAATGCATGAGCGACATATGCACTTTCTTAGTCAGATGAGGGAGTGTGGCCTATTACATGAGACCGACCCTAATCCAGCCTCCCCTACACTAAAGGTTAGTCTTCATGATGATTACGAGTTTTCCTTTCCCTTAGAGTCAAGTTTTGTTGATGATATACCTTTGACCGACCTAGTGGAAGTGTTCAGCCCTCCCTTGACTTCTTCGTCACTTGTTGCTCCATCCTTTTCTAGCACACCCATAGGCACTACCATCAGTGCTTCGACCCTATACGCTTCTCCCCTCCCTTTAGTTCAGTGCATAGGGTTAGAGATAGGTGAGCCGTTTAGGGTGATGTTAGTTTTTTAGAGGATGATTTGCCAACTTGGTTTAAAGAACCTACCTTGGTTGAGTCACATCGTGAGGAGGCTCCTTTCGAGGAGTTGTGTGATGATAATTTGCTGGCTAGTGCCGCTCCTAGTATTGACCATATCAACCCAATTTGCGCAGAGCCACTTCACTTGACCTCCATTTCATCCCCCTTACTTCCCACCACTCCCCCTTACTTGTTTGCATTCTATGAGTCCCTAGGTGCCATTGGCAGGTATAATCCCTTCTTTGACCCTTATTGTGCATACCTAGAGCACGTACCTAGGAGGATCACGTGGAGTACTTTCTTTGATTATACTTTTGATTTTCCTACAGCATTTAATGAGTTTAAGAGGGCACTCACTTTCTTTGCTATGATCTTATTAGTATTCTCTTTTAAGAGGGCACTCACTTTCTTCGCTATGATCTTATTAGTATTCTCTTACTCGTACCATTCTGAGATGCATGCAGTAGTGTACTACGAGCTCTTATGAACTTTGACGGCATCTGAGTTGACATTGCGAGTCCTGAGAAATGATGAGGAGTGGCTGATGCTCCTCAGGCCTCCACAGCACCATCTTAAAGAGACGTAGTTCAGGTATAATCAGTACCTGACTTGGTATAATCATCATAACCCTTCTCCATTCTTCTTCTTTTCTTTCTTTTTCTTTTTGTTTAGTTGTGGATATTAGAATTGTGTTTTTAATGGTGTTCAACTTTGAGGTGGAATTTGGGATGTTGTTGAGCCATTGATGGCTGTGATCACCTTTTTTTTTTTTTGTTTTTATGGGTATTTTTGTTTTGTTATTGGTGGTGTTAATGAATTTGTGTAAATTCATTATTGATGGTGTTGATTTTGTATACATGTGCGGTCTTGTTGTTGATTGGAGGAGGTTTTGTTTTGGGTGAGTGTGTTGGCTTATATACATATGTTCATTGAGTATTTCTGTGTGTTTTATTTTGTTTTGTGTGTTTTGTGTGTGTTATTGTGTATTGTTTTGTTTTTGTCCTCTGTGTGTTTGTGGTGGTAGTGACTCCTCAGCTCCCAGTGAGGACAAAGTGAGATTTAGGTGTGGGCGTGGGAAGTCATATACACTTTTGTGCATATTTTTGTAAAAACTTTTCACTTTTTATATAATTTTCTTGGCTTTAGGGGACTTTTGTACCTTTGTGATTAATTTTTGACCTTTTATAGCTTAGTTTCTAGCTTGTATATAGGTCACATATGTATGATGCAACACTTGCCTACAATGTGATCTTCAATTTTTCATGATAACCTCAGTTCACATGTGTAGTTTTGTGCTTACCTTGTACACTTGACCATTGCCTTTTGGTGTTGGTTGCTGAAATTTGGGTTGGGGGACATTCTACTCAGTTATTTGACTTTCGACTTCGTTATGAGAAAAAAAGAAAAGAAATGAGAAAAACAAGATGTTTAAAAGTGAGCTTAACTCCGGTACCTCTCTTTGGGCTTTAACAAGTGCTTTACACTTCCAAATAAAACCCCTAAATAGGGAAGAAGTCCAAATATGAACTAAGTTCTTCCTTTGGTAGTTCTAGGCCTAGTAAGACAAGAACTACCAACCGATGTGAAGAAGCATAAGGAGAGAAGTGAAAAAAAAAAGAGCAAAAATGTGAAATAATAAAAAGGAGTCTTAAGCTAAGTACTGGTGACCTTTTGCCTAATTTTAGCCTAGCGCTAAGAGTCAATACACTTTACATGGAGCACCAAGGTGTACAAGTCATGTCATTGTGTTGTGTGGGGTGAAAAATGAGAACCCAGATGCATGTATAGCCTATGTGTGTCTTGATTGCATGTTTTGTTGCTATATAGCTAGAGAGCTAGCTTGCTAAGGTGGTATAATCGATCTAGATGTGTACATATCTTCCCCTTTGTCTTGTACATATGTTTTGCTTTATGAAAATCCAAAAATAATACTTCAAGGATTTTGTGGGTATATCTTCGGCAAACCCTCATGAGATCTCACTCATCCACTTGGGTAGCCAAGGGGTTTAAAGGACTTGTTGCATGTGCTAAATGCAACCGTCACTCCTCCGAAAGTGAGTTAGGTTTTTAGATTAGTTTTTCTTAGGTTTCGCTTGAGAACAAGCAAAAGAAAAGTGTGGGGATATTTATTGGGCGCTAATTTATCGTATTTTATGTGCCTTTTTCACTTATTTTTAGCTCGTTTAATAACTTAATCTTTAGGATTTTTACTTGTTTTATTTACTTTTGTAGGCAATAAGTTCAATCAAGAAAGTACTGCGAAAAGAAGAAAAAGAGGGTAAAAAAAGGGCAGAAAACAAAGCATCGCACGCGCAGCCACCTGTCGCCTGCACGACGGCCGTTGCACAACTGTAGAGTGGCTAACATGGGCTAGCAACACCCAGGCCGTCGGGGCTCACGACACCCCTAGTCAGGATTAAGACAGCTGTCGCCAAAGCCAGTTCGTGTGTTTCGTAGCCTAGTTTTGATTCCTTTTTAAGGCTTTCTCTTGGGACTTTTTAGGGGGTTCTCTCTGGTGATTTTTCGAGTAGTTTTAGGTTAGGTTTTAGCCAATAAAAAACCTTAATAGGAGGATTAGATAAGGGGATGAGATTGGATTGTGGATTCAAGCTATGGATTTCATCTTCATTCATTCAATCCTAAGTTTTCTCGTCTCTTTCTCTCTCTATTTCATATCTTGTTCTTGTTTTGGTTTTGTTAGATCAATTCTTGTGTTTGATTTGTTTAGTTTAGATGTTTACTTTTTATTGTTAATCCACGTTTAGGTAGATTGATTAGATTATATTTGTTTCTTTCTCTCTCTTTCCTAGTTCATGTTTATGTGTTTGCTTGTTAGTTTAGTTGTAGTTCAGTCTACGTATGTTTTATGCTAATCAATAGATAGGTTGTGTTGGCTTATATTGTGCTTATCCCTTTGATGCCTAATTAGTCTTGGTTTAGGCCTAATCACACCCAATTCTTGCTTTGAACTTATGTGATATTTGGTTGGATGTAATGCAATGATAATGTGATGCAATCAATTTTGTAATGTAATTATCATTACTTAGTTTATGGTAATTATAATTGCAGGATAGCTCTTTTATTAAAATACCCTCATACAACCAAACAAGGTAATGAAAATAGAATTATAAACTTATTTGCATTACAATGTTAATTACATCTAACCCAACATTACATTAGAGTTTTCCCTCACACTTGCCAAGTGTTCGATGAAATGCTTGAGAGAGCTTTTATCTATATTTTTGGTTGATTGACTTATGTCGAGAGAAAAGGTTAATTAGCTAGTGTGAGAGAGGGGATAGCCGGGTTTGGGACATGAAATAGTCCCGATCTTAATTAGGTCCGAGGGTTGCTAATTTTGTGGTCTAATTGGACTAACCCCATGAAGATAGGTGGTTAGATTAATTAGACTAGCTCATAACCCTTGAAAGAGGGCTTGGGTGATCTTCGAAGGTGCAACTGACCATCTCTTGCTTTTGGTAGAAGTTGGGTAGGTAAGGACTTACCTCGATTACTTGGTTCGTCAATCGGCCCGATTACAATTACAGGCCTCTTTTTGTATGTTTATTACTTTTGGTTTAGGGTGTTTTTCTTTCATTTTCATTTAGCTTAACTTGAATCATTCGAGCTAATCCCGATACTTGAAACCCAACTCCTTGTGGATAACACCTTAAGTACTCGACGATAAAACATTCCACTTGGGGTTATAAATATTAAAACTCGAATTCTTCCTATGAAATTTAAAAAGAAAGGATTGAATGCTTAGCCCAGAGGTTGAAAGAAGTATTTATCTCCACCCTGATAATGCAAGCTTTGGATTGGGAGTTACTCTTTAAAGTGATATATGAAGCAGGTGATATGTTTTAGGGGCTATTTCATGGAAAAGGAAAGACAACAACTGCCATGCCGCATGCTATGCAAGCCTAACTTTGGATAAGGCCTAAGTGAATTATTCCACCATGAATAAAAAGTTCTTACCAGTTATGTTTGCATTGGAAAAATTATGTTGTTACGTTATTAACTCCAACATGATTGTTTTCATCGATTATGTTGCTTTGAAGCACCTTATTAGGAAGTGTAAGTCCAAAAGCCCTACCTCAATACTTGGGTCCCCTTCCTCCAAGAATTTTATTTGGAGATCCGTAACAACGCTGAGTTAGAAAATACGGTGACTAACCATCTCTCCCAATTAGGGCTTAAGGCCACCCCTATTGTATAACTCCTTATTGATGACCATTTACCAACTAATCAACTACTAGCTATCACTCACCAAACCACTCCATGCGTAATAGCCCAACCCTAAATCATGTTTATTTATGTAATTGAGCCATGTTATTAGTTTTATCATATTTATTCATTGCATTTAATCATTCTCATTCGGAAAATTCGTTTTGGGCCAAACTTTACAATTCAAGTTTCAATTATCATAAGATTTGGGTGAATCAGTAGTAGGCCCTGGAAATTATGATTAATAGATAAATTATTTTTCATAACATCATAAAAATTTAATTTTGAGCTACCTAAAAATTTTATTACCATGGAATGCTACTTTTTCGAGCCCAACTCATTTGAGCCCAAGTGGTGGCCCAAAAGTTGGTACAATTAAACTTTGCTGATCATCATTATTTATCCAAAATTATACTTAGTAAAATTTACTTTATGGACGGATAAATATGATCCAAAATTATCAAGATAAGTCCCCCCAAAAAAAAAAAAAATATAGCCAAAACCAACTCCATCTTTTCTTTCTCTTCTTTCCTCCTGCACGGCTGCCCTGTTCTGCTACCCGTGCTTCTACCTACTACTGTTGTTGCTTTTGGATGCTACTGCAGCTACCAGCTGGCTGCCGCTTGCCACCTCCTCCAACCCCAACACCACCGGCCACCATCCCCAACTCCCACAACCACCAAACACAACCTCCATCTCTCTCTTTTAAGCTCCCATGTGAGGTAAACCCTAACACTTTTCTTGTTTAATATAGGTTTTTATGAATGATTTGATCATGGATTATGTTATCTTGATAAAATAAGTGTTACTTTGGTGTTTTATTGTGTGTTGATGACTTTGGAAGCATGGAAGATTTAGAACGTACATGATCATGCAATCTTGATGTTGAAAACGATGAACGATGAGATTTTTTATTTAATGGTGTGATCTTTAGTATGAAAAATGAATTTAAGGTTGTGGATGACTATATTTAATCCATTTATGGTGGTTTGGATGTGAATTTCTGTTGAGCATAACTTAGGATTTTATAACCATGCATGATTTAATTTGATTTTTGAATGAAGTATGTTATTTGGCGTGAATTAGATAGAATTTCGAGGAAGGATATGCTATTGACTTGAAAAATGCCACTGTGTGAGTTTTCCAAAATTATTGGATTATAAAAAATTCCATACGCTACCAAAAGAGGTTGTTTGGTTTAAAAATTCAAGTAAGTGAGTTTATAGGAGCATTTTGAGAGTTTATGTGAAGAAAAGTATTGGAAAATATATAAAGTTCATCATGTTGTAATTTTTTAGTGTACTAAATAAAATAAGGTAACTATAAGGAGGAAACAAAGGTCAATGGGCCACAAAGGGGTATCAAGCTTAATTATGAGAGAAAAGAAGAAAAGTAAAAATTTTGGGAGCTTAATTGGAAGTTTCTAGGTAATTATGGATGTTGCAAGGAAGATACAACGTTTAGCGAGTTCAATAACTTTGATTGTGCTTAGAAACTTAGTTGGGTTGCAAAATTTAACTAAATGGATATGTGAATGAAATTGGAGAAGTGGAGAGAGTAATGACTCAAGAACAGTGTTTGTTGGACCAAGCTAGAGTAATGTAAGCTATCCCAAACCTATCCACACCCCTCTTGTGCTTAAACCCTTATTATCTATCTCAAAAATATCAAAAGTCCATTTTCTACTTATAACCACCAAAGCCTTTCCATTATAACCACAATTATTTTATTTTGGTCTATTTTACTCTAAATTATTTTACCTCAAGTCAAATTATCTTAATTTATTTAGCTTTCAAATAATCTTAGGGTAACTTATCTTCTGTTGAATGGTTTGAGCTATGGATGCCTTTTAATTAATAGATTTCTACTAAAGTTACAAATTATGTAAGTGAGTGTTGCTTACTAACTATGTGTACCTATAATTATATTTCTAAAGCAGAATTGGGGCCTAGTCTATTGTTTTTCCTCTCATTATACATAAATATTGTCAAGCGAGATTGCATTTTAAGAGCAACAGGTACGTCCATTGTCGATATGTTTAGAAATCTGAATGTATTTATCAAATTATAATGTCTCGATAAGTATATCAATGAATCAGTTTATCCAATGATTTATCACCTAATTAGTGACTCCGTCAATTATCATTTATAGGGCATTCGCTCTCCAATTACCGGCGCAACCTCAGGCTAGGTCTCCCAATTGACTTGGCAGGTGTACACCTATCTATAGATCATAACAATTAGCAGGGGTTCACTACCAGATAATAACTAGCAATGCAATTTTTCATTCATCTCATTTACTGTGTTAAACTAAAATGAATTGCAAAATGGGTCCAACAAATTTTTCAGTGATCATTTAACAATACAGGAATGCATGTATTGAGATTCGGCTCACATTTCGAAATGCTTGTCATGTTTGTTTTAGGAAAGTGCTCAGTGAATTGCCGTCATGCTGGCAAACCAGCTGAAGAGAATAAGTGAGCAAGGGAATCTGGATGCATCAGCAGTAATGTTAGTTCATGAATATTTTTGGAACTGTATTTTAAGATATTCAATTATTAGAGTTGTAAACTTTATAGAGAATTGCTCAATTCTAGTGTGTAAACCTTATGATAGTTAGCAACTATTTGTATAGGTTTTGGTAATGTTTGAATATGTGTGGTTCTGATCTATGCTTAACCATGTTATATCTAGTGTACATACTTAAAGCCTTATCCTTCTAGATGGCAGAAATGCCCTAACCATCGGGTTTATCAGTTCTAATTAAGGAAATAATTAAATATTATACAATTAGTAAGACATGCACCCTGGGGCGTTACACCATAGTATGCTGATTTGATGAACCTTTTCGTGTGACGAGTGTTGCCCCAAAGATTGTCTTATCAATATCGGAAAAATTCTTAGTTGACACCAAGTACTATGTGTGGAAAGACATCCTTCTCTATAAGCCATGTGGAGTTACAATTATAGGAAATTCTTATTAGAAGTTGAGGTTTAGAGTGTCCTTCACCATTGTTACTCTACTATTGGTGGAAACTTTGGCTCTATTAAGAGCAACTCTAAAATTGCTCAAGCTAGCTTCTAACCGGCCTACCCTAGTTAAAGATGCTAGAAGATTCATGATGACTTGTGACCAATGCTAAAGAGAGGGGAACATTCTAAGGAGGCATATAACGCTTGAAAGTGATATCTTAGAGGCTGAGCTTTTCGATGTTTGGGGATTGACTTCATGATCCTTTCCCTCCCTCTCACAACAACCTGTGCATTCACGTGGTAATAGGTTATGTACCTAAATGGATGGAAGCTATCACTACCCCCCATTAATGATTCTAAAGTTGTCACCAAGTTCCTCAAGAAGAAAATCTTCACAAATTTTAGCACTCTTAGAGCTCTCCTAAGCTACAATGGAACTTGCATTTGCAATAAGCCTTTTAAGTGTCTCTTAAAGAAGTATGAGGTCTTTCACAATGTTGGCACTCCTTGCCATCTCCAAACAAGTGGCCAAGTAGAGTTACCTAATTGGGAGTTAAAGAGCATTTCAGAGAAGAAAATTAATAGGTCCCAAAAGGATTGGCCTTTGACGCTTAATAATCTCTCTTTGTATACATCAAATTGTTTATAGGACTCCTTTAAGCGCTACTTCATATAGGTTAGTATTCAAGAAGTACTTCCATTTACCAATTAAGTTGGGGCACAAGAGATATTGGGTCATCACATTTTGAAATTTGATCTCAAGGCGGCTAGAGAGAAATAGTTGTTGTAATCATATGAGCTAGCTGAATTATAGTAAGAGGCCAAAAAGAATTTGAGAATCTACAAGGAGAGATCTAAGCATTGATATGACAGATACATCATGAAAAGGGGACTTATAGAAGATAACTTAGTTCTTTTGTTCAATTTGAAGTTAACATTATTCCTGAGGAAGTTGAGATCTTGATGATCTGGGCTATTTCAAGTCATCAAGGTAAATCCTCATGGAGTGATGGATGTGTGGAGTGAGTCCACTACCTTCTTCAAGGTTAATGGATAATTGCTTAATAGTTGTTTTGCATGGCAACCCATTGTAGAGGCTCTTATCTATACCCTCTCTAGCCTTATTCAAGCTTAAGAAGGAAATTATTAACTCCTAACCCTAAAAGAGGGCTTCTTATGAGGCAACCTATGGTCATTTCTATCGTTTTTATTTTCCACTTTGGATTTTGATGCAGATATTCTCTTTGTTGGTAATTACTTACATGGGAAAAAATAAAAAATAAAAAAGCAAGCCTTCATAAGAAGTTGAGAGTTGAGAGGTTTGAGATAGTGCCCACTACAGACCCTCTATGCTTGTCACCACAATCTATGGTTGGGCAGTCTCAAAATTTTCAAGAAGTGACACATTGTGGTCCCAACGTTTCAGAGCACAGACCATTGCAACCTTTAAAACCCAAAAAAGAAAAAGCGAACAATGACCATAATGGTCAGACCAGTCTCATCACAAACCGTGGTCATCTACTTCTTTTCAGATCAAGGGTTTTTCAATGCTGATTGACCCTATCTCCCTAGTTCCCCTTCTTTTTGCCCGACTACTCCCTACTCCTCCCCTTCATACTCCCTTACAAACCTCTATGCTTAATTATTCTTTATGGGTCAGACCATGGCTCACAACACCTTCCATGCTCAACTCTTTGCCTATCCCACTGCATCCTTCATTTTTCCTCTTTATTTTATCTGTAATAGCTCGACCCTAAATCATATTTATTTATTTAATTAAGCTATGTTATTCATTTTTCATATTTATTTATCTCATCTAATTATCCCGGTTGGGATAATTCATTTTGGGCCTTACTTTACAATTCGAGTTTCATTTACCGTAAAAATTTCAGAAAACAATTGATACTAGGCTTTGATAATTATGGTTTAAAATATTAAATTATTTTTTATGACATTACAAAAATTTAATTTCGAGCTTTGAAAAAAAAAATTTAATTAATCGCTTACAGTTTTGCTTTCTTTTTGAACCTGAGCTCATTCAAGGCTAATTTCGGCCCAAAGTTGAAGCCCGACAAGCTATATCACTAACCTAGCTAATTAACCATGGTTTAAGCTTAACCATGGTTACTTTCGAGGAATAAATTTCAGTCAAGTGCTTTGGGCCATTTGCAACCAAGTAAACAACACACAAGACTTTCTTTCTTTCTTCCTCTCCTCCTCCACCCTAAGGCTGCCACTGCTGCTATTTTCTAACCACTTCTAGCCACCTTTTGGCCACCAAGGCAGCCACCTTCTGCCACCCCCATATGCTGCCAACCACCACCATCCCCAACTCCTACCACCATCAAACACCACCTCAATCTTCATATATTCAAGCACAAAGTGAGTAACATCCTCACCTATCTTATTCTTTTGATTGGGTTTTGGACTTTGATTCTTGTTTTTGGTTATTGATCATGTTGTTTATATGGAAACAAGTATTATTTTGATGTTTTGGTCGTTGATTATGTTTGAAAGCAAGTGATGTTTGAAGTTGTTCATGATCATGCAAGTTTAGGTGGTGGTGATGGATTTTGATTGTTTTAAATGAAATTTTGTGATCTTTGGTAATGATAATAAGTATAAAGATGTTTATGGTGATTTATATAAATTAAAGGGTGATTTTAATGGGTTGTTACGTGAAGAAAAGATTGAAAAATGTGATTATTGAGCAGTAAACAGACCTGAAACAGGGGTCACTTCGGGAGAAAACTGGTATTAATTGACACATCAAATATTCATGAATTTTGGTGTAGTGATAGTTTGATGAGTTAGCTTTTAATAGACTGTGGAATTACTCAATGTTGACTTGTGTGGCCAAAGTTATGACCAATTTACTGAAAACTGTGCAGAATACATCGAAACTGGGAGCATTTGTGAACATGGGACTTTACGGAAAAACTGGTATTGATTAGGTCATTGCAAAATTGTGATTTTTGGTGTGTAGATAGATCAATACGTTATCTTTCAAATTCCTTTTGAATCACCTTAATCCAGGTTCTGTGGAAAAGGTTATGGTCCTTTTGCTACAACTGTGCAGAGTGGACTGAAGTTGTACACGGTTGTGTTCTAGCCCAATTTTAGGGACCTTACTATGTGAATCATACATTGTATCCCAAATAAAAGTTTTAGTGGACATTATGAGCTTTTCATATTGTGGTTTTACATCTTATTTGGAGGTCGGGAGTTAAAGATATGGATTTTCTAATGCAGACTATCAAACGGTACATGAGTGAATACAGAAATTGTGACATTTGAAAATATTTTCAGAAGTTTTTATATAATTATGGGTATTGCAAGGAAATTACCAAGTGTAATAAGTTCAACAAGTTTGATTATGTATAGAAGCATACTTGGATTGGAAAACTGAGTTAAATGAGCATGAAAATGAAATTTGAAAAGTGGGCAGAGTAATGACTCAAATCAGTGTCAATTGGACTCAGTTGGGGTTATTTGAGCTTTTATGAAGCTCACAACACCTCTCCTGATATTAAACCTTCTATTATCCATTTTAGAAGCATTACACTTTCCATTATCCATTTCGAAAATATTAGAAACCCATATTTCATTTATATCAATTTAAATCTTTTCATTATCACCTCAATCATTTCCATTTGGTCTATTTTGCTTCAATTTATTGCATTTCAAGTTCAATAACCCTAACTAATTCAGTTCATTTTGGTTTAACTTGTCTTATATGACATTATTGGAATTTCTAAAATCTTTTTAAATAAATCAATTTCCATTAAAGTTACAAATTATGTCAGTGAACATGGTTTACTAACTACATTTACCTATAATTATATTTCTTTAGCAGAATCGGGGCCTAGTCTATCATTTTCCTTTGTACCTATGTATTATCAAGTGAAATATCATTTTAAAGACTTCAGGTTTGTCCATTGCCTGTGTCTTTAGAAATCAGAGTGTATTTATCAACGTTATCATGTTTTAGTAAGTACATCAATGAATCAGTTTACAAGGTGATTTATCAGTTAATTAGTGACCCCGCCAGTTATCATCTGTAGGGCATTCGCGCTTCAGTTACCCATGCGGCTTCAGGCTAGGTCCCCAATTGGCTTGGCAGGTATGCATCTATTCATAGATCATAATAATATCAAGGGGTTCAGTATCAGATAATAATTAGCAATGCAGTTTTATATTCATCTCATTCCCTGTTTTGACCTTAAATGAATTGCAAAGCGAGCCCAATTAGTATTTCAATGATTATTTAACAATTCAGGAATACATGTACTGAGCTTCAGCTCACAATTTGAAATATTTTTCATATTTTGTTTTAGGCAAATGCTTAGAGAATCGTCTTCATGCTAGTAAACCAGCGGAAGAGAATAAGTTGAGCAAGGAAATCTGAATGGATCAACACTGATACAGTGTATGCATATTTTTAGAGTTGTATAATGAAATCTTCAATGGATGGAGATGCAGATTATATGGTGAATTGTTTTTACTATAGTGTAAAAACCTTATGTTGGTTAACAGTTGATTATATATGGATTGATCAGGTGTGTATGTGTATGATTGAAGCTATGCTTAACTGTGTTATTCCAGGACACATACTTCAAGTCTTGTCCTTTAGAACGGCGGTAACGCCCCTATCATTGGATTTGCTAGATTACAATTGAGTGATTTATTAAGGAGAATATAAACAGTGAAACATATTTAATTTGGGGGCGTAATATTATCAATTTCCCGATCCTCCTACTTCTCCCCTCTCTTGTGATTTATCTTGTCTCTTTCCTCCCCTTACCCTTGCATGATCTTTAATTGTGGACTATAGTTTGTCCAAATATAAGGGGAATTAATAGAATCGATTTGTGGAAGTCTGGAGCAAGTTAGTGTATATGTTTTATATGGTTACATTGTATGTGGGTTTCCATTTTAAATTAGACCATAGTTAGGGATAGAGCATTTGGTTTTTCTTTCAAAGCATTTAGGTTTTCATTTAGGGTTTCAATTTATTAGGATGGCATTGAGCTTTGCATTTAGGAGCATTAGGAGCATTTTAGACTAGATTTTGTATTTTTAGGATATATCCACGTAGAGTTGCATTGAAAGAAAAATCGAAAAAATTTAAAAAGAAAAAACAAAAAAGAGCCCTCCGATGATGATATTTCCCAGCTAGGTAGTCTTCTTTTGCATGATCTTATCTCTTTGTGTGGCCCAGTTGGGGATAAAACTTTGGAAATTGGTTTTTGAAAACATGCTTCATGCTTTTGATTATAATTTTGAATGAGAATTATTTTCCCAATGAATCCTTGCATAAGTCATGAGGATCTTTTTGGGTGCTAATTGTGACTATGCCAAAGATGACGTGAGGCATTGAGCTTTCAAAGACTAACCCATCAATTGTAGTCTTTTCACAATTTTATAAGTGATTCTTGCTATACTTCATTCCTCTAGAACTTGCTTTGACTCTTATCCAACACGATACTTCATATATGCATTGGACAATGTGATAGAGGCATTTCTGTCATTAATTTTAGACACATTAACCAAGCCAACCTTATTTTGAATGTTATGCCCGTTGCTAGCTTTGTTAAGCCTTCACCACTTTACTTTATCGTGAGCCCTCATATTTAACCACTGGACAAACACATTTCCTTATACCTAATGCAAGACTAGTGAGTTTCACTACATTGTTTGCTGATTGGGCATTTGTTTATACATGTCGAATCTTTTGGTAGCAATGTTTGGTTTGTCTGATGTGACAAGGGGTTTGTGTTACATTGTATATATGCGAATCCCCTCTTGATTTGATGGATTGGGTATTATGTGAATAATTATGGGAGTTGAGTTTGAACTTAACTAGTACTCTTGTTTATTGCCATTGCTATTGTCTCCTTCAAAAAATTCCAAAGAACACAAAGGAAAACATCAAAAGTTTTAAGAAAAAAGACAAAAGTGAATAAAAGAGTTTGACATAGTTGCATTCAACAAACTTGTTTTTGTTTCTATTAACTCAATTGTCAAGTTTCTTTGTGGGGTGATATGTTTTTATTGAGTGGATAAAGTGATTGATTGGATGTGTACTTTGATTAATGTGGGAGTGTTTTGGCTTTTGGCTCTACATTTTCCCAAAGCATTTATCCCTCTCTCACCCATACCTTGAGCCCCTTTACAACCTAGGCAAAGTTCTCTTAATTGTCTTAGCTATATTGCATTCTTATGATGCAAATTTAAGTCTTAGCAAGAATATGGTAGAATTAAGTACATTAAATGATTATTAAGGGAACCTTGTATACCTATATACACATAATTGGAGTATTCTGCATGTTTAAATTGGGGTTCTACTAGTCCTTGTAGCTTTATCTATTCCATTTGTCAATATTAATCATTTGCGATGACTTGGGTAATTGGTCACGTTTAATGTTACGACGTTCAAAGAATCACTACCTTGGGGCTCCGATCTTGCTCTCTAAGATAGGGGATTGCCCTTTTGTGTTTGTTATGTGAAAGTTAGGGCTCTACAATACCGAGTAGAGTCGTCATCATATTTCAGGAAAATATGAAAGCTATCAGAAAAAAATCTCCATTATCTAAAATGGGAATTGACTTGACTCTAAGGCCACCACCCAAGAGTTGGTTTGAGAGGGAATACACGGCAGGCTGTAGGGACATTAATCTAGATATTGAGACTACTCATTCAATAATGGCCTCAATTAGGATTATAAACGAGGATATTGATATCTAAATAATTCCATATATGCAATTATTAGTATTGTTTAGTGATTAAACATCAAAGATATGGACTTTCTAAGTGATCTTTTGGATTGAGTTGATACTATAGCTAGTTATAAGAAAATAAAATGAACTAAAATGAAGTAAATATTGTGAAGATTTTGATTAACCACATAATGTCACAAACCAATGTATGCAAAAAGAAACCATTCAAGTCGGATCAAGAACATGATAGTCAAAATTAATAATAATAAATAAAAAGTAAATTAAAGGTGACAAATATATTGTTTTTGTTTAGTCCTAATGACTCATCTTAGTTCAGTTTGGCAATGCTAGTATTCTAGCCTCTTTTACACTCTAAATCAAGTGGTTGGGTGGTTGGAAGCTAGCTTTAAAAAAGTCTATAGAAAGGGCATGAAAGGATTTTTTGTATTTTTGAGAAAGTATTTTAGAAGATTTTTTGCTAGGAATGCTATGGAAAGAGAGATAATCATTAGAGGAATTAAGAGTCATCCTCTTAGCAAAGAAAATTACCTAGAGGAAGAGTCATCTCTGTATAGAGAGAGAGAAATAGAGAGAGAAGAATGCTAAAGGAAGGACAGTCTCTTTAGTGATGGAGAAGAAAAGAGATGTGGTGAATGAATATGTGAATGTGTCTCTAGAGTGATTCCCCCATGTTATATAGTGGTAGGAGGAGGAGGAACTCCTCTTAGGGTTTTAGAAAAAGGGTAAGGTGATTGGTAAATTCGATTGAAGATGTTAATACAAAAAGCATACAGAAACTACCAACTTGGCAGCGCATACCAAAGTGATGCTGAGACCTATGGCCTACCATTGAGTCTCAGCAGCCTGCCACTAGCACCCAGCCGCCTGTAACTGAGTCTGATGGTAATTTTCTTGATTCTTTTTGTTTTAGCTATAATTTTCTTCTCCGCTCTTCATCTTGATTGATTCTTTTTTTGTTAGAAGGTTTATTAAGTATAATTTCTAATGAATAAGTATGAGGCTACTATATAGTTATGAAGAGAGTTATGGGCACAAGAATGAGAGGGTATTGATTTTTCTCAATATCCAACACATATCTTCTCCTTTTGCATATCGAATTTGAGCTTGTAATATAGCTTTAGAAAGGACTTTTAATGAGGGATGTGGTGATATTATTACCTTTTGACTCCCAAATGAGGTAATTAATGGGGTATAAGTGGTTGTCAGGTTTCGAATCTTCACAAAATCGGCTGGTTTGGCCTTTAGTTGACTTTTTTATGAAAAATTTTTGAAATTTTTCATTTTTTTGCAAAGTCTTTATTTTGAAAACATTTTTATAGGACTAAGAGCTTTTGGAAGGCCAAAATTAAATATATGTGCCTGCAATAAGTTGAGCAAGTGCCGTCATCTGTTTATCAATGCATATAACATGCAAAATATGTTCAGACTATGTGTCCACCATAGAAGCGCCCAATCAGGCAAAGGGCAATTATGTCATGCCATACCAGATGTATAAAAATGCTTAGCTCCAGGAAAATTCAGTATTTGTAGCACCTAGTTTGCTATAATATCTAAAATTCTGCTACAAACCTTTTGTGGCAAATTCCTAGATTGCCACAAGGGAGCCATAGAAAGTTTGCTACGAAATGCTTTTGCAGTAAATGCAAAGTTCGCCACAATTTATATTTTTTTTAGCAAACTTTAATTCATCACAATTACTAATTTGCTGCAATAGCTCACAACTTGTAGCATGTCTATTGTTGTATCTTTGCTGAAGTGTAATATTTGTGACAATCTAATTATATGTGAAATCATATTTTAGCAACAACCGCATTTACCACAAGTATATACTAAAACTATTATTGTTATTATTATTATTATTGTTGTTGTTGTTGTTGTTACTACTACTATTGCAATATATATAAAATATTATAAATATTTGTCTTAAAATATTTAATATTTACAATTGATTAATTTAGTAAAATATGTCACACACATGTGCTTCATAGATTGAAACAAACTAAGAAAATAAAAGTTATATTGAAAATTAACTACATTGATACATCACATATATTGAGTTCATCTATGTAGTAGCTAATGTTTAGCTAGTGGAGTCTCATACTTTGTCCATAATTCATAAAATATTGAAAAATTCAAACAAAGAAACAAAGTGCACAAAATTGGAAAAAAAAATCAAATTTTTATAAGGAAAAAAATCAAATCAAGTCTAACATTTGATCTTCTCAACTACTTCATGCTTGTCCACCGTAAATTGGATGTCTACAATAAAGAACCCAAAAAACAAACTCAAGTATTAGCAACTACAATTGAGATATGTAAAAAATAATGGCAATTGTATTTTTTTCCCATAAATTCTTATATAAATAAGACAAGAGAGTGATCAATATACATAAATCAGCTTCTATGTATTTCCTTCTCATTAGATTATCATTAAATATTAGTCCTCAATTTCATCCTTTTATGCATTTACCTCCTATTATACTATTGCCCAAACCAAAGGCTAATCAGCATACATAAATTAGCTTTTCTTTTACTATCATCATTAACTATTATTCTGTGAAATTAGAATTACAATTTTTTATCAAAATATTGCAACTCATACAAGGGAAGATTGTTTAGTTACTATTTAACTTGTTGAGCCACTCATGAATTGACGTAGAGAAATTCTTCTTTCCTGTACTTGGATTAAGTAAGGGGAAAGCTGACAAATTAACAAGAACCATCATTAACAAAAATATAGCAGACAACGAAGCAAAACTGGAACCAAAGTCTTTTCTTGCCACACTAGCTTCATAGTTTAGCCACAGTAGAAAACAAAAATGTACATAACAAGCAGATGCCCGATTCAAATCATAAACCTGAAAGGTAATACTATGAAACATCATCAATTAATAAAAAGAGGGCACCTATTGATGTCAACAAATCCATCTCTAATGAATAAAGGTACAATAACATAGAGTAAAAAAACCTCTCCAAATTAACGAGAGCAAAGAGTTCTTACAAAATAAGTGAACAAGTCACTTGTTAGGGTATCACATGTAATATACAATGATCAAAGCAATTTGCAACTGTAGCACATTACCTTTCACTCGGCAATGCAGTAAAGTAAGATACTTGCACCTCTGTGAATCAACAAAAGCGAAATATGTTGTTCTACACAAAGATATGAAGTAGAACCCAAACTTTTTGTGTACTTTTGTATATGTATTCCTTGATTTTTAAGTATTGCCTTTATCGGCATAGAAGACAGGTCTCGACAACCCTAGTTAAGCTAAGGGTGATGAAGTTGGCATAGCAAGAAAATTCTCCAGTTCTAAAGAACTATCTTCAGGAAGAAAACCCTCAGTCACATAGAAAATTGTTAATAACACTAGCAAATCTATTGTCCAACATGTATGAGGGGGACTAAGAGAGAAAAGAGGAAGCAGGAAACCATGTCGGACAACAAGTTTAATAGATAGCAATGTAAACTAGTGAAATATACTTTTAGGGTAGGTCAGGATGCACCTAAGCAAAATAGGGGTGTAGGTTCTTTAGCATGTATGCAAGCATATTGCACGTTCGAGCAAACACAAAGAAGGTAAATCACAATGGAACCTTCTTTGATCCATATAGTTGACTTTGTTTTTGTTGCCAACTAATGCTCCATCTCAATTACTATTGAAGGAATGGTCTTCCGATTATATAGAGGTATAGCTAACAAAGAATTGTTTATTTCGTACTCTTGGAAGTAGATCACATGGTACCGTCTAGCTTCAACCAAGCGATAATACAAAAATATTCACATTTCAAGCATCTTGTATATACTCTTTCATTGATAACATCTTTCTTAATCAATTCTTCTAAATAAGTTATATGGATTTTTGAACAAGAAACTGATTTATAACTTTTATAATTGATATTAGAGGAAAGTAAAGTAGAATATGAATTAATCCTAATTAACAAAAAACTAACATATATATATATATATATATATATATATATATATATATTAAACAACAAAATCCTTGAATTGACTATCAAAACCATGAACAAGTGGAGGGTGAGAGAATTTGGTAGCAAATCTTTACCACATAAGCAATAGACACCTAAGATTGGAATCTGAAACAAGTAGGCCATAATCAAACTATTGACTTTTGAAATAGAACATTAGTTTGCCTAAAGAGAATTAGGGATTTTTCAGTTTGAGTAGGGAAGATAGTGATAGAAGAGACACACCTGACTAGTAACACAAATGGAATTAAGCATTCTTTAAGTTCCTTCATGACTCCCAATCGAGAATTATCCAATTTGAACAAAAAGATTAACCTTTCGCCAATTCCATATCTTTAAAAGAACAAAGTGATAATTTATCAGATACATAAGAAAACAACCCAACATCCAAGTTGAATTCATGAAGAAATTGTCCAACATTCTCTGAATTTCATTAACATTTATAGAAATTACATCGACAAAAAAAAAGGTGAGCTTATTATCTCATCTGTTCTGAGTATAATAAGGGTGCTAAGAGGCTTTGTAATAGTGAGGCGTAACAGCATGTCGATGTAAAAGATCCCAAAAGACTGGAAAGAAGTATATGCACCAAGGAAGAGAATGGAACCCCATCACATTTGTGATTTTTTTCTAAATAAAAGGATTAATTATGCCTCTAGTGGCAATTTTAACGAATTGCCACAATAGACTATAACATCCCCACCGAATGAGGTCGTGTTACACGCCACAGTCCTCCCTTCAGGAAGACTGTTAAGGCAACCTGCTTAAACCTATTTGAAATGTAACCTATGGAAACACAAGCCAGGATCGCTTGCTCGGGTTATACCTTTTAAAGGGTGAGCCCTGCTTGACCTGTTCACATGTTTAGACTAATATATAAAACTTAAGAAACTTACATAGCATATATACCTTTTAAAGGAAGAGAATGGAACCCCATCACATTTGTGATTTTTTTCTAAATAAAAGGATTAATTATGCCTCTAGTGGCAATTTTAACGAATTGCCACAATAGACTATAACATCCCCACCGAATGAGGTCGTGTTACACGCCACAGTCCTCCCTTCAGGAAGACTGTTAAGGCAACCTGCTTAAACCTATTTGAAATGTAACCTATGGAAACACAAGCCAGGATCGCTTGCTCGGGTTATACCTTTTAAAGGGTGAGCCCTGCTTGACCTGTTCACATGTTTAGACTAATATATAAAACTTAAGAAACTTACATAGCATATATACCACAATTACAAAGCTGGGCCCTTACAGATTAGGGTTGATATACAAAGCTTTTCTAATTTTCATCGACCTTACAAAAGGTAAATATTTACATAACCTTACACACATAGTCAAATATCACATAATTGAGTTATAGCAAAAGTCAACTAGACCACAACTCATCCAAAAGTAAAATTCTTGGCGCTCTCCACCCATCAGTCACATGTCCGTTAATCTGGGGAAAAGGGGAAAGATAATGGGAATGAGCAACCACTGCTTAGTGAATAAACCCCCTTTTCCCAAAACAATACTCAAAATACATAATAACTTATGAAAGCATTTTGTAAATTCATTTAAGTTGAAGAGCTTTCACATGATTCAACATATTCAAGCCATAATCAGAAGGTTCAATGACTTGGATCCCAAATTTTAGTGACATATGGACGGCATTAATGTTAAATTATCGTCAGTCTTTGTTGTAAGAAAGTGTATAAACGTTTATGGAAATACACTCTAGCTTGGCTAAAAAGGGACGTTTATGATAAAAGTATTGAAAATTAATAGATTTAAATACCTAAGGGAATTTCAGACTTATCAAATGTTTAGTAATTTCGCATACAAGAGTCAAACCACCCATGCTCGAAGTAGTTTCATAAAGTCCCTAATTTTTTTAATTAAAGTTCATAGTGGAAATTCTAGCAAATCTAAAAACTTTCACAGTAGCAAAGCATTTTGGCAAAATGATAACTCTTCCTTAGAAGCTGAAATGTTTTTAAGTGGCAAAACAAAGTTCCTATTCATGTCAACTATTCAAACCCCACAATCTCGAAACCATTCAAGCAAATTGACCCAAGTTATAGTAGTTTTGTCAATAGATTTCCCAATGGAATAACATGATGCTTATTTCTACTGAGTAAAAATAGCCAAGTGGCAAATAACCCTATAGTAAACACAATTTTTAAGCCAAAGTTTTAGGTTAAGACCCAAAAATAGTTTACCCACCTTTCGAAGCCAATATATATAAGATAAACACCAAATCATTTAAACTAATGATAACCTCAAATCGATTTATCGCCAACACTGTAAATATTTAAGTCGATAGGTAATGCCGAACTAATCCCCTTTCCATGCTAAACTTGACAGTTCCATACTTCAAATCCATCCAAGCATATTTGACCCAAAACCTAAACGTATTGTCAAATAGAACAACGGTAGCATATTGCAAGTTCACTCAATTTTGGAAAACTGTAGGTGTAAAACTGCAAATATCATTTCATAATTCATAACAGCCTAGATTTTTAAATACCACAAATTTAGCATTAATACCCACCACAGGACTAAATAAGAACTTCAAAATTAAATACCAGATTCCCTGGATAGACAAAGATAAAATTGACATTAAAAACTCATTACTTTATTGCTATACCCAAAACTAGTTTGTCCAAAAGATCCAATTTGCTAATTGAATTAGCCTATTCCAAATCTAATGGTTTCACCAATATATTCCCTTAGAAGCAAATTTGATTAAGCTATAACACTTTGAACAAAGATTCAGAGGTGTACAACAAACTGAAATTGCAGGTTGTGAGTTAAAAGAAAAGTAGTTTGAGCCCTCAGGCTCAGATTATAACCAAAGATAAATTTAACGTACTTGCCCAATCATAAATATTTTCACATCTCCAATTCACTGGCTTTTGAAACCAAATAATTCTGTAAGATCACCAAAAGAACAATTACAATTTACTGGCTTGTCCCCCTTTTGTAAAAACGATAGAACTGCAAATTTAGATTCTGACTTGATATAGTAAGTGTAGATTTTTGATAGAAATATATTCTAGTTGTAAAACCAAATCAAACTAACACAAATGTGAAACCAAGTATAAGACAAATACAAAAAGCTATCATGACAGATAGTACCCCTAATCAATTTACTAAAACCTCACCCAAAACCTCTTTGGCAACATTCCGAGCTCAATCAGAAACACAAGTTCAGTAATTATAAATTTAGACCGCATTGATGCTTACAAAGCACACACTTAAATTGAAACCATTTACATAGCAACTTGGTTCTAGTGACTCGTGCAAATTATTTGTCATTTCAAGTGAGTATGATTCTAGAAAATTAGCAATCATAAAAATAAGTGTTTACTCATATTAAGGCCTAACTAGCCACATTGGTTGCTCAGGAATTCATGCATCACATTTACATACATTCATGGATTACCATGCTCACATATACACTTACGAATTGCTACTACATATTCGGTTTCACATGCGATTCAAATACTTAGACTTAATTCATAAAGATTATACATAATCTCTAATAAATCAAAATTAAAGATAGAAAATATGAATTGCCCACACATGCAATTGAATCAATCGACAATAATCCAATTCATCAACTGGGTAAACTAACTCATATTACTATTATTTAAAATCCATAAAATAGGGGAATTAAGATTTTACCCACCTCAAAATTGGACAATTTTAGGATGCAATTTATCCTTCCTATGTTAGTTCTCTTCTCAATCTGAGCTTTGGATTTCCCTTCTATGGTTCTCACCTTGATCTTCTTCCTCCTTAGTCAATGTCATTCTCCTGTGGCCTATATAGAACCTGAGTTGCAGCAGCACTATCATGGTGCTGGGTGGCAGTGACTGTGCATGGCGATGTCATCCCTCTCCCACTGCTTGTCGTCGTCTCTTGTCACTCTACTTCTCTCTCTCTCCCCCCCTCTATCAGTCTGTAGGGTCGGGTTGGGCAGAAGAAAGAACAGGGGTACCAGAGGGGTTTTGGGGTTTCTGTTTCCAACAACAAAATAAAAACAAGGTGGGTCATGTGTGGGGCTAAATGAAAAAAACAAGCAAAAAGGGTTGGTGGGTTAATTAGAGAAATGCCGATTGCCCCTCTTTTTAAACTACTATTATCGGAAGGTTTTTGTAAGGCCCGCATACCTTATTTTCTATCAAGCTGTTTGTAACGTCTTTTTACGTTATAGAAACCTATTTTATTTAACGGTACGAGTTAAATTAATGATTGATGTGCTTATGTGAGTGATGATTTTACTAAAAAGAATATTTTTGTCGCCAGGAATAATATTACATTATTAGCTTTGAAAATCCTTCAATGATTTCTAGAAAGTGCTATTAATGGTTATTAATGAGTATTAAATCGATTAGGAACCCGAATACTTATGATAGTTTCCAAGAAATGTACCAGAAGGCCGTGAAAATAACCCGCATCATGAGCAAAACCGAGATTGAGAATAGAGAGGAGGACCAAGTAAAGGAGGAATTTGGCTATGGAGGATCCAATTCTTAAGGAAACAGAAATTTCAGGAGGTTTAAACATAAATTGAAACAGGACAAAGGAAAGCAAACCGCCCGATGGAAACCGAGGAAACTTGTTAGTAAGCCTCATAAGATGCGTATGCAGCATTACATGACCTCTTCCTTAGGAACTATCTGCCATACCAATCATACCTGTAGAGATTGAGTTGTATAATACAAGGGAAAATGCTCCCTGATGATTTGGTATGACCAAAAATCCAAGGATGGGATGCTATCGTGAAGACATAACGAACAGCCAAGCATAAAGCGACTTGGATTGTGAAAGAAATGCAGGTGAAGTACCCCTATTAATTCCTCCAAGTAAGCAATTTCGAGGACAAAATTCTTTTAAGGGGGGAGAGTGTAAGGTTCGCGTACCTTATTTTCTGTCAAGCTGTCCGTAACGCCTTTTTACATTATAAAAACCTATTTTATTTAACGATGCGAGTTAAATTAATTTTTGACGTGCTTATGTGAGCGATACTTTTACTTAAAAGAATATTTTTATCGCTAGTAATAATATTATTATTATTAGCTTTGAAAATCCTTCAATGATTTCCAATAAGCTCTATTAATGGTTATTAACGAGTATTAAATCGATTAAGAACCCGAATATGACTGGGTTGTCAATCTTAGAAGTAGTTCGATGTTTATTAAATCGAACCTGACTGTATTTGGACACAAGTAATCGATGAAATGTTATATTATCGATTTGGGTTTAGAATTCGGGTAACGAATTAGACTAGTGGTATCGAATATGAATCAGTTTGGGACCAAAAAAAATAATAGAAGAGGGGCATTTTTGTAATTTTGCTAACCCATTTCTTCTTTCCCCTCTTTCCTATCGCAACCCCCCCAGAACCCGACATCCCTCTCTCTCCTCCATTCTTCTTCTTCCTCCTCTCATTCTCCACCATACACGCACTAGACAAGCTCGAATTCGAGCATATTTTTAACACACACACCTGCAAAACTCACCCATTCGACCTCCCCTATAAGTTAGCCACCATTTGCGTGAATCTGGGCAGAGTTTCGAGCAAACCAACCATGTTTGCTGCGGTTGAGGGCGCCGACTCGGAGCTTGAACGCACACCCCAGGTATAGCCACACAATTCACCTCTTAGTTGCTTTAACTTTTTATAAATTAGGGTAGAAATCGCTGTTTTCAAACCCCAATTCAACCTCAAATTAGTAAGTCAGTCTGTTTTAGGGTTCGAATTTCGGGAATTTGGGTGTAATTTGGGCCCTGTTCGAGCATGGGTAAACAAGAGGCGAAGGATTGGAGTTGTTCGAGCCCCTAAAGTCGAGCCCACTGCCGTAAATCGAACCTCCAGCTTGGGTTCAAGGTAAGGGTTCCTTTCCTCCTAAATTACTACTATTTTCAATGAGTTTAACTAAATTTAGTTAGTGCATGTTGATTTTGAAGTTCGAAATCAGTTTGGGCAAATTTAGAATTGAGATTGAGGAATTGCGAACATGGTGCTGATTTCGGGTTATTTGGATGTCGAATTGATGCTGAATGTTAATAACCAGGCAGTAGAGAAATGTTTAATGAACAGAATGTTAGCATAGCATTGTCATTCCAATAATTTATTAGTTCGAATTCCGTTTTGAAGCTTGAGGATGCTAGCTAAAGTAATTATGGAATGAACTGAATTATATCTAAAGGTTATGGTTATATCAGTTTGGGTATGTTAATGGTCTATTCGTTGTAATTACAATGAGATATTATGCCTATGATCAATGGTTTGCGAACAAGAAAGTAAATGTCGCTTGAAGTCTCTATGTGCATCAGTTTAGTATACGTTAAATTCTATGTTGACTATTAAGCATGAATGCCATACTTATATACGATTGTTTTATGTATTATTGGTTTGTTTATGAGAATATTAAACCGAGTTGGAAGTTGGATCACTCAAGGTGGAACTATTCAGTGGTTTGAGGTTCTTGTGGTCGGTGCTATATGAGGAGGGAGGTAGGGTTGTAAATTGCCACAATCATGTGGATTGCAAGGCCATGTATGGCTTAATGGGAAGATTCTGCCGAGTTGTGATATGAAGTGTATGAATGTGCTATGTGTGAACCCTTTTCCTCCTATATGCTATGTGACATTATGTGATTAATTCTTGAAACATTAGACGTCTTTAAAAAGAAAAGGTCATTTAGAAAGTTTGTTTTACCCGTTTGAAAATTCTTTTAGGTTTGTTAGTCGTCTATTCTCTTGTTAGGACGTCTAAGGTGTAGAAAGGTCTTAAATAATCGAACTATTCAGTTAGTGACTCGATTAAATAGTCGATAGGTTTAAGAAGTTTAAAAGTGAACTAAAAGTGAATTTGAAAATGTTTAAAGCATTGGTTTGTTTATAAATTTTCCTTGTGTTTAAAAGAATTTAAACAAGCTGGAAAAGAGCACCTTAAGGTGCTAATTATAAAGTTTAGCTAATTTATATACTAGTTACTTGCTTAGGTCTTTATTGAGTTTCAAGCTATGAGCATGAAAACCATTATGTTTTAAGAAGCATTCACGCTGAAAGTTTATGAAGAAAACTTTTTTTTTAACCTTATAAATGAACCAAGTACCTTAAGTTTTCAAATAATAACAAGTTTGGAACGTTTTAAACTTTCAGTTTACTCTTACGCCCTCCTTTGTGTTTTAAGAGGGGTTGAAACGAGTTGTAAAATGACAACTGAGGATTACATTACGAACCTAGTTTGAGTTAAACGCTAACTAAATACTTTAAGTTCCAAATGAGTTTCGTTTTGCGAATTAACAAACGTATTATGTTATTAAGAAACTTTTAAGCTAAAAACAAAATCGTTTTACGATTTAGCAAGAAGCTCTTAAGTTAAAGACAAAATCGTTTTACGATTTAGCAAACTTATTACGTTTACAAGAAGTATTTAAGTTAGAAGCTAAGTCGTTTTATGATTTAGTAAACATATTACGTTTATAAGAAGCTTTTAAATTAGAAACGAAATCTTTTTATGAATTAACAAACGTTTTACACCTATAAGAAGCTTTTAAGTTAAAAACGAAGTCGTTTTATGGTTTAGCAAATTTATTATGTTTATACAAAGCTTTTAAATTGAAAACGAAGTTGTTTTACGAATTAGTAAATGTATTGCATTTATAAGAAACTTTTAAGTTAAAAGAAAAGTTGTTTTACGTATTAACCAAGCTTATTACGTTTATAGGAAGCTTTTAAGTTTAAAGCGAAGTCGGTTTACGTATTTACAAGCTTATTACATTTTTAAGAAGCTTTTAAGTTTAAACGGTAGTCGATTTATGTGTTAATAAACTTATTATGTCTATAAGAAGCTTTTAAGTTATTTACGAAGTTGATTTACGTGTTAGCAAACCTATTCCGTTTATAAGAAGTTTCTAAGCCAAAAACGAATGAGCTATAAACATTTCAAAATGTTATGGTCATTTTGTTTAAAAGTAAGATTTCAGCAAAGTAAGCAACGGAAGAAGAGAAATGAAATACGATTTTAAAGACTAAGAACTGCTAGGCAATTGCCCAGGGTTAGGAACTGGACTGAAGATATGAATTATCTTGGTGTGAGCTGTTCCTGGAAACTGGATGCAAAGATGGCATGAGCTGTTTCCCCTAAAGAAATGTTAGGAACTGGACTCAAGAAATAAATTATCTTGGTGTGAGCTGTTCCTGGGAACTGGACTCACGATATGAATTATCCTAGTGTGAGCTGTTCCCCAGATAAGTTATGATGTGTGACATGTAAGAAAACCTTGAGGGGGACTGGACTCGGGATATGATTATCCTGGTGTGAGCTGTTGCCCCACAGAGGACATAATTGAGGTTAGAGTTGCTCTGCTAAGATGCGTTTTGACCAAAAGTTAAGTACGTATACCCCAGGGATAACGTAGATTAAGAGTGACTATCTCACTCAGGGGCAATGCTGACCTCCCCTAGCCAGCATGATAAGATGTTTTTATGTTATAAGTAAATCCCTGATAAAAAGGAGATTTGGCTTTTTGTCATTCTAAGCAGTTTAGAAAAGAAAAGAAGTTCTTTAAAAGGAATGTAAGCCTCAAGAGGCCAAGTAAAGCGTTTTTAAGAAAAGAAGAAAGCTTTCAAATGTACATAACATGTATATATTTTATGAATGTGTTCTGAATATAGTTTAAATGAAATTTCAAATGAAGTATAGTTACATCCTAGCAATGCATCGTACATTTAAGCTTTTGAAGGTGCATATTCGATAAAAGAATGTTTCTTACCAAGTCTTGCTTACCAGTTTAGATGTTTTAAGTACTTTCAGAAAGAATTATAAGCCTTAAAGAAGTTGGAGTGAATTATAAACCAATCTTGGAATATACGAAGAGTCACTACGTTTTCAAAAGTATGTTCGAAAGTTTCAAACTCAATCCTTGTTGCTTATTTGATTATGTGCCTAACTATTTATCAGTAGGAAAGCTTGGCTGTTTAGGGCCTAGAAACGAGTTGAGGGGTTCGAATGAAGTTTTGAGGGTGGTGATCTTTCCTTGGGGATTTTGATTGCCTAATATGATGGTAAAGTATGAATGTGTGATATCTGGCTATTATTAGTATTATTGCTTGCAACTGTTTTGGGTTTTAAGAAGTAGGCAAATTCTCACTGAGCATGTGGTTGCTCATCCCTTTACTATTCCCCTTTTTCCCAGGTTCAATTTGAGCAGGTATAGGAGATCCTTTGAAGTTGTTTTGATGCCGACCTCTCAGAAGTCTCTGCCAGATTTGCAAAGTGTCTGATGCCTACCATGTTGTAAATTTTTAAGTTTATTATTGTAAGTGAAAGCATGTAGCCAGCTCTGTACCTGTATATGCAGCATTCTAACTCTTCTTTTAGTTGTTTGATCATTAGTGATCCGGGCAAGTGGCCCGAGGTATTGAACTTGGGTTATTTTAGCATATGTTATACCTTATTACCAGTTTACAGGTACCCTTAGCTGAGCTAAGACCCTAAAATGTTGCTAAAATAGGGGAAACTCTGACTGTTTTGTCTTAGAATGACTATCTAAATGCTAATCCAAACCCTCGATCTTCAAGAGCCTTAAGGATTTCCCATAGGAAGTCCTAACGGTGTGATTCTCCCAAGGTTGGGGACGTTACAGCTTTTCAAGTTATGACAACTTTAAATAATTCATTTTGGGGTCTAATATTGGGTCGATTAATAACTTGGGTAATAAAGCAGCTGTAGATCAGCAAATACCAAAATAAAATTCTCTAACCTAATAGGTATAATATTTATTAATCAAGTACGATAAAAATGCAGGTCTCACATTTCCCCTACCCCCTACCCACTTATAAAAAGTTTCATCCTCGAAGCCATTATACTTTGGTCACATAATAAGAAATAAACCTATAAATGCTTATGTAAGTGAAAGTATTCAAAAGGAAGGTCTCTTACATGCTTCACTCACATCACACAGATGTGAAGTTGGTGAAGTTGTGCCTATGGCCATCTTGCTTGAAGATTATTGCCGCCTTACCATTTAGCTACCTTAGTCTCTTGATTAGCATAGGTATTTTCCTATATCTTCTTTTTACATTGGTTTTGGTAATGCCCAATTTGTCCACTCTCAAAGCACACTTTAGTTAACCTGGTACAAGGTCCATTCTGCAGCTTGTCACATGTCTCATATTGAGGTCTTAGTTTAATGAGGTGCGGTCCTTCTCCGATTGGTTGTTGGAGTTAGGCTTCCTCACATTTCCACGCACCCCTCTAATATATGCTTAGGATGCACTTTATTTTGGAATCATTTTGTTGCATTTTTAGGGAGAGTTATGAACTTTATGTTATAATATATACTTGTTTTCCCGTTTCACGGTTGGGTATAGTTCTTTTTTATGTTTTATAGGTTTTTGGACCTTTTTAACCTTGCTTTAACGCCAATTGAGTGTGCTTTGACGCCCCACTGATGCCCCTACGTCGCCATGCTCATTGAGAAGAAAGAAGAACTAGATAATGCCGAGATAGAGGCAACTATGGACCCTCCATGGTGAAGGCCACAATCTGTGGTGAGCCTGAAACTGCTTGCCTCTTCGTCTTCCTCTATCTTATGGCCGAGAATGGATGAGTTCATGCTTAAATAAGGTTTGTTTGGGCTTAAGGAAGAGACAGCATAGAAAACTAAAGCATCTAACACTCACTTTTATCATTAATTTTAGGATTTTTCAAGCTTTCTTTAAAGTAAGAGAGGGAATTGGAGTGGAAGATTAGCACTTAGAGGCTTGGAGTTTGGGAAGCCATTGAAGACCATCATAGTTGCTAGGTTTTCTTCCTCTTTTGATCTCTTCCTAAACTTTTCTTTAGATGATGATTTCAATTATGTGTGAGCAGTTTTTCTTAATGTAGGAACTTATTAGGCAAAGTATTGATGTTGGATCTCTAATTTTCAATATTTGTGCTTTATCTAATTGGTTTGATTGAATTCTATCTTGTGGATGAACTATCGTGAGTAAGTTTTGGCCAAATTTGCTTGCATAAAATAAATAGTTGTGTGAAGTACTGAAAGGAGAAACTCACCATTAGAACAACAAGTTAGAACTTAATTTAACGACTACTTGAAAGGGAGTTGTTTGTTGAGAGGAAAATTCTAGCAATTAAGAATCCATGACCAAGACTAAACCAAGGTTATCTGAAAAAATGTTACTTAGGTTCGTTTAGGCAAGTTAGTTTGTTTTGAAAGAAAATACTAAATTCTTAGTTCAATTGCACTCCTTTGAATCATTCAATCTAGATAAAGTGCATATTTAAACCCAACGATCCAACTCTTTTTCCTTAGATGTTTTTAATCTGATTGAATTTTTAACAGTTAGTTGAGACAACCCATTCAAAATTCAGTTGCTTAGCCTTTTACTGTAGGTTAAAATCGATAGATTATACTTGGTTTCCATGTGATCGATACTAAAACTATACTGCAACAACCGTGCGCTTGCAGTAGCAATCAAGTTTTCGGCGCCATTGCCTTGGACCAATTTGTGGATATTGAGTTCCCCTATTTAAATTCACTAAGTAATTTTTGTCTTTTTCTTTTTTTTTGTTTTTTCTTGATTTGCGTTGGTAGTGTTTCGTGGTGATTTTTGCAAGATCTTGCCACTTATATACGAAGTCCCTTTCCGTTTGAATTCGATCTGAAAATAGAAAGCACGTTTCGCTCTAGGAGGAAGAAGTTGAAGTTAAAGGAGCAAAGTGCCAAAGCTCAAGAAGCCCCTTCGATGATGGTGGGAGGAGGAGATGACCAAAGAAGGATGCTTCGGAATTTTGTCATTGCCTTTAGTATTCTTCAACCCAACGTGGAAGCCCACAACTTCGAGCTTAAGTCGACTCTTATTTCCATGGTGCAATAATCCCAATTTGGAGGCACCCTACAAGAAGATCCTAACTTACACCCCTCGGTATTCTTAGAGGTGTGTGACACTTTAAAGCTCAACGGTGTTTCTACTAATGGTATACGATTGTCGTTATTTCCCTTTTCATTGAGGGACAAAAGCAAGAGCATGGTTACATTCTTTGCCTACGGGATGCATCACAATGTGGGATGTGCACACCAAAGTCTTGCTTGCAAATTCTTTCCTCCTAGCAAGACGGCAAGTTTGAGAACCAAGTCACCACTTTCGCTCAAAGGGAGGATGAATTGCTACATGAACCCTGGGAGCATTTTAAGGACCTATTGAGGCTACGTCCACATCATAGCCTTCAACAGTAGATGTTAGTGCAAGCTTTCTAAAATGGAGTCACCTAACTGATGAGGTCTACTATAGACGCAGCAACGGGAGGTACACTTATGAGCAAGACTGAAGACGAGGCCTACAATCTTATTGAAGAGATGGCATTGATATAACTACCAATGATCTAATGAGAGAAGCCAACCCAAGAGGGTTGGAGGTAAGTTAGAACTTGATGCTATCTCTATGCTTTCTACTAAGATAGATACCATGTCTCAAAGGCTAGAACGATTGAATGTTAGTCCAATTAGTTCAATTAGTTCAAATACCACTTTCTATCATATGAAATTTATGAGCCTACTGACCATTTGACTGTGAATTGTCAATTCGGGAGCCTAGGTGCTCAAGATGTTAGTAAACCAATCAACTATGTCAATAATTTTAATCCTAGATCAACCAATGACCCATTCTCTAACACATATAATCCTGATTGGAGGAATCACCCAATTTTTTCTATAGGTCTAATGTCCCTTCTATGCCTCAAATGAATTTTAGGCCACCCTCTGGATTTCAAAGACCACATTATCCTCAACAAGCATCTCAAAAATGCAACTCAAAGGTCATGATGAAGAATATGCTTTTGGAGCAGCAAAAGCAAGATGAGTATATTAAACAATTAACCTCTAAGGTTGATGTGCTTACTACTCATAATAAGATGTTAGAAGCCCAAATTACTCAAGGACTGGGCTTACCCACTTACTATCAGAGATAGGGTAGATAATGCTGACCTTGAGCAATTTCAAAATTTCTTTCTTGAACATTTCTTGCATATTAGGGTTCAGCCTTCTTTGGTGTTCAATTGAGGTTTAATGGTCATCTTCCATCAAAATACGATGCATACACATATAAGGGTGAATTCCTTTAATGTCATCAAGAGTATATCCTATGGTCTTATGATGCAATCTATGTATTCTTAGCAAAGAGTTAACTTGAGATGCATTTAGACTCGTACTTACAATCATAGGATATGTAAAATTGGGGCTAAGAAACTCATACGTCAAAGAAGAAAGAAGAGGTTTTAGTTCTACCTTGAAGGCATGTTTCTCATTTGACAAGGGTGCATCATCATGTACTAGCACTTCCACCTTGGCAAGGGTTGGGTAAACTGGTGGAGAAGCTTCCAAGAATTGAGCACACATTGCCACTTCTGGGTTTTCATCTCGAGTAGTACCATCATTTATAAACAATGCTCAAGTGAATCATCAAAAACATTATTAGAAACGGTCTTGTGTACCAAACTATCCACTAAATCAATCCGATAACACTCACCAGAGATAGAAGGAAATTTAGAAGCTTTAACCAATTTAAATTCCACATGTTCATGCTCCACATCAAAAGATAGTTTACCATTTTTGACATCTATACGTCACCCAGCGATGGCCAAGAATGGCCTCTGAAGAATAATGAGAATGTGCGTATCCTCTTCCATTTCAAGGATTATAAAATCTATGGGCACATATAAATCTCCTATCTTAATGGGAACATCCTTTAAAATACCTACGGGGTACTTTATAGAATGGTCCACCAACTGTAAAGAGATGGTGGTAGGTCTCATTTCTTCTAGGTCTAGTTTTTTATAAAGAGAGAAGGGAATTAAACTTACACTGGGCCCTAAGTCACACAAGGCACGATCCATTGGCACATTCCCTATCAGACAAGGAATAGAAAAGCTGTCGGGATCCTTAAGTTAGTAGAGAGCTTATTTTGGATTGTAGCACCACATTTTTCAGTCAATGCCACTATTTCATAGTCTTCTACCTTTCTTTTATTAGATGAAATCTCTTTCAAAAACTTAGCATAAGAAGGCATCTGCGATAAGGCATCAATGAATGGAATGTTAATGTATAATTTCTTGGGGACCTCTAAAAACTTTCTAAATTGTTAATCAAGTTTAGCCTTAGCCATTTTTTGGGGAAACGGTAAAGGTGTTATAGAAGGTCTTGGAGAAATTTTCTTAGGGTCATTAGGAATCTTGTCAAAATTATGGCTATCATCACCTATGACACCATTAGAAGAAGTAGACACATCCTTCTTAATAACCTCATCATTTGTATCATGCGAATGCTCATTTTGGCTAACCCTCTTAGGTCCCTTAAGTTGCTTACCCCCTCTTAAAATCATGGATTACATTATTTTCCAGGGCTATGTTCATTCTTGCTAGGAAATCTACCCAGTGGTGTAGATGAAGAGGTATTTTGTTCCTATTTGATCAATTCCAAGGTGATCATGCCGTACTGAAGCATCTCTTAAAGAAGTTCGACTCTAAGTCTGTCTCATCGGCTAGGTGCTTTTTCTCTAAGAGTTTGACTTAAAAAATCGAGACAAAGGCGGATATGAAAATGTAGTTTCCGACCACTTATCGTGCTCAGGTTCTGAGGCCACTCCAATGGAGGAGCTTCACATAGAATACTCTTTTTTCGATGATTAACTCCTTGTAATATCTCACCAGGCAGTGCCATGGTATGCTAATTTGGTGAATTTCATGGTGTGTGGAGTGGTGCCACTAAGGTTATCTTATCAACAAAGGAAGATATTCCTTTCTTATTGCAAAATATTATGTGTGGGAGGAGTCTCCACTCTACAAGCTATGTGGAGACAGTGTTTATAGAAGATGTTTGCTAGAAGATGAGGTTCCCAGTGTCCTTTGGCATTTCCAAGCTTCAACTTATGGTGGGCACTTTGGACCAGACAAGACTATTGCTAAGGTGCTTCAGGTCACCTTCTATTGGCCCACTCTCTTTAAAGATGTAAGAGCCTTCATTATGACTTGCAATAGATGTCAACGAACGAGGAGTATTTCCAAGAGGCATGAGATGCCCCAAAGTGAGATTCTTGAGGTAGAACTTTTTAACGTTTAGGGGATTGACTTTATGGGTCCATTTCCTCCTTCTCACAATAATCTTTACATCCTCATGGTGGTTGATTATGTTTCCAAGTAGGTACAAGTCATTGTTTCTCCTGCCAATGATTCCAAGGTGGTAATCAAGTTTCTTAAAAAGAACATATTTACAAGATTTGACGCACAAGGGCTCTTTTGACTGACAATGGGACTCATTTTTACATCAAGCCACTTGAGTCTCTCTTAAAGAAGTATGAGGGTTTCTATAAGGTTTCTATGCCTTATCATCTACAAACAAGTCGTCAAGTTGAGTTATCTAATTAAGAGTCCAAAAGAATTTTGGAGAAAACGATTGATCGGTCCCCGAAAGATTGGTCTAAAAAGCTTGATGATGCTCTTTCAGCTTACCGGACTGCTTACAAAACTCCTCTCGGCACTACTCTATACTGCTTAGTTTTGAGAAAGTCTTGCCATTTGCTAGTTGAGTTAGAACCCAAAGTATATTAGGCAATTAGAACTCTAAACTTCGATCTTAAGGTGGCAAGTTAGTAGAGGCTTTTGCAATTGAATGAGTTAGATGAGTTACGTTTGGAAGCCTGTGGAAGCTCAAACATTTATAAGGAAATGACCAAGCACTAGCATAACAAGCATATTATGAAGAAAAGATTGGAGGCAGATGACTCCGCTATATTATTCAATTCCAACTTGCGGTTATTTCTGGACAAGCTGAGATCCCAGTGATGGGGGCCATTTAAAGTTATAACGGTCTTTCCTCATGGGGTTGTGGAGGTCTGGAGTGAGATAACTGGTGCATTTAAGGTTAATAGGTAGCGTCTTAAGCCTTATTATGTGGGGGAACCCATTTCCAAGCTTGCTGTCCACCACCTTTCTAATCCTAAGGCCTCCTAAACGAGACGGTTGCGCTGCCGACCCTAAAAAGCGTTTCTTAGGAGGCAACCCAAGTTTTTTTTTTCCCATTTAGTAGTTTTTCTTTTCTTTGATTATATATAGTGTATTATTTTTCTTTTAAAAAAGGAAAAAAAAAAGATAAAGAGCACAAAGAAGAAAAAAAAACAAAGAGAATGAAAAAAAAGAGAGGCAAAAAGAAGAGTGAAAAATCATCCAAAAAAATCAAAAAAAAAAGAGAGTTTTAGGAGATATACCAGAGCTCTGCACGGACCCTTGTGGCATCCAATCCGATCCGTGGAGCAGCGGCCTAGAAAAATTAAAAAAACACTGAGACAGAGCTCACCACGGACCATCCATGGTGAACCCCACTGTCTGTCGTGAGGCTCTCCACCCGCGGTCAGGGGTTTTTCAAACCCTTTGACCTAAGCACCTATCCATTGTCTTCTACCTTTCATCCTTCTCTCTCTAAACTCTCTCCTTCTCTCTCTAAAACCTCAATAACTACCCACCTCTCAAACCTTTAATTTTTCATCATTTTTCATCAAATTTCTTCCCTTTCTTCTCATTTTCTTCACTTTTACACTAGTATGATTGAGATAGTACATAACCTACAACTAACAAGGACAGACCTAGACGCTTACATATATGTCAAGTAGTATACTTAGAGCCCTATTTGGGAAAAATTTTATTTTTTGCTTTCAGTTTTGATCACCACTATGCATTTTGTTTATAATATAACACATAGTTATATTAAGTTTTTACTATTTAGATGTCCCGTGCAAAAGCACGAGCACAAACTAGTGTATATTCCAATCTAAAGATTTTCAAAAAACCATTAAAACCTAATAGTTCATCAATATAATCCAAAAGATCAAAAATAGCAGATCATGAATGCATAAACCAACAACATGGAATACCCTTTAAGTAAGATCAATAGTATGGCTTTGTTTAGCATGGTGAACCATTTGCCAAACCTTCTAGGTTTCTGCATCCAATTCAAGGCCTAGTTTGAAATCAATAGGAGGGGTAAGGTGAATGAGGGTCATTTCAGGCTAATCCTTGGTTAGCCGAGCTATAATCAAGGCATTCAAGTTAACTTCTTTTTCAATAAAATTGATGTTAATTATTCATGACTCATGAATTAGAGAAAAGAGTAATTGCAATGAAACCCAACGCTCCATTCTGAACATTATTCCATAGCACCTAAAAGTAAAGGGTAATGGTAACCACTAAACATACATACAACGCAGCACACGTTTGGATTTCAACAGTGGTACAGCCTCATGTTTTTGGATTTTTTTGGGCACAAAACCAATACAGCAATTATGTATCCAAATAAAGTTTGCCTAGGTTGAAACTATTAATCTAATTTCTTAAAATTTTCCTAGGTTAAAACTACTTAATCTAATTCGTTAAGAGACTACAAAAATGATCTAACACTAAAAGTGAAGAGAAAATGGTTTTGGGGGGGGGTCTCATGGTTTTGCCTAAAATATACCAACTCAAGAAATATGAAACATAACATATATTCACAATTAGCAATAAAGATAATGTGATGATGAAGGCAAAAATGAATGGAGGCAGAAGGCTTGGATGCATAGAAACACAAACCACAATTTTAGATCAGTCAGTGATATAGTAACAAAGATATGGGTGCTAAAAAAAAAAAAAATAGATGTGCTGACAAAGGAAAATATGCAAAAGAGACGAAGATGGACAAATAGAGATGATAAGTTCATAACTAATAATTTTAGCTGTAACAAAGCTTTGGAGATAATACAATGAATGAAATGGACTTTTGAATTGCATTGTGTAGTGAGCAAGGACTAAATAAATAGAAAGAAAGATAAAACTATGACCAACAAACTCAAATTAGATCAAAAATACAAATTTCAAAAAAAAAGTAGAAAATTAGTAGATAAACTCTTACTTAATCATAATAATAGTCTTCCTCCAACTGCAACTAACCATGTCACGTCTCCCCTCGAATGTAGTGTGCAAGTATTAAGAGAGGGGGGCAAATAATGATAGAGGCGATTGAATAACTTTACAAAAAGAAATAAATAGATTGAATAATATATCCAATGAAATTATGCACAAAATATGACATATAGAATAAATTAGCCAAAAACGCTGGCTATAATGCTTGAAAAAAATATCCCTTAAAATGATAACAAAAATTTCTAAGTGAAACCAAATTAAAACCAAATCAAGAATTAAAATGTAAAAAGTAGATAAAGCTTACAATTTCCAAATATTAGAGATCTACAACACAAAGAAACAAAAATAATGAATTATAGGTGCAGATCAGAAACAATGGGAAGACATTTTGCATGGCACAAAGTAAATATCATGGTAATTTTATTACTAGATTTTTATAGTTACATCAAAATACAAAAGAGGAAAAATATGGGGAATAGCGCCAAAAGAAGAACCAAGTGAAATGATATCCACTGCCTTTGTGATACCCACTCTTGATCTTAGTCCTCGACCATTATCATCATCATTGTTTAGTCTTGATCACAATCCTCAATCAATTTTATATGTCTAATGCGATCGGGCTATACAATATAGATGAGGTGGGGAGGAAGAATTTGCATCAAAATTTCATGAACAATTACCATCATAAATACGACTACTTACCCACATTCAACCTATTTTTCAATACTTTTCCGAAAATCATATCTTGAATCCTAAATGCAATGAAGTAATAAACTAAAATCAGAATTACATATAAATATAGAAATCAAAGAGAATAATGAAACGATGTTAAAGCAAAAGTAATGAAAATCAAACTACTCAAATAAATAGAATGATGCGTGCATTTGATGTAGGAAATCGCTCACCCTATAATTGATTTATGGCCAAATAATTTGATAGAATGATGAACAAAGAAATGCAATTTGTAGCTAAAACTTTAAAGTAAAAATCAAAATTAAGGTATTGAATTATGAATTTGACAGATTAAAGAAAAGAGGATTGAAAAGAGAGGATTACTAAGAGAGGAAAAGAGGCGTGGAGTAGTGGGAGACAATAATAGCAGAATCTCAAATTTTGCTTTTGAAGGTAAGTTAAGGGGAGCTGAGAAACTGCAATGACCGAACGTGAGAGAGAGAGAGAGAGAGAGAGAGAGAGAGAGAGAGAGAGAGAGAGACTGGAAGGAGATGTGATCAATATACAAATCGTGCACATTGAAAGTTAGGCTGTTAATTTTCATGAGCTAATTAGTTTTTTTTTTTCAATCTAACGATTATGATTTGATATAGAAAGATGATCAGTGGCATTGGTACAACTCCAAAATATATTATAAGTAGCAAAATAAAAAGGTTTAAAAGCCTTTCCTCTTTTAATTATGAAGTGTCATGCACTAAGATATGTGAACCATTGATCTCTTCCAAAATAAAATCTCAACCTTTTATTCAAAAAATACATTAATTTTCTTGGATGGAACAAAGAATATTGATTTTTATCCCACATCTCCCCATATTTCCTCTATCCCTAGTACAAAAACTACTTAATTAGTTTTTATTCTTTATCTAAAAAAATAAAGTTAGTTTTTTCCCTCCCTAAGTTCATGTGATGCTCTCCCTAACACACACACACACACACACACACACACTCTCTCTCTCTCTCTCTCTCTCTCTCTCTCTCTCTCTAATGGAGTTATTATTTTTTTAATGTTTGATAAAATTATCTAATCCTCTTTGATAGATTTTCATCAAATTAATTAATGACTATACTCGATTAAAAAAAATAACAATTTGTTATGACAAGCAAAATGAAAAGCGTTCAAAAGCCTTCCCTTCATCAATTCTAAAATGTCATGCAGCGAGGTATGTAAACCGTTGATCTTCCAAAATAAAATCTCAACCTTTCATTCAAACTATACATCAATTTTTTTAGGAGGAAAAAAGAATATTTCCCTTTTACCCTTCCTCTTTCTATATTACATCTGTCGGTAATGTGAAAACTACCCAATTAGTTTTTATTCTTTATCTCAAAAAGAAAGTTACTTTTTCCCTCCCTAAATTCACATGATCCCCTATCTTGCTCTCTCTCTCTCTCTCTCTCTCTCTCTCTCTCTCCCCCCTCTCTCTTTCTCTCTCTCTGAGATAGAATTATTATTTTTTTAATGTTTGATAAAATTATCGAATCCTCTTTGTCAGATTTTCATCAAATTAAATAAAGATTATACTTGATAAAAAAATAATAACAATCAACAATCTGAAGAAAAATATTAGTTAATTTGACTAACTATACTAAACTTTATATCTTTGTCTTCACATCATAAAAAATAATAATATATGTGGTTGCCCATCCTTCCCCTCTCTAATCTATGGTTTTCAATAACTCCCGCCAAGACCCTATTTTTAAATTTTAAATACCCGTCTTTTTTTTACATTATCCAACAATCCGAAAATTACTCCATGTATCCATAAACATTATTAGATAAATCCCATAACCAATATGCGACTCTCCTATACTAAATCATGACAATATTTTACTGCCACATCCAACATTGTCTTGGCTCCTCTTTAATTCTTTCTCCTATCATGATCAATCTCTCCCCCTCCCCTTTAATTTAGTTTCCGGCTATTGGTTTTATGTTATTGATGTTGATATATTTGATTAATTATTATGTGATAGCATGTGATATTCTGCAAGGCACTACGGTGTTATATGATAATGGCACTAACGTAAGAGTTCTAAGATTAGCTTTTTTGGATGCAGGTCATTGACGATTATAGTGTCATATATTATCTAATATTAACGCATTATGTTGAGGTCACATTTCTTGAGCTAAATGGTGTTAGAAACTTTCCTCCCATTCTTTAAGTATTTTTAGAGAAAATTATATACTATCAATTTATGTGGGATTATCCATGGTGGCAATATAAGTTATTGATTAGTTGTTACATTAAATATGATAGCTACAAATCGCGAAACTTTAAATGACTTCGATCGGACTATCTATCTAATATGATTTCATTAACCTTTGGACATGGTTTGTGGTGAAGTACATATTTTGATTTCTACAAAATTAAGACTCAGTAGTACTTTTAACGTCATACGACTCCAAACATTTAATTATTGATGGTTTTCTTCTTTAATTTAACCATTACAATTGTGGTAAATTATTTATATTTTGTATATACCAGTCTGGACTCATGCTTTGCATAGGGCATATTCAAATAGATATTTCGTAGATATATACTACACAAATAACAAACATTTTGTAGACATAGCTATTATTATAATTTAGAAAAGATAATAGAGTAACTCAATGAAAAGTCTAAGTACATAGCCACTTCGTGCATAGTCGTTGGAACTAACAATTAAAAATCATATGATTGTAAAAAGGGTTCTATATAAGTATGATTGAGATAGTACATAATCTAAAACTAATAATGACAGACCTAGAGGGTTACATATATCAAGTTGTATACATAGAGCGTTGTTTGTGGGAAATTTTATTTTTCATTTTTAGTTTTGACCACCATTATGCACTTTGTTTATAATATTAGTAGATACTTATATTAAAGTTTTAATATTTAGATGTCCTGTGCAAAATCACGAGCACAACTTGGTATATCTTCCAATCTAAAGATTTCCAAAAAACCATTACAACCTAACAGTTCATCAATATAATCCAAAAGATCATAAGTAATAGATGCATGAATGCATAAACCCACAACATGGTTTTCATTGTTTGAATTGATGTGAAATGATTAAGCAGTTGATTCTAAAATCAGCTGGTAGTCAAAAACAAAGAAAGCCCAAGATTCAAAAAACACTTAAATTAAATAGTCACCCCCCCGCCCCCCAAAAAAAAGAAAAACCTTAAGACTTACCCATATTAGTCTTTCTTGAATGGTCAACTAGGATATACAGTTTAAGTTTGAGGGTAATTATACATTGAAAATAAAATATAAGTTGAAACAAATATCCTACAACAATGGTACGACCTCATGTTTTTGGATTTCAAGAATGATACAACCTCATGTTTTTGGATTTTTTTTTGGGCGCAAAACCAACATAGCAATTATGCTTCCAAATAAAACTTGCCTAGGTTGAAACTATTTAATCTAATTCCTTAATAGACTACATAAAAGATCTAATGCTAAAAGTGAAGAGAAAATCATTGGGGGAATCTCTTGATTTCGCCCAAAATATACCAACTCAAGAAATATGAAACATAATCTATATATATATATATATATATATATATATATATATTATATATATATATATGATATATATATATATATATCTTATATATATATATATATATATAATATATAATATATTAATATATATATATATATCACAATAAGCAATAAATGTAATGTGATAATGAAGGCAAAATTGAATGGAGGTAGAAGGTTTGGATGCACAGAAACACAGACCACAATTTTAGACCAGTCAGTGATATAGTAACAGAGATATGGGTGTTGAAAAATTAAATAAATAGATGTGATGGCAAAGGCAAATAAGCAAAAGAGATGATAACGGACAAATAGAGATGATAAATTTATAATTAACATTTTTAACTATAGCAATGCTATGGCGATAATAGAATGAGTGAAATGGACATTTGAATTGCATTATCTTGTGAGCAAAGACCAGATAAGCAAAGAGAAAGAGAAAACTATGATCCAACAAACTGAAATTAGATCAAAAATTATAAATTTCAAACAAAAAGTTGAAATTAGGCAGATAAACTCTTACTTTATCATAATAATAGACTTGCTCCCACTGAAACTAACCATATCTAGCTGCCCCTCTAATGTAGTGTGCAAGTATTAAGGGGGGACAATGATAGAGGCAGTACAGCCACTTTATGAATGGAGAAATAAATAGATTAAATAATATATCTAATGAAATTACGCACAAAATATGACATATAAAATAAATTAGGCAAAAAAGCTAGCTACAATGCTTGAAAGAAATATCCCTTGAAAAGACAACAAAAATTTCAAACGGAAACCAAATTAAAACCAAACCAAGATTTCAAATGTGAAAAATAGATAAAGCTTACAACTTAGAAATATTAGAGATCTACAGCATAGAGAAACAACAATAATGAATTGAAGCTGTAAATCAGAAACTATGGAAAGACATTTTGCATGGCATAAAGTAAATATCATTGTAATTTCGTAGCAAATACTATGTAGTTACATCAGATTACAAAAGAGGAAAAATATGGGGAATAGCTTCGAAAGAAGATCCAAGTGAAATAATATCATTACCTTTGCGATCCTAACTCTTGGTTTTAGTCCTCGACCATCAGTATCATCATCGTTCAGTCTTGATCTCAATCTTCTATCAAACTCATGTGTCCAATGTGATCGGGCTCTATAATATAGATGAGGTGGAAGGAAGAATTTGCATCAAAATTTCATGAATGATTACCAACACAAATATGACTAGTTACCTATAATTCAACCTATTTTGCAACACTTTTCCATGAACCATATCTTAAATCCTGATAGCAATGAAGAAATAAATGAAAATCAGAATTACATATAAATATGGAAATCAAAGAGAATAATGAAATGATGTTAAAGCAAAAGTACTGAAAATCAAACTACTCAAATAAATAGAATTGCACATGCATTTGATACAGGAAATTGGTTACCCCATACATTTTGTGAAATCATAAAAAGTGAATTATGGCCAAATAATTTGATAGAAAGATGAAAAAAGAAATGCAATTAGTAGCTAAAACTTCAAAGTGGAAACCAAAATTACGGTATTGAATTATGAATTTGAGATATTGAAGAAAAGAGGATTGGAAAGAGAGGATTACTGAGAGACGAGGATAGGCACGGAGAAGTAGGAGACAATAATGACTGGATTTTAAATTTTGCTTTTGAAAGAGAAAGAAATTAAGGGGAGCTGAGAAAGTGCAATGATGGGATGTGAGAGAGAGAGAGGGACAGGGAGAGGGAGGAGATGTGATCGATAGAAATGTCGCGCACATAGGCGGTTAATTTTCATCTATTAATTAGGTTTTTTTTTCCAATCTGATGATTGTGATTTAATATAGAAAGGTGATTAACGGCGGTTAGTTCACTCAACCTCCAAAACACACTCTCTTGGTAGGAAATGAAAGTTATAAAAAGATTACTATTACGTATAGTATAGATAGCGATGAGGTAGATAGATAGATTTTAAATTTTAAATTTAAAAAAGATGACAAAAAATGAGAATGAATCACAATCCATGGATGACTATTGGTGGATCATCATCATCATCATTTAGTCTTGTTTTTAATCCTCGATCAATTCTATGCGTCCAATGCGATTGGCCTCTGTAATATGGATGAAGTTGGGGGGAGAATTTGCGTCAAAATTTCATGAACAATTACCAACATAAATTGATCACTTACCTACATTCAGCCTATTTTTTTAATACTTTTCTATAAACTATATCTTGAATCCTTAATGTATGAAGAAATGAACTAAAATTAGAATTACATATAAATATGGAAATCAAAGGCAATAATTAAATGATGTTAAAGCAAAAGTAATGAAAATCATGTTGCTTAAGTAAATAGAATGATGCATGCACTTGATATAAGAAATTGCTCACCTAGTAAATTTTATGAAATTATAAAAAGTGAATTATGGCCAAATAATTTGATAGAAAAATGAACAAAGAAAAACAATTAACTACTAAAACTTTGAAGTATAAACCAAAATTAAGGTACTAAATTATGAGTTTGACATATTGAAGAAAAAAGGATTGAAAATAGAGGATTGCTATGAGAGGAAGAGAGGTGTGGAGAGATGACAGACCAAAATAACAAAATTTTAAAATTTGCTTTTGAAGGAGATGTAAGTTGAGGGGAGCTGACAAGGTACGGTGACAAGATATGTAATACCCCCAAATTAAGCATGTTCCACTATTTGCATTCTCCTTAATAAATCTCTAAATTAGGACTAATGAACCCAATGATAGGAGCATTACTGCCGTCCAAAAGGACAAGGCTTGAAGTGTTTGTACTAGATGAACTAGAAATAACATAGTTAGACATACCTTTAACCATACACATTCATGCATTGTCAAACCATATACAATCAACTGTTACCCACGTATGGTTTATATATTGCAGTACAGTAATTCACCATATAATCTACACCTCCATCCACTGAAGATTTCAAAGTATAGCTCTAAAATAGACATGTACTATATCATTGTTGATCCCTCTAGATTCCCTTCCTCAACTTATTCTCTTCATACAGTTTGCTAACATGGGGGTGATTCAATGAGCATTTGCCTAAAACAAAACATGAAAACATTTCAAACTATGAGCCAAAGCTCAGTACATGCATTCCTGTATTGTTAAATGAACTCTACTTAGAATGATTGGGCGCCCACTTGCAATTCATTTTACGTTAAAACAGCGAATGAGATGAATGTAAAACTGCATTGCTAGTTATTATCTGATAGCCCCCTTGATACTGTTACGATCAATGGATAGGTGTACACTTGCCAAGCCGATCAGGGACCTGGCCTGAAGTCATGCAGGTAACTGGAGGGCGAATGCCCTATAGATGATAACTGACCGGGTCACTAATTAAATGATAAATCACTGTATAAACTGATTCATTAATGTACTTACCAAAACGTGATAACTTTGATAAATACACTCTGATTTCTAAAAATACAGGCAATGAACGTACCTGATGTCTTTAAAATACAATCTCACTTGATAATTCTTACGCACAATGGGAAATGATAGGCTACGCCCCGATTCTATTTAAGAAATATAATTATAGGTATATGTAATTAGTAAACAATGTTGACTTTCATAGCTATAACTGTAACAAAAATTCCCTAAAAGGCATCCATGACTCAAATAATTCCATAGAAGATAAGTTACACAAAACTGATTTGAAAGCTAAATGAATTACAGTAATTTAACTCAAAGTGAAATATTATGGAGTAAAATTGATCAAAGTAGAATAATTGAAATCATAAAAGAAAGACTTTGATGGTTACAAATTCATCATGGATTTTTGATATTTCTGAGATGGATAATAAAGGTTTGAAGGCAATTAGAGTGGTGGTAGGTTCAGAATAATTTTAAACACACCAGTTTGGACCAACAAATATTAATCTTGAGTTATCAATCTCCCCACTTCTCTAATTTTGTTGCACATGTCATACCACTTAGTTTTCCAAACCAAATATGCTTCTAAGTACAATCAAAGTTATTATAAATTCAAGGTCCACTTTAGAAAATTCATAACTTTCACCCCTAACCTCCAATTAAGCTATAAAACCCCCATATGAAAAGATTAAAAAGTCCCTCAACATTTTCATTTACAGCCCATAATACAATCACCACCACACAAATCCGAAAATGGAGCTAAAACACCACCCTGCGCAGTTTTGGTCCGATCTGCATAGTCAAAGTAAAACAGTCATTACTTCTTGCACATAACTCGGATTAAGGTGATTCAAAAGTCATTGGAAAGATAACTCATTGATCTATCTCTCCACTAAAATTTTCAACCAGCCACAAATTACCAGTTTTTCCCGGAATAGACCCCTGTTTTTGGACCCTTCACGGCTTGCTACCTCCTTTATTATCCTCCTTTTTCATATAATTACACTCTAAAATCACTTGTTCAAATTACCAAAACATGGGTGACCCTCAACATCACTTTAGATAGCCATAATCCATAATTTTTACTTCACAATCATCCAAGATTCATCTTCAAATCTAGAACACACACTTGACATGCTTGTTGACAGATATCATTTACATCATGCATAATTCTCATAACCCTAGCTTATGTCTCACTTGAATTTGCACTTAGACTTCTCTAAAATCAATACCAATACCATGATATTCATTACCAATACCAAAGATCACAAAATCACAAATAAAATTAAAAAACACAAGGTAGGGATTTACTTACTTTAAGCTTGAAATAAGGGAAGTTAAAGATGTTTGAAGCTTGAAAAAGTAAAAAGAGTGGCTAGTGGTGGAACTGGTGGTCCGATGGTAGCCTCCTGGTGGCTGAAAGGTGGCAGTAAGTGGCTAGAAATCAGCAAATACAACAGCAAAAAGGAGGGGGCTGTGTAGGGTGGTAGAGAAGGAGAAGGAGTAAGTCATGATATTTTGTGAATTTTACTTGATGGAGAATGACTTAGCTAATACTTGGCTGAGTTTTTAACCACCAAAAAGCATCCTTTTGCTAATGATAATTAGGTATAATTAAGGGTAATTAGCTAAGCAAATGGGTAGTAACTTGTTGGGCCCAAAATTGGGCCTAAATGAATTTAGGCCCGAAAGAAAATACACTTTACATGATTGAATTTTCCGTGGCTCGAAATTAAATTTTCGGATCATCATGAAACATAATTTAATCTCTTAAATCATATTTGTTTAGGGCCTACTATCGATTTACATGAAATTTTATAACAATGAAAACCCGAATTGAAAAGTAGGGCTCAAAATGAATTCTCCCAACCGGGATGATTAAATAAGATAAATAAATGTGAAAAATTAATAATATGGCTTAATTAAATAAATAAACATGGTTTAGGGTCAGGCTATTACAAGATATATGAGAGAGAGAGAGACAGAGAAGGGGGAGAGACTGATAGAGGGAAGAGATGTGATCGATAGACTTGTCGTGCACATTGACAGTTAGGTGTTAATTTTCATGAGTTAATTAGTTTTTTTTTCCTATCTGACTGTTGTGATTTAATATAGAAAGATGATCAACAACATCAATTCACTTAGCCTCCAAAACTCACTATTGTGGTAGGGAAATGACAATTATAAAAGGATTGCTATTATGCATAGTATAGATATAGATAGATAGATAGATTTTAAATTTTAAATTCGAAAAAGATAAAAAAAAGCAGGAGTGAATTACAATCCACAAATGACTATTTGGTGGCATCGTAATCCTTCACACATTTTTACATTTATAATATAAAGATTTTTCTTTTGTGCTGGATACAGTGGGTATGACAAAATAAAGGGCTTTCATTTAATAGCATCATGATTTTGTATAAGCTATAACTTTTTTCCAATTGTATTTAATCTTTCCTTAATTTTGTTCATCCCCATCTACATGTGTTGTATTTGATATGTAAAATTTGCAGTGATACACACACACACACACACATATATATATATATGTATATATATATGTGTGTGTGTGTGTGTGTGTGTGCATATATATATATATATATATATATATATATATATATATATATATATATATATATATATATATATATATATATATATATATAGAAACAAGGAAAAGGAATTTCTTAGCTACGCAGGGATGATGATTGAGGTACCTGTTGCTAGGCCATTCCGAGATACGATTGAGTTCATCAATGACCAGGGCGTGTTAGTCAGACATAAGGCGATCTTTGAATGGAAGCTAATAAAGTGCAGTCATTGTCATCTCTTTGGGCATGAAGTTTCAGAATGCAGAAAGAAACAAGGCATTCGAAAAAGGAGTGGAGGGTGGTACGAAAGCCACTACTTGAGACTCAAGAGCCACGAGCTGTGCATATTACACAGTAAGGAAGTGGGGAAATGGTGTTTACTGAGGTCCAACGGATAGCAGCGAGGAGGACACCATCCAAGTCTAATGAAGGGGGTGTTTATGAAAATAACCCCTACAGGGTGTTGGAAGCTGTGGAGGACGTGCAGAGTACGGGCACGGGTGTAAGTATAAGGCAGGGTGCAAAAGTAAGGCCCTTTCCCAATGGATAACATTGTAAGCTGGAACGTTTGGGGTTTGAATAACCCCACAAAACAAGAAGATGTATGCATCTTCTTAAATAAGAGCAGAATTGGTTTAGTTAGCTTGATTGAGACCAAGGTGAAAAAGAATAAGAAAGCTGCCTAGATGTTCAATCAATGGCAGTGGCAAACTAACTCTTAAGGCATCTCGAAAGGTAGAATCTGGGTGGCATAGAGACCTGCAAATTACTCAGTGGAAGTGGTATGAAATAATGCTCAGCTGATTCATTGTAAGGTGCACAATATAACTAGCCAAAAATAATTTTTTCTAACCTTTGTGTATGGGTACGACAGTCGAAACTTGAGAGGGTAGTTGTGGGATGACCTTGTTAATAGAGCTCAGAATATGGATGAAGCATGAGGGATTGTGGGGGATTTCAATGCTGTCTTGCACCCTAACGAAAGGTTAGGTGGTGATGATATTGAGGAAGGGGATGATTTTGCACGCTGCCTGTAACGATGTGAATTGTATGAGATGCGGAGCACTGGGGCATTCTATTCGTGGACAAATAAAACAATATGGTCAAGGATTGACAGAATGGTGGTAAATGACTTGTGGTACACTGTAAGGGGACTATATAAACCTAGAATATGTCAATGACACACTATCTGATCATACTCCCTTGATATTATCATTTCCAAATAACCCGAGACAGAACAAATAATTCAAAAATTGTGACATGTGGGCTGAGGATAGCAATTTCGGGGGGATCATCGAAGAATAGCTTCGAAAAGAGTACCAGGGATGTCATATGTTTCGACTCGTGATGTTTTTAAAGAGCTTGAAGGCACCATTACAAAGATTGAATAAGGATACATTCCACGATATACATAATCAGCAGGACAAACATAGGGAGAAGCTGTGTCAAGTGCAAATGAAGCTCCACAAGGACCCGCTAAATACTGGATTATTGCAAGAGGAGGAAGAGTGCAGGGCAGCATATCTCAGGATCCTAAAATCCTCCCTATCACTGATGAAGCAACAAAGTAAGTTGGACTGATCAAATTATGGGGATTGCTGCACCAAGTTCTTCTTTGCTAAGCTGAAGCAGAAAAAAATGAGTAATTACATTTACACATTACATGATGAGCAAGGGAGGAAGGTAACTGGGTTCCAGGAGTGGCAAATGTGCTGAACGCATACTACCAGGGGCTTATAGGGGTGCAGAATAATCACAGAGTACCTATTGACAGGGAGGTGATGTAAAGCAGATATTGCCTAAATATTGAACAGCAATTAAAACTGTGAGAACCGTTCTCAGAGAAGGATATAAGGGAGGCTATTTTCTCTATCCCGAAAGCCAAATCCACACAGCTAGAAGGGTTCAGTAGTGGGTTCTTCAAAAAAAGTTGGGAGGTCGTGGGCCCTTTGGTATCAAACGCAGTTCAGGAATTCTTTCAAATGGGAAAAATGTTGAAACAATGTAATGCTACAAGCCTTGTGCTACCACCAAAGGTCCAAAACCCAAACAATGTGAGTGAGTTCAGGCCAATCTCCTGCTGTAATGTGATTTAGAAATGCATATCTAAGCTTATTAGTAACAGGTTGAAAGGGGTTCTATTAGAGCTCGTCAACCCAAGTTAAGGAGCATTTGTAAAAGGGAGAGAGTTACTTTTTAATGTACTAGTGTGTCGAGAACTGGTAAAAGGCTATAATAGGAAGACTATATCCTCGCGATGTATGATGAAGATAGACTTGAAAAAGGTATATGATTCGATCCATTAGGATTTCATCCAAGAGGTGCTGGACACATTAAAATTCCCCAAACTTTTTCCAAGTGGGTCATGGCATGCATCACCACTACCTCCTTTTTAATTCAACTAAATGGTGATATTATAGGGCACTTCTAAGGTGGGAGAAGATTAAGATAGAGGGACGCTATATCACCCCTACTTTTTGTTCTAGCCATGGAATATCTATCTAGGCTCTTCCAAAAGCAAAGCATGACAAAGGGGTTTGGATTTCATCCTAACTGCAGAAGACTGAAGATAGTTCACTTGATGTTTATAGATGACCTTATCCTATCCTGCAAAGCGGATACACATAGTGTTGCCAGTCTAATGGAAGCGCTCAAAATATTCTCAAGAAGCTCGGGTATGGAGGCCAACCAAGCCAAGTCCTAAGTGGTGATGGGGGCTCGCAGTGATATGATAAAATAGCAAATTTTTGCAACAACTAGGTTTACAAAAGAGGAGTTCCCATTTAGGTACCTAGGCATACCCATTACGGCTAGTAAGTAGAGCAAGCTCAAATGTAGTATAGTAGTCGATAAAATAGCAGCCAAGGTAAAATACTGGACGTCAAGATCATTGTAATACACCGGGAGAATATCCTTGGTGAACTGCACGCTCCTGGGAGTATTTAATTTTTAGGCATCGATATTTATCTTACCCCAGGAAGTGACACAACAGGTTACGAGGATATGCAGAGACTATATTTAGGGGACAAATGAAATGAGAAAGAAGTATGCTCTGGTGTCATGGAATGAAGTCTGCACCCCAAAGAAGTACGGAGGCCTGTAGATCAAAAATCTGGAACTGTGGAATAAGGCAAGCATAGCAAAGCTAGTGTGGGCCATGGCACTAAAGAAGGAGCTGTTATGGGTAAGATGGATACACGGTAGGTATTTATAAAATAAAGATTGGTGGGAGTTTAACCGACCCACTGATGCCTGTTGGTACCTGAAGAAAATGTGCAGAGTTAAAGAAGTGTTCAACTGGGGTTGTAAGCCCACCCAAAAATGGATATGGCAGAATAACCATGGTGGGGGTTACTCTGTCTTTACATGATATCTTTGGAGCCTAAATATCCATGAAAAAGCGAAATGGGCACGAGCAGTATGGTCTAAAGCATGCATCCCAAGGCAGGCTGTCATTTGGTGGCTTGTTTGAAAGAGATATTATCAGTTAAGGCCAGATGAAGTAAGTACATGCAAATAGACACAGTGTGCAAGTTATGCAAAGAGGATACTAGAGACCACCAGCATGTGTTTGTCTCCTGCAAATTCACTCGCTGTATATGGGAGGACATAACCAGGTGGATGAGGATCAGTACACCCAGTGGTAGGCGGAAGCAATGGACTTTTCAAATGATGAATAGGAAAAAACCAAAGGCAATAAAAGACATGATTTATACAACAGTGGCAGCCACCATTTACAACATCTGGCACGAACGAAACCCAAGGGCAGCATACAAGAGGTAATCAAGAGAACCAAGGAACAAGTCAGATAGAAGATTTTACTCATGGCAAAAACATACAGCAAATATAGGATCTATATAGACTACATTTGCTGAGATACTGCGAGGCACTGGCTATTTGATAGAGTGCACTACATAGGTTGGACATGCCAAGCATTCTTTTTTGAGATGATAATAAAGATTTAAATGTTCACAAAAAAACCAATATATAGATATATAGATACACACACACACACACACACACACACACAACACACACCACACATATACATATTCATATATATATATATATATATATATATATATATATATATATATATATATATATATATACATATACATATATATAAATATATATATATATATACATATATATAAAAATATATATATATATACAAATAAATAAATAAATAAATATATATATATACAACAACAACAACACACCACCTCCTAGTATGGGTCTTGCTTTTGCAGGGTCTAGGGAGTCCAGATGTATGCAATCTTACCTTTACCGATATCTCTGCCTATAGAGAGGCTGAATCCAAGGAACCACAAAATAAGATCTTGTGGAAACATTTTATAGAAGAAGGATTTTGTGAATACATTAAATGAAAAAAAAAATACGTATTTGCAGCAGGGAATGACTGAGAAATACTAGTAAATTAGGTGGCTGTAATTATATAAACATAAGTACATCATAAGTACAATATAGCAGAGGCAGGTACTGTACCTTAAAAAACAGAGGTAGACAAACAGCGTCTCTTCCCAAATGTATGTACTCCCTGCATGCAAACATGACACGAAAAAAAAAAAAACTACCCTACTGTAACCAAATCAGGTGGCCAACTCTCTGAAATGTAAGATGCTAATCCTATCCTGAGACATCTCCTCCGTCAATCCTACAACTTTCAAGTCTTCTCTAACCGCCTCATCCAAGCTCTTCTTGGGTTGACCCCTTCCTCTTTTACCTTCGGGCATATTAATCCTCTCACATCTCCTTACTAGAGCATCCACACTCCTTCTTTTCACATAACCAAACCATCTGAGTCTTGTTTCTCTCATCTTATCTTCAATGGAAGCCACTTTAACTATGTCTCTGATTACTCCATTCCTAATTCTATCAATTCTTGTATAACCACACATCCACCTAATCATCCTCATCTCTGCTACTATCAACCTTTGAACATGTGTCTTTTTTATAGGCCAACATTATGATCCATATAGTACAGCAGGTCTAACTACTATTTGATAAACTTTGTCTTTTAATCTTACAGGCATCCTCTTATCACACAGCACACCTAAAGCATACTTCCATTTTTACCAACCCATTTTTATACACTGGCTAGTATCTTTGTCAATATTCCCATTTTGTTGAATCATCGAACCTAAACATTTAAAATTTTCGACCTTTGGTATCGTCATCCCATCAATGGTTACTTCTCCCCCCACATCTTCTCTTCCACTGGAACAGCAACGTAGGTATTTTGTTTTCGATCTACTTACTCTAAAGCCTTTGGACTCCAGTATATGTCTCCATCGCTCCACCTTGTCATTTACTCCCTCTCTGGTCTCATCAATAAGAACAATGTCATCTACGAATAACAAATACCATTGTATCTCATCTTGAATTCCTTTTGTAAATTCATCCATAACTAGAGCGAAAAGAAAAGGGCTTAAAGAGAAAGCCTGATGCAGGCCCATACCAATGTAGAAGTCATTGGTAGCTCCTCCTAGCGTCTGGACACTCGTCCTACCCCCCTCGTACATATCCTTAATAACTCGAATATACATAGGTGACACTCCTTTTTTTTCCAAGCACCTCCATAGCACTTCACGGAAACCTTATCATATGCTTTCTCCAAGTCAATAAACACCATATGAAGATCTACCTTTTTATCTCTGTACAATCGCATGAGCCTTCTAAGGAGGTAAATCACCTCTATGGTCGACCTGCCAGGCATAAAACCAAATTAGTTCTCTGATATCGAAATATCCTTCCACAACCTTCTCTCAATCACCCTCTCCTATAACTTCATAGTGTGACTGAGCAATTTTATACCCCTATAATTGTTACAATCCTGAATATCTCCTTTGTCCTTGTATAATGAGATGACTGTACTAAACCTCCATTCTCTGGGCATCTTAGCGGTTCTAAGAATAACATTGAACAGCTCTGTTAGCCACTCTAATCCCTCTTCACCCAAACTCTTCCACACTTCCATCGGTATTTGGTCTGGTCCCTCTACCTTCCCATTGGTTATCTTCTTTAAGGTCTCTTTAATCTCGGCCTTGTTGGTAGGTCCACACAATCGAGGATCAAGATGCCTCTCACTACTCTCTCTCTTTTTGTACTTCGAAAATCTTCCATCACTTCACCATTGAGGAGTTTGGAAAAGTACCTTTGCCATCTCTCTTTGATTTCTGCATCCTCAGATAATACCTTACCATTTTCATCTTTGATGCACCTCATAGCACCCAAATCTCTTATTCTTCTTTCCCTACCCTTCGCCAATTTAAAGACTTTTTTCTCACCTTTCTTGGTCTCTAGTTTTTGATATAACCTATCATAAGCCAAGCTCTTAGCTACCGCAACAGCTTTCTTGGCTACCTTTTTTGCTGCTTTATATCTAACTCTACTAATCTCTTTCTCTTCCTCCATTCAATTGTTTGTGAAAGCAGCGTATGCCTTATTTTTCTCCTTGGCTTTCTCCTTTACCTCTTCATTCCAACACAACGCTCTCTTCATTTTGTTACCACCTCTCCTAGAAGTCCCTAGGATTTCCTTACCGACCTTCGAATACATTCTGCTATTGCTTCCTACATTGTATTTGTATTATCTCCCTACTCCCAAGCTCCTTCTTTAGTAATCCTTTCTGATAATTTCATAGCGCTTTCCTTAGTAAGATTCCATCAGTTAGCTCGAGGGCCCCCAACACTCTTCTTCTTCCACTTTGAACATTTGAACTCCACATCCAACACTAGCAACCTATGCTGAGAACCTAAATACTCACTAAGTATCACCTTACAATCCTTACAAAAACTTCGATTATCTATCCTAATCAGGAAGTAATCAATTTGAGTCTTTATAGAACCACTCTTAAAGGTCACCAAGTGGTCCTCCTTCTTCTTAAAAAAAGAGTTTACTACCAACAACTCATATGCAACTGCAAAGTCTAAAACAACAACTCCTCCATTATTTCTCTACCCATAACTGAAACCACCGTAAGCCGTATCATAACCGTCTGAGCCTTCACCAATATGGCCATCAAAGTCTCCTCCTATGAAAAGTTTTTCCCTCCCAGGTATCTCCTGAATGACTATATCTAAATCCTCCTAAAATTGCTTCTTAATATCATCTGGCAAACCTATTTGAGGCGTATAAACACTAACCACATTACTAATTTCTGATCCCACCACTACCTTAATGGTCATAATTCGATCACTCTTACGCCTCAGTTCAACACAAAGTCAACTAACTCCTTATCAACCAAAATGCCAACTCCATTCCTAACCTTATTGGATCCCGAATACCACAACTTATACTCATCGACTTATCTGGCTTTAGTCCCCACCTGTTTAGTCTCTTAAACACAGGCTATGTTAATCCTACATCTATGCAAGTCTTAACTAATTCTATAGACTTACCCAAAAGAGACCCAATATTCTAAGATGCTAAGTGCACCTTCCTAAACCCTACACTCCTCCTAACCCCATTTCCCCCTCGAAGGACTGGCTGAAGCTATTGCATTGCTTGCCACTATCTTAAGCTACCAACACCCACCCGCAGCAACACACTAATAAAATAATACTACTAATAATAAAATAAGTTTGTACTTAAGATCAACCAGAGAGTAAACGAATAAAATCACCTCGAATTAATCACTGGTTGGGCCAACTAATAGGAAATGAACAAAGTACTAAAACTAAAAGGCTAAGAGATGCTAGCCAGTAATAACAACAAATTTAGTCAATAAGACTAGAAATCTACTTGGCAAGAATACCCAACTAGTCACTAATAAAACTAGTAACTAAAAATAATATAATAATACTAATACCAACAACACCACCAATAATACTAGAGTAGCACTAATGATACTACTACTAGTTAAGGCTTAACTAACTAAATAAATAAATAATAGAATAAATAAATAAATAACTAACTAAATAAATAAATGCTAGAACTAATGCAACCATTAAGCGAGATAATGAAAATGTTAACAATAACAACAACAATAGCAGTAGTAGTAGTAGTAGTAGTAGTAGTAGTAGTAGTAGTAATAATAATAATGAGTTCCACCACTAATCCTACAACCCAACGTTTGTCAAGAGTAATAATAGAGTTTGCCAAGAAAAATAAATGAAAGGAAAAGCAAAATAAGAAGGAAAGTTGTTAGAAGCCCAAGCCTGGAACCATCTAGCCTTTGCACCAAAATGGAATCCCCTTAACTTCCTTACCTCACAATCCCACACAACATTTTGATCAGACCACCCAATGGTCACGGGCTACCAGACTAGCTGTTCTCCAGCCCTACCTCTTTCGTGATTGTCGAAGTTGTCGCTGCTGCTTTTGCCGTCGATGAGAAACTGAGGAGGAGGACTCAAAGATTGTGATGGCCTGGGTTTGCTA